>CM030845.1:9957389-10557389 GCA_018105865.1 Metaphire vulgaris | reverse complement strand
TTTTCTTACCCAACCCAACCCAACATTAATGTGGAAAGTCTGACCCAACCCAGCCCAATCCATGGGTTAACACAACCCATGGACATCTCTACTCGCAAGTACTTACTGCTGTAGGCGTGGTCTTCAGTCCAATTAGAAAATTCAACCTCACTATGCACTGCACAAAGTTAGGGTAAAGGGTTTCCGCTGTGGTGCAAAAGCCATCCTAAAGAGTGTATCAAACGTTCCAAGTATATATGTGACTAGGCCCCTATCCAATATTTGCATCTGACCGACGTCATTGTAAAGACAGTTTCGCATGTTACAGGAACAATTCGAAGGTTAATTTAGATCTGACGTGCCGTATAGTTAGAGCTTAACCAATCAGTGAACGTCAAGACGCAATAATAACCTAAAATCCACAGGAAAGGTCCGCTAAAGAAGAGATTATGAGTGAGCCGATGCTATAAGCAGGGCTTTTTTTCTAGGAGAAAACGTTTGGGAACTCATCCTTTTTACTCATCAACAAAAACAGGCGCGGGAACGCCGCATCTGTGCGTTCCCAAGTGCAATTCTTGGGCATTAATTCTATTGCCAATATCGACTAAGAAACGCAGGGAAAAAGCACCGTTACTCTGTGTCACCCTACCACTTACAAGGCACCGGTTTATCTGCTATAGGCAGCCACGTGTCTCGCAAGTAACCGCGAATCGAACGAATAAAGGCACTCGGATTTAATCGAGAAGCCTTCTCCGTCCATGCACCCGCCTCACCATGATGTCGAGCGGAGAGAGGAGCGGTCCGTTGGCGCTCAGCGTCTCTCCGTCCCTCTGTTTGTTGCTGTACGTGAAGCTCGTTCCGTGAACGACAAAGTGCCTCGACTGCTCCTGTTGAGTGTTCCCGTTCAAGTACCAGGCCTCCGTCTTCGAGTCTCTCACGGCTAATTAAAATACCACGTATACAGACCCGTACGAAGTGAGGTGCAGCTGCACACCCTGGAAAAATGTAGGGAGTGCAGTGAACCTTCTGAAAAGAAGATGGTCTGCACCCCCTGTAACCTTAAAAAGTGTGCAGATGACCTTTTTTGCTTGTCAATGTATTTTTAGGGTGAAATTGAGTGCCGACGACCTTTTTTGCTTGTCAAGGATTTGAAATAGAAAACTGTTACCTGGAGAAAATCTGCATCCCCTGACGAAAATTCGTTCCGACGCCACTGCATATATATATATATATATATATATATATATATATATATATATTCTTCTTCAGGTGCTCTGCCCAGAGACAGGTTCTATGCTCCAGCGTCGCCACTCCTCTCTATCTTGAGCTTTTACCTTTAGGATTGACTACTTGTTTTTCCGTAGTATCGAACATCCACTCCAGCATCGATGTCCTTGGTCGACCTTTCTGTGCTTTCCCTTTCATCCTTCCTTCTAAGTACTTCTCTTAGAAGCTTTGATTCTTCTTTCAGAACATGGCCTATCCAGTTCTTTTGTCTTGTACGAATAATGTTCATTAGGCTTTAAGAAGCCTGAAAGAGTATAGAAGAGAAGATCTTCTCTTCTATACTCTTTCAGACTTCTTCGTTTGTTATATATATATATATATATATATATATATATATATATATATATATATATATATATATATATATATGTGTGTGTGTGTGTGTGTGTGTGTGTGTGTGTGTGTGTGTGTGTGTGTGTGTGTGTGTGTGTGTGTGTGTGTGTGTGTGTGTGTGTGTGTGTGTGTGTGTGAAGCGTAGAACACAGGTAGAGAGTAGTCTCGTATCGGGGCGGTTCCACGATGGGGATGACTGGGGATGTATCCCCCACCGACCCACCAAAAATTCATTTTCAATGGAAGATGATCGTCTAAACGAATTAGCCTTGATGCATATCCACAAAGATATGGACATATCCATAGACGATGCCATCGAAAAATTCGCTTCCAGCGATAGAAAACTCGATTTCGCACTTTTGTATGACCAGACAAAAATGCCTTTTATACATCGTCAATTTTGACCATTGTATTTTATAATCAAATCTACAGATTTCTTCTAGACCGTTTACATATATTCCTTTGACAATTGGCGGGATCTTCCTAGAAATTCACTACACCAACCAAGAGTTCTTGGAACCGCTACTGGTTTCCTAGGCATACGGCGAACGATCGATTGTTTATTTACCGATGAAGTGTGCCAGATGAGGCATCGATTGTCTTTCTGTGATCATGATGTTTCGTGCTCCTGGTGGAACGACCAGCAGACGGTGATATTCTGGGAAACATAAGGCGTTGTTATCAACAGGGCGTTGACATTTAACCGGATAATATTATCGCCAGTGTTAAGCGATCCCAAGGGCATTGGAGAGTATGTTATGCATCAACAGACAGACAGACAGGCTAAGTGGAAAATCTGAAACTAGGGTCGATGTGATAAATGGAAACGAGGCTCCGTGCACAGAAAAGAAAACGAGGCACTATAGGCGAATGAAAACGGGTCTTTACGAGAAAATACAAGCCTCGCTCTCGTTTGAAAGGAGACTCGTTTTTATTTGCACTGAGCCTCGTTTTCATTTGCATACAGTCTCCTCACCCTCCTGACTCTCCTCGTCTTTCCCGGATGACAATAATTTTTTAATTCTGTGTTTAAAAATACTATTCTTTGTTAACTGTTAAATTGTTGTGTCGTAGAAATGCATCGATTGCAGTTGACTTGAAGAAAGTCACCTTGTTTCGACAGTGGATCGGCGAAATGTCCGCTGACTCTCTTGCACCCGGCGCCACTGCCCCCACAATATCCGCACTGGTCTTCTCTCCGCCGAGAATTCAGAACCCCGTCACAGCCGACAGCCTATGCAATGACGCAGGATTTCAACACACCAGACAGCATCAAATCCTTTTAAACATTAAAAGAGAAACCCCATTAGCGGTACAGTTGAATTGACAGATCTGACTCAGTGGCGGCTCCAGGATTTGGCAAGTGGGGGCGTTGGGGGTGGCAACTTCTGAACAAGGGGGCCAACCATTTGTTGATTGGTATGTAGTAATGAGCATAAGTCGCAGCAGGGGAGCCACTGTGGGTCAGGCATGCAATAGGTGGCACGCCCCCCCCCACCGCCCCCTTGTGGAGCCGCCAATGATCTGACTACTGTGTCTTCTGTACTCCGTGGACTCAGCGTCTGCCAGACAATCGAAGGGTTGGCGCCTTCAGGTTTTCATGAAAGGGGCCGAACGAGAGCGATAACCAACCTGCATTTCATCAACCAATGATTTGAGATTAGTAAAGTTTACGGACTTTACGTGACTGACCTATATACCGGGCTTGACCTGGCTCTAACTCGGATTGGATCTGGTTTGTGTAGTCGGTCGATGCCCCCCCTAGGAATCATGATAGCGGCGCCATAGAAGTCTACTGATTGACTCTAAGGTGACCGTCGGCTTCCTACCTCGCATCTGCCCTTGACGCACACTTGGTTCGGTTGGTCGTAGGAGCAGAAGGTTCCGTCGACGGCGTTCGATTCGGACACGAAAACAGTCCTCGTCTCCTCCGAAATGCAAGTCACCTTACACATCTCAGACGCTGCAGAACGCATCAACACGTACGAACCGTAACCGACAAACGCCGTACAAGCATACATCCAGTTATACTGCACATAATATGATTATACATAATTATGCATACAGTGACGTAGTCCCCCCCCCCCCGGGACAAAAAGGGAGATTTGCGCCTCCTTTTCCTCCCGAAATGCCTTGACAAGCGAAAAAGTTCCATATGTCAACCTATTTCCTATTTTAAGATTAATATATAAGATTTATTGTTATTTCTACTTTATTTTTTCACTTGGATTTTTGCGCCCCAGAAAACATATATTTAAATACAATATATCGGCTGTCAATCACAGATGGAAGAAAATTGGCAGACGATAGGAACTCTTGGAAATGTTTTATGCCTAGCTACTGTACTGTCGCTAAAAGAGTGGGCAAAAGAGTGGGCAGATATATATATATATATATATATATATATATATATATATATATAATGCTAGGGGTGGTGCTGCCTCTGACCGTTTTTGTTTTCGTGCGGTTGCCAGTTGTGTCGTCTCCTGCCATCGAATCGCTTCTCGTTAAATTCGGCGCACTGCTCCGCCCTGAAGTCCCTCAGATGCGGACAACGCTACAACAGCGGAAACAAACGGATATTAAAGGCTCTCCAGGGTCTAACTCAAGCTTACTTTTATCATACAGGCTTACTTAGCCTCCTAAACCACTTAAAATCACATTATTATTATTTATATATTATTATTATTATTATTATTATTATTATTATTATTATTATTATACAAAATAAAATTACAGCAGAGAGAGCTGACGAATTGTAAAAGGCGTCAATCGACAACCACCCCCACCCCAATGGATAGGCCTACATTTCGAAAGGAAGGCACACAGCACGAAAAGAACAACTGACCTGGATATTCAAAGGGAAATCACGTGACAATTGTATAGTTGGTACGTATTTATGAATATTATGACCATAGGGCAACGGACATTATTTAAAATGCAGCAACTACAGTGTATTATCATCCATGGCGAGGAATTTTATGAGCGGAAAGTCTGGATCGAACGAGACTTCACCCCTATCGCCAGGCGAGTCCAAGAATCGAGCCTTCGCGCTATACAAATTCGTTAATTTACGATTTTACGCAGTCGCTTTTGCAGTGGCGGCTCCACATGAGGGCCCGTGCCCCCAGGCCCGCCGAGAGAAATTCCGGGCCCCTGTGCAGAAGGGCCGACGGGCCCCTGAAAAGTCTTAAAAATTGATGATGACCTTTTATGCGTGTCATTGATTTCACGGTACAATGTTGCAACACTCGAAAACTAGCGATCATCTTTTTTTTGCTTGTCGCTGTTTTTCACGCTGCTTATGATGTCCTCAGCGCCTGGGCCCCCCTTTACTCACCGGGCCCCTGTGCATATAACATGGTGAAATTTTGGTGGAGTTACTGTATTATTGTTGTTATTATTGTTGTTAATAGTACATCATCTTCACCGGCCCGGGCCCCCTCCAGACCGCCGGGTCCCTGTGCATTTGCCCCCAGCCTCTCTTGGCGGCCCTGCGTTTCCCTTTTGAATTCCTGCCCCCATTGGACCCCTGTTGGGACCCTATACTTACTACTACATACCTATCAACAAATGGTTGGCACCCCCATGCTTAGAAGGTGCCACCCCAACCTCCCCTCCCACTTGCCAAATCCTGGAGCCGCCATTGTAAATTTGACGTTGCGTATTCGTGGCTACTGGTTAGGCAAAATGATCGAAACGATACGACGACTACGACACTGCTTGTCACCTCAGCGTTGCAGGTTCGAAACTCTTCTCGCTCTCCTTGACAGTCGCGTCCACCGTGCTTCGGTCTAGTTCATTCAAAAGAAACGCAAAGCAGTAATACATTGTATATCCTCTAACAGCTTATGGTATAATTATTTCAAAGAAAATTTCAATATAAATGCTAGTCGAATTTCTAAAGCTACTAACGAATCAAAGCATTTGGACCCAAATGTAGACCTAAGACGCATACAGACAGTGAACTAAAGAAAGTCATTGCAAATGTTAGCAAGAAACAAGTACATGCATATACTGTATACAGGAGCGGATTCAGGAATTTAGTTGGGTGCGTAGGGGGGACTTCGTGTTCCATTCTCCGATCGTTCTTGCCTGCCCATTCCGCATGGACTGCTACGCGATGCTAAAGCTATCGTTAAAGGTGGAAGAAAGTACAACATTCTATGGTTGAAATATTCTACGAATTATTGTACAATCAAAAACATATAACAGACGCCATTGAAGTTTTAGCAACTTTTTAGTTAATATTGAATATATAAATACAGTATAGTGCAACAGTTACTGCAGAACATTACTGGTGGCATGTACTAGTACTTGTAAGATCGACCAGGGGCAGCAGGACTATGTGTGGCTGATTGGCGTTTTCCCATTGAACAACTGCCAGGAACCCGTCTGCCAATTTGGGATGGGGTTCTTCAGCGATACTTCATGCTACATCGCACTGAGAAATTAGATCTGAGGAGTGCCGTAACAGCTGTTGTTCGTGAGACATTATATGAATTCTAAGTTCCAACTGCAGATTAGCGATCCAGACGAACCCAACGCCAGGCAATGGCAGAAAGCATCAAAGTGTCATTTACTACTGCTGAAATAAGAGTCCTGTTGTACAATGGGACGAAAAAATTCTTCAAGATGACGGAAAGAAAAAAGTTGACGGCCTTCCTGCTATTATTGTCACTGAGGGCGGAAGATGGCAGAGTGGGTTACGTGCTGGAGCGTCAGGCTGACGGAGCGGGTTCAAGCCCCGTTAGTGCCCCTAGTGTCTTTCACACAGGCAGTAAAGCCTCCTAAGCCACTTTAAATCATATTAAGTTTTAAGTTTTAAGACCCGCGAAGAATTGCAAAACTGTTGGGCTTTTTTCAGTATTCAGTAATTCAGTATTCAATTCAGTAAATTTTCTGTCGATTAATTTACGTCTTTCTGATTGTTATTGGTCATGGATGTAGGCCTACTGCCAATAAGTATAAAGGTCTTATGTAATTGCGTTCACTATATCAGGCAACTTTCCCGATCATTTATCTAAGCGTCCGACCAGAATCTGCGGCCATAAGCTGATTGTTTTGTAAGCTTTGGCTTTTCGTGTATTTTTGGGCCGTCATGTTGATGAAAAATGCGTTTGTCTTTCACCTAGTAGCAACATTTTGAGTAGGCCTACATAATTGCAAAAATGCTTCCGCTGGACCGCTTCTGGGGTACGCCTTTGAAGGACCACACTGGTGGGACTTCTCTCCCGGGACTCCCCCGGAGACCCACTGATTAAATCATTAGATCCACCCAGCCAAAACAAACCCAGCGCCGCCCCTGCCAGACAGACGACGTTAAGAACTGGCGATGATGAACTGCTGTCTGGTCTTCTGAACAGCTGTTCTGTCTATTTGGTCTAATGCGTTGAACCGCTTTGTCGTTCGAAACGGCATCGGCGAACATCAATCAATCAATCAATCAAATAAATCGATCAATCAATCGATCAAATAAGACAAACCTCGGCTGACTGCAGTAGCGAACGCGAAACTGTATTCCGATTCCACAGGTTCTGGAGCATTCCCCCCACTTCTGCCAAGACGACCACCCACCGTCAACCGCCACAGAACGCTTCTCCAGACAAGACCCGTTCATGCACCACTTTAAAAGGAATCATTCACATTCTTCTTCTGAGTCTAAACCTAGACCGGTCTTAAAATCTTAAAGAGTCTCACGGCATGCATAATTCAGTACTAATCTATTCCACAAACTATCTGACCACGTGCCTAACATTCTCTAGTGCAAAATTCCATAGGCCTACATTTCAATTAGGTATAGGGTTCGCGCCCCCTCGCTTTTCATCCAAGTTAACGCCAACGCAAAATGCATAGTCCATTTGTGAAGATTGCCAGACATTGGAAAAGGCATAAGCTTAGTGGAAGGAAGGGCAATGAAGCATTATAAAACAGTTTCGGAAAATCTACTAGTTAAACTAAACGTTAAGCTAAGTTAAATGAATTCTACTTAAATAAATAGGTTAAATAAATTCTACTTAACTTAAATGTCAATAGATGACTCAGTCGTGACAATGTATCGATTTTCTTCCGCCACTTATGCTGGTTACGATCGCTTGTAATGTTAATTATCTTTAATTACAGAAAACTGCTTCTCTTCATTAAGAGGCGTGATTCTATTTATTTCTTTGATTTGTGATTCGAAATTGTGCATATATAAGACATCATAACAACGAATATAACAATTTTTAAAGAAGGGGTATTTTTAAAGAAATTCTAGTAACAATTCAATATTGAACCTTTGTAGAAGAGAAAACTTTTGATAGAAAATTATGTGCATCGTTCAGTGTTTTATACAGGCCTGTTAGAAGGGGAGATTCCCCCAACCTCAAAATCCCCCCTCAAAAAAAATCCCAGCACTTAAACAAATTTTGCATTGAACTGTATCTTTTCCCCTTCAACCAAGTCGATTCCCCCCTCAAAGCCTCAATTTCCCCCCAAAAGGCCTGGAGTCTGGATAAAGCACTGGCGTCGTTCATGCAAGGGATCTCTTAATTAAGTGTTCTACTGCTTGGACCACAGTACCACAATCGAAACAATTAATGACCAACCTTTCCCCGTCCACAAGAGGTGCCAGGTAGCGGAGGACCACGCTTCGTTTTGCAGAGGGTGACGTTGCTCGAATGACTGCACCACAGGTGAAAACACGGATCCAGGTGATCGAACTGCAGACAGTAATATATCAGCAGCCACGAATGAAAACGATCTCGTGTGCAGTCAGCATTATTGTTGATAGACCTTCGCCAACGATCTCTATGCTAATTATTGTTCCAGTGTGTGTGAGTTTTAGCTCCGGCCGATATGGCAGACTATGCTAGTTTTTAGCTGTACAACCTCCGAACTACAGGTAGAAAATCTATGAGCGGAAGCGGTTCGAACCCACTGCTTTTATAAAAAAAAATCGACCGCCAATGCTAATTATAATACAGGGAATAGTCGTGATTTTGCGTTTTATGCCGCAAATTGGACTGATTTTTGCAGAAGCAAAGACAACAGCTGTAGCTGATAAACGGAAAGAGGGTTACATGAGAGACATTGGTTTTCAATACAGAAGAATCATGCTAAGCCATTTAAAATCCAGTAATTCTTCTTCTTATCACCTCCTCCTCCTCCTCCTCCTCATCATCATCATCATCATCATCATTATTATGATTATTATTATTATTATGTTTATGATTATGATTATGATTATTATTATTATTATTATTATTATTATTATTATTATTATTATTATTATTATTATTATTCAGTGAAAGTGTCTCTGCTCTTTACTTTAATCATCCCTGATCATCTTAAACTGAATAATAGTATAACAGTCCGCTGCTTACGGCTCTGCAGAGGCTGTAACCGGCGCCGAACTCCTGGCGACACTGCTCGTCTAGGGTCCAGCTCTGTCCGAACGGTTGGCTGTAGACGGGCCACAGCGGGACCTTCGGTTCATCGTCCAGACAATGAATGTCCCTTGAGAAGTCGAAGAAAACAGTTTCGCCACGAAACTCAAAAGCCGAGGAAACTTTCCTCCATTGGCGTAGTCACGGGGGAGGACAGAGCGTCTGGACCCCTATTTCGGCTGGGACCGGTCGAGGGATTTGCGCAAAACCGTTGATAAATTTAGGTGGGTGGGTGGTGGGTGGTGGGTGGGTGGGTGGGTGGTACACGAGATTGATCGAAGAGAATATACGTTGAATGTGCGAAGAAGTCTCGACGAACCTTTTTATTGCTCGTCGGAAATTTTTTACCCAGAAAGGTCAATCTGCCCCCCTCCCTTTTCGGAACCATGACTGCGCCACTGCTCTCGTCAACAACACACATCGATATTGGAAAAATATTACTGAGAAACGACATTCGTTTCAAAACAGTGATTCTTGACAACAGGCTTATGCGATACTAAGCTTATTTATCATCTTAGTAATGCACTAGCCCATGTTTATGCACGTATTCTACTTTGTAACTTGTACTACAACCATGAGACAGCTCAACTCCTCTTACTCACTCACCTCTTTCTCTCTCTCTCTCTCTCTCTCTCTCTCTCTCTCCTTTCTTCACAGCAGCATGTTTGTTTTCATTCGTGCAGCCTACTGTAGTCATTTGCAATAATAATAATAATTATTAATATCTAAAACCGCGATGTCCTATAGTTCCATTACGCTTCGACAAAGCGATTTAACGTATTAAGCGAGTTATTGCCGGATAAAGTATACTTACACCAGATATGTTTCCATTGCCTCTTTGTTGCACTGCGACCAATAGTAAGTATGAAAGTTCGACTGGACCATCGACGCCATGATTTTTCCATCTTCTGGATCTGCGCTGCACTTGTTTCCATAACCGTCATGTATCATTCCAAATCTAGTCGTGACACAACAGATCATCCAATCTCTTATTGTAGATTTCGTCTTCCCTTGCAGGAAGCCGCTACATGTATTTCGCCCTATGTGGCATAACATCGTCCATTGCAACTGTGCAGTGGGCACTGGCATGGCCACGGGGGGGAGGTAATGGGTTGCCGTCCCCCCGCCCCATATTCTGGCTGGGACCGGTCGTGGGGGTTTCGCTACAACGTTGAGAAATTTAGCGGGACGGTGGCACGGTTGAAAATAATATACACGAATGTGCAAAGAAATTCCTGCTTGTCTTCATTTTTTATGTCCATCGGTGACTTTGTACACGAAAAATATCGATGTGCTCCCCCCCCTATTCCGGAGCCCTGGCTGCGCCACTGCCTGTTGGTGGTATTCCCTGGGAGACGAGAGGTGGTTTGTCCCCAACAGTTTAACGCGAAAACGGCCATCCTCGGACTCGTAAGTCGTAACGGAACCGGGAACACGCTTTAAGTATGCATTACTTTGAACTAACACTTGACTCGCAGAAACCTTTGAGGTCCTTCCTCCTCCCCACGGTCCTGGTCGCTTTTTAAGGTTTCCTTTTTGCTCTACTTCCTAGTTACGACCGTTTGCTCGTCGTCACTCAAAGAAGAAGATGAAGAAGAAGAAGAAGAAGAAGAAGAAGAAGAAAATCAGCTGTCATGAGCTGTCAATCTCTTAATCTCTTTTTATCAGATTGTCAGTGTGTGTGTGTGGGTGTGTGTGTGTGTGCGGCGTTGCCTAGCGTTAGTTAGAGTCTAACTGTTAGACAGAAATCGTCGAAATACAAAGCGTCTAACGGTCTAATCCAGCGGTTATCGAACTTTTTAGGTGGTGGTACCTTAGAAATGTTTGCGATAACTCGCGGACCTTAATAACATTTGAATTTTAAATTACCTATAATCAACACACAGACTACTTGTTTTGCCAATCAATTATTTAATCAGAAAATTGCAACTCGTAGTCAGCAAATTTAAATTCAACTGGAATCAGCACTCTTAGAGCCATCAGTGTTCGAAATTCACGAACGACAGCACGGGCGACATTTTAGCAAATTAATCGCGCCAAATAAATTAGACATAGAGCATGCATCAGTAGAATATCTCTTCTAGATGTGAACTCATTCGTTTGACGAGGGCTCATCCATATAGTAGGCCTACTTACACAAAAAGGCATATTTTCAACAGGGGTGTAGCGACGGGGGTATATCGATATATATATATGTATGCCCCTCCGAAAAAATCAGGCTACCTTAAAATTTTTAATGTGTTTTTAAGATTTTCAAAGTTTTTAAAGATTTATAACCCCCCAATCACATTATACCCCTCCAAATCAAATTCCTGGCTACACCCCTGATTTTCAACCCCCCAACGTTTGCACACCGTACATACGCAAAATCTCCTAAATCCGCCCCTCTTTACGTCGGTCTACGTATTTTATGGATGGTCCCCGACTAAAGCAATTACTCGATTCTTACATGTGGCCGATTTCGTGAGCGATGACAAAGGCAGACGAAGTTCCATCGTCTTTGACGAGCGCACAGCTGCGCAACGGAACACACATCCCAGTGACAGGGGCAAAGCCTTTCGAACAACACACATCAAATGCTCAGTTAGATAAGGCAGTGACCGCTGTTCTTAAAGACCATTTAAGAATATCAGCTTCCGAAATAGTCCGAAAGATGAATAGAGCACGTTTTGATGTAGCCGCTAAATTTGTTCAAGAGACTCATTTTGTTTCGTGGCGAAAATTCTAGCACTGCTTAAGAAGACTTCTCGTCGGTGCGTTTAGACATAACATTGATTTCAATAGATGCTCCTAAAATGCAAACCTTATGAAAATTTAGTAATAATTTCTAGGGTAAACATACCAATACTAGTATATCATGACATTATTATTGCGATTTTTATGCGATCCGCACTAATACTAAACTATCGCATCTATTAAGGAAACACACGTGTTCATTGCTAGCTATTGTATACATATTATTGTAAAGCGCTCTTGTCTTTGGCCATATTTGCCATGATTATTGCGCTATATAAATTGTCTAGCTAATAATAATAATAATAATAATAATAATAATAATAATAATAATAATAATGGGGTTCAAACGTTCATATAGTTACCTAAGCGAATAAAAGTTTGCTATTTATATTATTATTATAATTTATAGGCCTATTACTGTTGTTTTTGCTATTATAATGCTACTACTAATAATAATATTTATTATTTATTATTATTATTATTATTATTATTATTATTATTATTATTATTATTATTATTATTATTATTATTATTATTATTATTATAAACAGTGATAGCGATGTTGGTGCTGCCACCTGCCGGTCCAATTTCCTCTTTCGTAATGTAAACAGCGACGTCGTAGTCTTCGTCTCTGTTTCTGTTCTTCGGTTTTTCGTTGTTCGCCCATTGACAGAACCGGTCCAGGGACTCTTTTCCGTCTCCACGGACAACCAACCGCCGCACCTGATACAACACAACACGCAACAGACTCAATCGTCCAGCGCAGCACCGCTGCTTCGTTGCTCTGTGTGTCTCTCTCGTTGCTGCTGTTGACGACAAGCGATTATATCTTACTTACCCCCGGCTGACAACTATTGCATACAGCATGACCATACCCTTTCAGAGGTCAGAGGCCAGAGGTCAGAGGAGGCCCAGGGCATACATACATTTTATGTCTCTCAGGACCATAACTCTTCATTAAGAAGAGTTACAGTAATAATTTGTATAGCCTATTATTTTGAGGCCCCTTTTAAAGCAGAGGTTCTGGTCAAGGGGCACGTTTCCCCCTTCACCCCCCGCCCCCCAATCTGATTGGGCCTGCGTACCGGAAGAGATCTCCAATAATTGACTTGACGCAGAATAGTTTTCATGAGAAGTTGAGAACTCGTTTTAACGACGAGACGTGTGTCGGCCATTTTTTTTAGTAAATAGACTCCGAGTGGAATACCACGTGCGCTATATAAATGCGCGATGCAATTGAATATGACGAAGTGGTTCGTCGTTGACTTACGATGGAATCTTCGATGATTTTGATCTTAACGACAACCATATTGACTTCGAAACCAAGCGACGGATGGTGGTAAATGCTGTCAACCTACACGAAAGAAAACAAACCACGTTCTAAATAATAATAATAATATATCTTTTTTAAGAGGTCTTATCGTATATTATAATTAAAACTCCAAAGCTCTCTCTTGATAATAATAATTAATAATAATAATAATAATAATAATAATGATGATGATGATGATGATTATGATGATGATGATGATGATAGTAATTATTATTATTATAAACAGTAATATTATACGCAGTTTATTATCAGTTATTATTATTATTATTATTATTATTATTATTATTATTATTATTATTATTATTATTATACAACAAACCATATGAAAAGCGAAGCATTCGTGTCATAAACGGGCTTTTCAGGCGTGTACTTACGATGCTCATCTGTGTCAGAAGGTACTGTTCGATGAGATTTCGACCGTGGAATCGAACCAGCGACGCGTCGGTGACGAGCAGGACCTGCATATACCTCGGTCCACGATGCAGCGTCTGTCTCTTCTGACGATGACGATTAGACGAAGATCGGTTGTCTTCGTCAGACCGATTGTCCGCTGCAGCAAATAAGCTATACTTTGAAACCTTAGTGGGCCTACTCTATTCATAGTTTCACCCCACCCCTACTAAGGGTCGAAACGGTTGGTTTAAATGGCTAAAAACTTTAAAGTGGTTACAACGGTTCTAGCAGATTTGGCTACGTGATTAATTTTTTCATGTTGTATGTATAGCGTATAATAAATCTTTAACGTCTAGTTAAAAGTCCGACAAGCAAAAAGGCCATTACTATCTTTTTGTTGTTCTTTAGAGTCCTGAAAAGTTTGACATGCCAATGTGTTTTCATGTGCGTCCGGAGGGCGGAAGGGGGTGCAATTGCACGATTTGCACCCCCTGAAAAAATTGTGGAGTTATTAAAAAAAAGTACTTGTTTATTTTGTCACAAAACCTTGTTTTGCACCCCTTGGAAAATTGTTTCATTTCTTTCGTCACAAGATCCTGTTTTTCACCCCCCCCCCTGGAAAATTTCTGCGGACGCCC
Organism: Metaphire vulgaris; assembly: GCA_018105865.1. NCBI lineage: Eukaryota > Metazoa > Annelida > Clitellata > Crassiclitellata > Megascolecidae > Metaphire > Metaphire vulgaris. Next base: position 10,543,260 of record CM030845.1, on the reverse strand, counting down.
ATGTGTGTTTTCTGCTGAGAAATGAGGACACGTCCGTTTTTCTAACCAGGTTTGCGCCCCTAATCCTATGCAGTTCTATAGGATTCGCTCTAGCACACGCACATAACCCACCGAAGATACAGTACATCTAAATAAATATCAACGCGTCAATTCTGTCAGTTTTTGAAAATCACGACCAGTCCCAACTCAGCTTTGTTACTGATTTCACGAAAGAGGTTTTGACTGCTACACGCTAAGTACATGATCTATTCTACTGGGTCATGCAGACGCTCATGGGAAAATCATAATGCAGGACGCGTTCGGCATAATTACAGACAAACGCCGCCAAAGCAGACTGTACAATTATTATTGTTAGAGTCGAACTCTGCCATAAATTCCATTTGAAATGTAGGCCTACGTCCAAAACGCTCTGCATCTCACTTCGCCTTGACGCAAGTATATCATTCGTTTTCGACTATCAGCTAGCATATACGTCACTTTTAAATGGCTGAAATTTTGTTTAAAGTGGCTACAACGGTTCTACCATCCACTCCTGATGCAAAATCGAATATAATTCGCAAGAATTACTACTGGTTGAATCTTCAAACTATCGCTCGATAACATCAACACTGGATCATAAAGATCCTGCTATTCTCTCTCCGTCATATGATAGCCAACCTTTGCATTTCGATGTTAGTGTCTAAGGTAGGATAAGTTAACCTGCCATCGGTCCACGCCAGCTACTACTACCAGTGTTGGAGTTGCCGGAGGGGAGGGTTAGGGGGTTTGAACCCCCTCCCAAGCTAACTTTACAATCCTCCCAAAAATCGCATGTCGGGTACATGCAGCTTCTGTCATTCATTGAATTTCAGTCCTCAACACCCCAGCTCAAATTTCACAACTCCAACACTGACTACTACTACTACTGCTACTACTATTACTACTACTTCTACTACTACTACTATGCCTAGTATTGCCTACTAGGCCTACTACTACCTTTACCACCACTACTACTACTACTACCGTCATTGCTTACAGTATTACTACTATTACTTTATTATAGTTTGTTTTTAATATTAAAGACCTAATTAGAGAGAGAGAGAGAGAGAGAGAGAGAGAGAGAGAGAGAGAGAGACTGTTGTATGGTGAGCTCACTCGTCGTGTGATTGTGAATCGTGTCTTCTGTGAGATTGATAACGTAATCGGTTTTAAGACCGTCGTCGACCTTTCCCTCTTCTAATCTTCGATGGATTCTAATGACGTGCGTTCCTTTGTAGGACTCTTCTGCGTCGTCGTCGTCGTCGTCGTCTTTGATTCCCTCATCGAAGGAGGAACTGGAGTCTGCCATCGGCTCTAGATAGATGTCCTCGAAGTCCGTTCGTATGACTCCCCTCTACATGCGAAAACACGCACGACCTTCCAAAACTCAAGTGATCATTGAGCAGGCAAACGCCATCCACTCTGCATCACACCGCGTAATAAATGCAAAGCAGCGGCGTAGCAAGGGTTCCTTAATATATATATATATATATATATATATATATATATATATATATATATATATATATGTATATTCCGGAACCCTTGCTACGTCGCTGCTTTTGTTATATTGTACGGCGCTATAGAAGTTGTCAATACCATAGCCATATATATATATATATATATATATATATATATATATATATATATATATATATATATATATATATATATATAGAGAGAGAGAGAGAGAGAGAGAGAGAGAGAGAGAGAGAGGGTACGCCGACATTTTCGGCGAAAGTTGTTACTTTCTTTAAAAGCTCGTCAAGGAGTTCTTTGCACATTCACGTATTCTCTTCGGTCATTCGGTCATGCCACCTACCTCTAGGGTTGCCAACTTTGAATTATGGTATATTCTGGTAGATAAGTAATAATTACCCCCTCCCATAAAATATGTCAGAAGTCCAACATATTTTTGTACGATAAGTTTTACCTGTCCACTTGGAAAATGAGAAAATCTGCAAGAATCCGAATGGAAAATGCAATGATGCAAAGAAGAATACACATAAGAGAAATGTTATTTATTCAGTATTCCAAGTTAGGACTTTCAAAAGTTTAAATCATTCTCAATTAATCGAAGTCGAACTATATATAGACAGTTGTTACTTTCATTTAAATGTTTACTTCTGATCACTTTTGCTCGCAATCTTTATACTTATTTTTGAATCTGAAAATATTCTGAATGTCAATAATTTTGTAGCACGTTCTTGAGATAAATAATTATGCTGACGGTGTTTCCTCCTATGACCAGTTAGCGCTAGCACAGAAGCGGTAATCGGATCCTTTTCAGCTGCAGGATGTGGAAATGAAAAGAGCTTGTTCAATGTTTTTCCGACATTGTCTGACTTTGACACGAAGAATTGTGCTTATGTTTATTACAGCAAGCGTGTCTCTTATGACAGCAGCTAGACTTTCCGATTTTACTGAAAATGAGCGCATGCAAGTTTTGCATCGCGCCATTGAAGGATCAAAACTATCGGGTGCAATCCATGATTTGAATTCCTGATCGAAAACAACAAATCCTTTTTATTGGGCGGCTCTACAGTACTAGCTCTACTTTCCTCTTCCACGACAGATGTAACCGATTCTGAATCTGAAAATTCATTTTGACGGTTTCCACTTTCGCCGGTGTCCGCACCCATAGCTTTAATTAATTATATTATCTTATTAGAAAAATTGTTATTCAATGACAGTTTGCCATTTCAACCCCAAATTAAAATTCTAATGCTAATCGTATTTCTTTTTCAAACGCCAAAAACTTTTCATGAAGCAAAACACTTCGACAAACGATAATAAATAATTGTTGTGCAGTATTTTAATCGCACCACAGTTAAAGCATAGACGACAACACTCACAATGTCGTTGCAAAGATCAACAGTCGCCTGCGAATTCTCCATGCCGTCCACTTTTCCGTGGTAGATACACCTGGAAGATAGCACCCTAGACTCCATCTCGTCCCCCTCCGTCCATTCGACGCGGGTGTGCGATCCGAGGACGTCGCGCATTCGATGGACGCGCATGCGCAGCGACTGCTTCCGGCGACGGAGCACGAGGTCGAGTTTCTTGGGGAGGTAGCGGCGCGGGGCGAGCGGCGAGATCTCCCTCGGCCGGTCGCTCGAGTTCAGAGGGATGCGGTAGAGGACGGGCGTGGCTCGTTCGACACCGCCGGAGAAGTAGTCGGCCGTCGGGCTCCGATGATCTGAAATTATTGCGATCACCGGTGTCGTCGTCTTCGTGTCGGTTGAGGTTCTGTCTTCTCCTCTTGTAATTTTTATTTGTGCATGCGATTGTAAATGAATAATGCTTTTCAAACATTAATTTAATGCTGACTTGACTTTGAATTATATATCGCTTCTCTCTCTCTTTCTCGATAATAATAATAATAATAATAGTAAATAGTAGTAGTAGTAGTAGTAGTAGTAGTAGTGGTGGTAGTAGTAGTAGTAGTAGTAGTAGTAGTAGTGGTGGTGGTGGTAGTAGTAGTAGTAGTAGTAGTAGTAGTAGTAGTAGTAGTAGTAGTAGTGGTGGTGGTGGTGGTGGTAGTAGTAGTAGTAGTAGTAGTAGTAGTAGTAGTAGTAGTAGTGGTAGCAGTAGTAGTAGTAGTAGTAGTAGTAGTAGTAGTAGTAGTAGTAGTAGTAGTAGTGTATTTGTAATTTGTGGCGATATAATAAGAGATAACCCTTATCTTTACGTTAATTTACCTTAGGGGCCGTCCATAGAGTATGTCACGCTATATTTGGCCATGTTTGACCCCTCCCCTGTCACAAACTGTCACAAAATCTCGGACTCCTCTAAACGTACGTCACAGATCTCGGACGGAGGTTCCGAGATCTGTGACGTACCTTATAACGTCGTCCATAAATTACGTCATGCAGGTTTTCTATTCAACATATTTGATTTTCTCGTTCAATTTTCTGCAGCAAAAACCGAATATTTGACTTCCGAAAATGATAACGAATATAACTGAGACCTAAAATTTAATTTATCTCGGGTAAAAATGTTAATGAACGATTAGAAACGTATTTTACTATACTTCCTATCAGGTATATTTATGGTTTTATTTATACTGAAGGTGTGACGTCACACCGGTCCTTTCCTCTCCTCTGTCACAAACTGGCTCACTTTCTTATGCCCCTCCCCTCGAGCGTAACGTACTTTATGGACGGCCCCTTATACTCTCGACTTAAATAAAATCGGCGAAATACGAGTCTTCTTTTGTAATTTTTAAAGTATTACACTCTCTGAGAATACAGGACATGAACAGAAATGATATTAATAGAAATTTCTTGAGAATTTACTGTCTTAATAAGTTACCAGAACTCAATTAAAGACAGTTATTTTCTTAAGTCCCATTGACGATTGTAAATTAAAAGTGTACTTTGCTTCTAAATTAGGGCTGGTAACGATTAAAATATTCTTGTTCGATTAATCGAAACATTGTTAATCGATTAATCGATTAATTTCGATTAAAATAGGCCTAATTACATATAGCTTTTAGCTGATCTCCTTGCATTGCTATACTCCGCATATTGTCTACTTTACCGTCTGCATTTAGCTTAAAACAAAACAAAAATTCATGTTCATCTCTTCCCTTAAATTCTTAAATGCAGCATTGCTTTCATTACTCTCCATAAGTGGCGGCTCTAGGATTTGGCAAGTAGGGGGCCGTTGGGGTGGCAACTTCTAATCATTGGGGGGCCAACCCTTTGTTGTTTAATGTATGTAGCATTAAGTATAGGGTCCCAACTGGGGGCCACTGGGGGGCCAGACACTCAATAGGGGGAGCACGGGCCCCCTGGTCCCCCCGGTGGAGCCGCCACTGCTCTCCATTGTTGTCTGAACGAAATATAAATATAGTAAGCTAAGTAGATGTTCAAGTAAATAAGTTACAAAATATTAAAATTTAATCAAAAAATTAATCGATTAAAGAAAATTTAATCGAATGCAAATTTTAACGATTAATCGCTAAATTAATCGTTAATATCCGCATCCCTATTCTAAATACGAGTATACATGGATATAGGCCTACAGATTAGGCCTACATTATTGAAACTATACGAAATTAGCCAAATCTGTTTTTACTTCAGTTTTCTCCTCGTAACCCTCGGTTTTAAAAAAATCAATTTCGTCTAAGAGATGATTTACAATTGCGTAAACGGAAGTTTATCTTTTTATTTACCGTGAATCTCTTTGATTTCTTGCTGAAAAATCACAACAGAAGCAAGCTCAGTAATAAAATTGCTGCACGGAAGAAATTAAGATCGCAGAACAAGGCTATACTGGGACTTGGTTTACAGACAGATGGAGCACCTGGAAACGTAAACTCCAAACTTGAGTGAACATTTAATTACAAGTCAAATTTAGCAAAGAATCAGAGACATTATGAATGATCCATCCAGCCGTGGTGTCTATATTCAGTGTTTTATACAGGCCTGATAGGAGGGGAGATCCCCCGCTTAAAACCTCAAAATCCCCCCTAAAATCCCAGCACTTACACAAAGTTTGCATTGAACTGTGTCTTTTCCTCTTCAACCAAGCCAATCGCCCCAAAGGCCTCAATTCCCCCTCCTCCAAAGGCCTGGAGTCTGGATACAACACTGTCTATATTTCGTGTCTCAGTGCGTGGCTCTATCTCTCCGTCTTTCCCGATTTGACTCTGTCTCTGTCTCTTTCTCTGTCTGTCTGTCTGTCTGCCTGTTTGTCTGTCTGTCTGTCTGTCTGTCTGTCTGTCTGTCTCTCTCTCTCTCTCTCTCTCTCTCTCTCTTCCTATGCATGTCCTTGAGCTCTCAACAGATTTCTCGTTGTAAAGCACAAGACAGTAAGCCGATCCCGCTCGTGGAAGGGTGGCAGCAGCCAGAACGAGGCAAAGGGCGTCTGCTCGTACCCCTCAGCCGAAAAGCCCCGAGAGACATGTGTTAAACTCGTTTCCACGGCAGACGGGAAGTCTGACCCGCGTAAAGATCGACTCTTAAAAACAACGGCGACGTTTCTCTTCTAAATCCGTAAACGACGTTTATTATGCTGAAAAAATTCGCACGTCTTTACACTCGGTCCTTACCGCCGTTATTAAAACAGACACAAACTACTCTCGGAGTCTGCGCGCTAAGGGTGAGACTCGAGGTGGGGTGGGGGGAGGGGGTCAGATGTCAGAGCCCACGGCACCTTTGTTGAAACCCGCGAGGCAATCAGGTGTGGAAAAATGGAAGCCATTTCGCGGAGATATCGAACGCCGTCTCTCTCTCTCTCTCTCTCTCTCTCTCTCTCTCTCTCTCTCTCTCTCTCTCTCTCTCGCAAGGAGTGCAGCAGCAGCAACAACAACAAAGTCTAGCGCAAGAAAAACAAGAGAGAGAGAGAGAGAGAGAGAGAGAGAGAGAGAGAGAGAGAGAGAGAGAGGTCTCGGACGAGTGACGCAATCGCTACGATCATCATATGGATTCACTCGGATGCAGTGAATGAGAAGTAACTCCCCTCCTCCTCCTCGTCCTCCTCCTCTTTTCCGATAGGCTCCGACAGAGTGATCCACTGATCTCCAACAAAACGCACCACATTTGTTGTAAAATTCAGAACAATCGATCGCCTTAATAAGCGCTTTCTCCTCGTTCCCTGCTTCCGGTGGGAAGGGGGGAAGTTTTCTAATCAAATCTACTCCTAAACTTCTATAGCGCCCCTTCATAGAGCGCAGAAACATCAGCAGCCGATGGAACGCCATGGATATCAAAATCATTCAAGATCCATGTCAAATCCAGCCTTGCGCGTTGTGTAGACGTTTCGTTTGGAGTCACGTACGTCGGCGCAATCGATTCGTTTATTTTTGTCGGAGTTTTTCGTTGTTATTTCAGGGTTGTAGGCCTATAGTTGTGCCCGATTTCAATCGCTTTGCACTGTGTCTTGTAACGTAATGTAAAATTATAAATAAATTTATAAATGAACGGGTAAAGGGTCTTAGCACCACCAGAAGCTCAGTCGAATACGGTTTTCACGCAGTCCCCGAGGTGCCTCCTCTCTGGCCGTTAGAAAGTCGTGCTATCTTATCTCATTCAACGGTTTGCTCAAGTTTACTGCGCTGTGATGTGTGTATGTGTGCATGTATGTATGTATATATGTATGTATGTATGTATGTATGTATGTATGTATGTATGTATGTATGTATGTATGTGCGTGTGCTAGCTGGCTCGGTTGTCGGAGGTGTGGCTGTGCCTTGTAGGCGGCGTTCGGTTTTCCACAAAGTATGGGGGTCAGACCATTTTCTAATTCCTGTCGAGGATTTGGGCACCAATGCGGGTCTTTTTAGACCAGCGAGGGTCTAAACCTGCCGACGACAAGCCGAGCTTCGGTCGCATAAGTGGATTGGCCTGCACCACAGAAGACTGTCACAGTGTTCAGGACCAGAACTTTGTTCGTTTCGTTCTCGAAAATTCGAATGCTTCAGAAAATTTGAAAGTCTGCAGCTAGGCCTATTATTAACGTTTGCAACCACACATTTTGCCTGGCCTTTACTTAAAATTAACTTCCCCTTCCACCCACTCCCCCCCCTACAGCGCCTCCAAACATGTCTCCAGAGGAGTGCCCCATACAGCCAGTGGTTAAATTACTTTTTCAGAAGTGCCGGATCTCCTTATTTTTTCCTCCGGCCACAAATTTTCTTCGTAATTTTTTGTTTTCATTTTAAACGAACATGCATTTAGAGTACAGTTCGCGTTTTCTTTTCTTTTCCGCACTGTAAATGAAAAAGGTGGAATATTCCACTTTGGGGTGGAAATATTCCACCCTGGGGTGGAAAAGTCCAAAATTTCCACCCTATCTATGTGAAAGGTGGAACGGAGGTCTTTGATGGTGGAATGTCACCACCCTGGGGTGGATTTTCGTCACTCTAAACGTACAGTAGATGCCCACAGAACCTTCCCAATATTGTGTCACATTGTAGCAGCCCCAGCTATGACCGCTCCAGCTATACATATATATATATATATATATATATATATATATATATATAAGAAGATATATACATATACATATATACAGTATATACATGTATATATACATATATGTGTATATGTATATATACTGAACATGCACATAAATATATATACGTATATATACATATAAATACACACACACATAAATACATATATATGTATAGATACATATGTATATACATATATTTACATATGTATATAATATATATACAAATTTATACATATATATGCATATATTTGTGTGTCTATAGATACATACACACATATATAAACATATATATGCATATATATATGTGTGTATATATATACATGTATCACATGTATATCTATATATGTATATATGTGGATATATATAAATATATATACATATGATATATGTATATATACATATATAATATATACATACATGTATGTACATGTGTACACATATATACACATATATATGTATATATTCATAAATATGTACATATATATACATATGTACATATATATACATATGTGTATATATATATATATATATATACATATATATGTCCACGTATATATATGTGTGTGTATAGATATGCATAATTATATATGTATATTTGTGTATATTTATGTACATATATGGATATAGATGTATACATGAATATATGTACATACATATGTATATATGCATATATATGTATAAATTATATATATGTATAAATTTATATATATATGCATATATATGTATGCATATATATTGATATATGCATATGGATTTATATGTAATATATATGTTATATACATGTACATATATATGTGTATATGTATGTATGTATGTAATTATATGTGTATATATGTATTTATACATAGGCACATATATATGTGTACATGCATATATATGTATATAAAAGTATATATATATTTATGTGTATATGTATGTATGTACATTTATATATGTGTGTATATGCATATATATATATATGCATATATATGTGTATATATGCATATATATGTATATATATGCATATATGTTTATACGCATTTACATGTATATATTATTATATATATGTATATATGGATGTATGTATATATATATAGGTATATATCTATATGTATATATATATGTATGCATATATATTCATATATATAGATGTATACATACAGATATATTTACGTATATATCTATATACATTATATATTAATATGTATCTATGCATGTATATATATATTTATTTATAAATGCGTATATATATACATATTTATGTATGTATATGTAATATATAATATACAGGGTTAGGGTTAGGGTTAATAATTAATGACAATTAATAATAATATTTAATATGTAATGGACGTTGTATTAATATGCTTTCTGCACATAATACTAACAATTTATATATACACACTATATTTGTATATATATATATATATATACATATATATATATATTATATCAGATTCTTTCCCGTTATCCGGACCCTGTAGAGGTATGGTGTAGTTGGCGTTAGGGTTAGGGTTAGGATTAGGGTTATGGTTAGGGTCAGGGTTAGGGTTAGGTTTGGGGTTAGGGCTAGGGTCAAGTTACCGACTGAAAAGCCATTACATTTCACTGGGGTCCGGATAACGGGAAAGTACCATTATATTTATATTTATATTTATTTACACTCTATATGTATTTGCTTTTTTTTATTACGGTCATTATTGGGGGCGATCATAACTGTTGCGATCATAGCTGGGGCGGTTATAGCTGGGGCGGTTACCTTATGTAATCATGGACACAACCTTTGCACTTTTGAACTGCAATATTAATGAAACATTTTTAGTAATTTAATAGATTTGCAGTTGCCTTTGTGTTTTATTGAAATTGCAAGCCTTAGATAACATTGAGTCAGTTGTGAAGCAATTTGTTATTTATTTATTATCAGATTTTGTTAGTGCAAATAGCTTTGTATTTTGATGCAAACGTGGGTTATTATGAGGTTAAACAATAAACAAATAGTAACATTTATTAAATAATAAGTTAACTATAAACGTCGTCGCAGTAAAATCTGAAAGCTCAATGTATTTTGTGAACTGTTTTCGCTGGGCTTTTTTTGGACTTGTAATTATTCACTTGCGATAATTATCTGCATGGTAACGTCGAGTATTTCCGGTATCCGTTTGAATTTCGCTTGGAGGAATAATAGGAATTTTGTTTTGTTTATTTTGTTAACGATTAATGTAAGTCGGCAAAACAAAATTTTATCTGTTAAACGTCCAAATCTTCTGGAGAAAACTGGATCGTAAGTAAATTTTCACTTGAAATAGATTGGAGATTTGGTAGGCCTAGTTGTCTAGACGGGCGCCCCCCTGAAGTAGTCCGTAAAGGTCAAATATAATTACTTTGAGACAGCGCGACCTAACCTAAAAATTTATATAGCGCAATCTTTGAAAGTAGTACACGTTTCTCGCATAACGGATTTTGCATATGGCATGAATAATAGTCTTATTATGTTAATTCATTAAATCTGCTCAGTAAGTCACTGATTAATGCTTAAAACTGAGTTAGCAGACATTGACACCTCTAAGACTAGAGATTCTTCACTAATTGCGAATTATTATTGTGTGAAGTTTTAAAACAGCGCAGCAACGATGACATAGGTTTAAGCAGTCGTCTGATTATTATTATTATTATTATTATTATTATTATTATTATTATTATTATCATCGACAATTTATGAAGCGCAGTAACATAGCCATAGGCCAAAACCAAAAGCCTGTACAGTCAACAGTATGTAATGTCATACGATCTTGTAAACAAGTATGTTTTTAGGTCTTTCGCAAACATCTAGGGAGAGGTGACCCCGACCAGGGCATCAGGGAGCGCATTCCACAGAAGTGGGTTTCCCCGAGTCATTGAACGCTCGCCAAACTTCGGAGTCTTGGCCGGAGGAGGAACATACATACGGTGGCGGCTGCTGGATCTCAGCTGCAAATGGCACCCAGTCGTCGTTTGTCTTCGTACCAGGTTTGCTGTGATATGTTATTGGCCTTGACCTTGCAAAATTGCTGGACTGTTTTCAGTTTCGTTTGAAATAAGTACTCTTAGTGACATTTTGTAAGAAATTTACCTCCTATTTTGTAACTCTTTTTTCTTTAATCACTGTCAGGGAGTGATAGTGGTAAAATTATAGGAGTGTTATTTCAGATCATGTCCTAACTGAGTTCTTTTACTGTGTATTCATTGAAGGATGGTGTTCCAGTTCGTGTAGTCGAGTGCAACTAAATATGTTATTAGCACGACAAAACGGTGAGTGTTCGATTTAATGATTTAATAATTTATTGTGAGTTTATCTTATTGCGGCTTTCTTAATACCGCTCTCCAGAATTTCCTTTCACCTGCCTGCCTGCGGAACATGTCTGTCGATCTGGGCTACTATAGTTTAAAGTCAGCGTTAATGCCCACGTTTTTAATTCAAATTTTAATTCAGCTTTATAGCCTAACGGCTTTTCTTTGAAACTGCATTTGAAAATTAATTGCGATTATTCTTATCTACATTTTAAATCAGTTGTATCCTGTGCATTTAACAATTATAAAGCAAAATGTGATGCTTGCCTTTTAGAATTTTATTATGTGATTTGACGACAGCCCAATGCATTTTCTACACGAAGGCATTTCAGAAATTATTTCATGGCTGGGAGTCGGCGTGCTCCTGTAATCCAACTACTTGTAGGCCGGGGTTGGTTAACGGCTTGAGGTCGGGGGTTCTACTAGTCGAGGTTCTATGTCGATCGGGTGTCCGCACTAAGCCTGTTTTTTTTACAGTGGTTCTCAGACAGGGCAGTCCCTACTGAACCACTTTAAACCTTGTTATGTTATATTATATTATTATGTGTGTAGTTGTTATAACTGTCTGGTAACATTTATGCATGAATTTACGGTTTTATTTAGGTCTACACATTGGAATAGAAGTGGAGCCTCGATCTGAGGACGGCTTAACCATTCCGTTGCCTTCTATCACATTCGTCCCATCTCGGGATATTGATGAGTTTGACACTTAATATGTTAAAATGACAGACTTTAACCATAAACTTACTTTTGAATTTGAATTTTTCTTAGTGTTTTAATTTTTCGATTGAATAATGACTTGCTTGATTTTCTAAATGGATTTAACGTTGTGCTTGTTTTTAAATTAATAACAAGCTATTTAATTACTAAGTATAGATTAGCATATATTTAGTATGTGAACACTTAGGGTTAGGGTTACCTCACTCGCCACACTCAGACAGTACGTGTTGGCAGCAAACAGTTGTCGACAGAACGCTGTGACTTTGGAGTCCCACAAGGTTCAGTACTCGGACCGCTGTTATTCACACTGTATGTTGCACCAGTGACACAAATTGCTGCTTCATCCAGAGTGAATATAGCACAGTATGCCAGTGACATACAATTATATGTTGCGCTCACTAACAACGAAGCAGTGTCGACTCTGGACAACTGTTTTCATGTTTTAGTTTGATAAACTGCAGATATCTTGCATGCATTCGATTTTATAATAACATTTGCTTTAAACTGAGATTGGTAAAAGGTACCATAAGTGGGCTTCTGACTTTGATGCTCTGTTTAAGCTTACTTACTAATTTTTAAAAAAATTTGAATACGTAGGCTATGAGCTTAGAACCAGCTGACAAATCTGCAATATCGGACGATTTTTATTTCTTTGCTTAAAAGTGAACTTTAATCTTATTTTGTGTTGCTATTTATGAATTACAACACTAGTTTCTCGTTCTTTGTTTTTCATCATTCCGTTACATATGTTACATTTATAATCACCTTCATTAATATTATTTATAAGTTTTATTGTATTCTATTACAGCTTGTTTGTATATCTTGTTTAGATTGTACAATACAACCCTATTATTTTGTCCTGCCCTGATCTATCCCACTTTTGGTACTTTTCTCAATTACTGTGTTCTAGTATATTTATTTCAATTTTCTACTGATAAATTATGAATAGTTACGGATGAAACTTTAGAGATAGTTTGCATATATGGCAATTAATACAGAGATAAAATTTCATCCGTAACTCTTGTATAGTTTTAAAAATTTGAACGCTTTAGTTTCGTCAATAATAAATGTTAAATTTCTCAGAATTTTGAATTTGATAGGCATGATGTTTGGATGCTGGTATCTCTGAAATGACAAGGTATATTTCTCTAAAACTTTGCTGTGACTGAGCTAATATAACCCCGATATATGCAGCATATGTAACTCAAGAACCCCACATATGGTACCTTTTCTCCCAGCGGGTCACATATATATAGCCCTGAATAGTTATGGTGGATATATATATATATATATATATATGGTTTATATATATCCCTGTATAGTTATGGTGGCTATATATATATATATATATATATATATATATATATATATATATATATATATATATAGCCCTGTATAGTTATGTGGTTTATATATATATAGAGCCCTGTATAGTTATATATATATATAACCACCATAACTATACAGGGCTATATATATAACCACCATGACTATACAGGGCTATATATATATAGCCCTGTATAGTCATGGTGGTTATATATATATATATATATATATATATATATAGCCCTGTATAGTTATGGTGGATATATATATAGCCCTGTATAGTCATGGTGGTTATATATATATATATATATATATATATATATATATATATATATATATATCCCTGTATAGTTATGGTGTGATATATATAGCCCTGTATAGTCATGGTGGTTATATATATATATATATATATATATATATAGCCTTGTATAGTTAGGGTGGATATATATATATATAGCCCTGAATAGTTATGGTGGATATATATATAGCCCTGTATAGTCATGGTGGTTATATATATATATATATATATATATATATATATATATAGCCTTGTATAGTTAGGTGGATATATATATATATAGCCCTGAATAGTTATGGTGGATATATATATATTATATATGGTGTATATATATCCTTGTATAGTTATGGTGGCTATATATATATAGCCCTGAATAGTTATGTGGTTATATATATATACATATAGAGCCCTGTATAGTTATGGAGGTTATATATATATATATAACCACCATAACTGTACAGGGCTATATATATATAATCACCATAACTATACAGGGCTATATATATATAGCCCTGTATAGTTATGGTGTGTGCATATATATATATATATATATATATATATATATATATATATATAGCCCTGTATAGTTATGGTGGTTATATATATATATAGCCCCGTATAGTTGTGGTGTATATATGTATATATGGTGTATATATATAGCCCTGTATATTTATGGTGGTTATATATATATATATATATTATATAGCCCTGTATAGTTATGGTGTATATATATATATATATACAAGGCTATATATATACAGGGATATATATATATAGCCCTGTATATATATATATATAGCCCTGTATATATATAGCGCTGTATATATATATATATATAGCGCTGTATATATATATATATAGCCCTGTATATATATATATATAGCCCTATATTCCCACCTTAGGTCTCAAATATGGTGGGAATTTCCACCGTCTAGGGTGTTTTAAGAAGGGTGGAAATGTTCCACCTTAATTTCAGGGTGGAAATTTCCACCCTGAGGGTGTAGATATTGGACCACCTTAAAAGGTGGAAGTTTCCACCTTTTTCGTTTACAGTGCGTGCACGCAAAGCGCAAAAGTAGACAATAAAAGATCACAACGAATCAAATGCGGTCCGGATTTGATGTCAGACGTTCCGGATCTAATGCAGGGTTTAATCTAGGCTGTTTCCGGAGGGGAAATTACCCTTCTTCCCTCGGAAATTTTAAATTCCCTCCCCCCGGAAATTTTGGCATACTACATTAACTAACAGCAGCCCTCTAGCAGAATTCCCCCGGTTTTGTCAGTTCTCCTCCGGCTTTGTCAGTCCCCCCGGAGTCCAGGAGTCTAGATTAAACACTGATCTAATGCCACCCGTGCCGGACCTCTTGCCAGACGTTCCGGATCGGAGATCCGGCAAGATCCGCGGTTCAATTTAACCCCTGCAGACAGCGAGACAAAGCTAGATCGGAAATCTCTTGTGCCTCACTTTCGAACCAACAAACTTCGCATGAGCCGCTGATGCTCTCCGAGATCACAACTGAGTCTCTGTATAATGCCAGCGAGGCCACCTGGCGACCGAATTTCAGTTGCAGTCACGTGACTGCTGATGGAAGTGATTCGCGCAGAACACCGATTGACCGCAAAGCGAGTAGTATAAGGTCACGGTCAAAAGACTGATCGCCACAAATGTTTTCTCAGATTTACATGGATCGGCCTAGATCTAGGCTGCTGCCATGCCAGTAAGAGGAAAGGATAAAAAGAGAGAGGGAGAGATAGAAGAGAGAGAGAGAGAGAGAGAGAGAGAGAGAGAGAGAGAGAGAGAGAGAGACGGAGAGACGGAGAGACGGAGAGACGGAGAGACAGTTCAGAGTTCTTAGAATTCAGACAAGCAATTCTCAGACGATAAATCCGGGACCGGATCGTTCCGAGTAAAGGGCCGCGTATCGCTCTGGTTAAAAATCGCGCCTTATACATGTAATGCTGGCGTAGATCGAGGCCGATCAGCTTCATTAAATAAGACACAGTGGTCTAGTTAAAGACAGGTGACAAGCAACGGACCCAACAGCTAGAATTTACAAGCACATTGGCTGTCAATAGCAAAAAAAGGAAAAAAGAGAAAGAAGAACAAGAAGAAGAAGAAGAGAAGATAGAGTTATGATTAATATTACAGCTATGTTATTATTTTATTATTATTATTGTTATTATTATTATTATTATTATTATTATTATTATTATTATTATTATTATTATTATTACTGCTATTATAATAAACTACGAAACAATTATCATGCAATTTTATGATTTCATTTCTAATGCACAAAGTATCAATGGATAAAGCCATACAATTAAGCTCTCTCTCTCTCTCTCTCTCTCTCTCTCTCTCTCTCTCTCTATATATATATATATATATATATATAATATTATTACTATATATGTTATTACCATATATATTACTATATTACTACTATTATACTATTATATATATAATCATATTATACCATATTAATTCTACTATTATATATATATATATATATATATATATATATATATATATATATATATCACGCATCACTCAAGTTTCTCAGCAATCTAAATCAGATTTTAGCAATTTATTAAAACTTAGTGTTTTCCTAGTGCAATACTTCCAAGTCTTTAAATGAACTTAGGTTATGTTGTAAAAAAATTCAGCTCTTGACATTTCTGACACGGTGTATCGGGTTGTTTCTAACGGTTTACAAAGCCTGACTTCTGCCTTTGATGCTGCTTGTTCGGAATATTCTGCAGATTTCCAGAACAAATTATTCTATAGATATCTCCTAGTAGCAGAATTAGACACCAATCGGAGATTTAACAATGAATTCAACGCAAGAGTCTGCCGTTATGGAAGTCTAGCGAGCTGTCTGTGTTTGCTTGATGGAAGGAGCGTTTGGTCTGAAATAATTGAAAGACCCAATACAGTAATACCCCGTTATCTCGCCCATATCAGTCCGGCGTTCTATTTTGGCGAGGGTGGCGACATAGCGAGGGCACGTCAATCGGGTAATCCATTACAAAGTATACTGTAGTGTTAAACTGTACGTTGCAGTATCTACTTTCTTTCGAATAATGGCCTAAGTACCAACACGTTCCAAAGCTTACACGTTAAAAAATTGACTGGAGCAGATATGGATAGATTCTCTGAAACGCGTTTCGCCAGATGCGTGTACCGAAGGAGTCTGGCGTGTCTGGTGCAAGAGAATTCTGTAAGAGACAAGTACGTTTACGTGTATGTACAGTTGTACACTTCCCATTTTACTATGTACCGGTGTAAGTATAGGGTTTAGGCTGGTTCAAGGGTTAGGTAAACAGTGCGGAAATGTCTCATGCTGAGTCAGCAGATTTCAAAGAGCGGAAACTAAAGCGCTTTGACCTCGTGAGTCTAGTTGTGAGTCATCGATGTTCTTGACTCGTCAATTATTTTAATGGTGACAGTGGATGGATGCAACTTTACACTTTACAGATTTCAGTATTTCGAAGAAGCTTGTTGAGCTTTTACTGTCGACGAACTAGCTTATCCAGTCAGCCCCTGAGGAGGGTGGTCCGCAATTTAAATCTCGACCTTGGCAGAAACACCAGCTACTATTACCATCGACCTCGCGAACACGGGACCAAGAAACGTGAAGGACCTCGCACAACTCACCTCTCTCTCTCTCTCTCTCTCTCTCTCTCTCTCTCTCTCTCTCTCTCTCTCTCTCTCTCTCTCTCTCTCTGTACGACTCTCAGGATAGAGTGATTACAAAACAAAAGCCTAGTTTTCACTCAGGGTAGTCCAACGATTTTTTAGAATATGCGAGGTGCAATGTTGCTGTGCCTCCCCCTCACGCAAACAGTGCAGCAATACAATTAGGCTATACAAGAAGGGTATGACTAAGTTATTATCACTATAATACTATTAAATATTGTTTTCTTGTGCATATTTTATTGCTCTCGTTATACGTGCCAACCCTTAAAATGGCAAAATTTTCTGTTACAGGTTCATATCTATTGATATTATTCATATAATTAATTATACAAGTATAACGCAATTTTCGGCATTTACAGTCATTTCAGAGCAAGATTATCAGTATCGTACCCGCAAAATCGTCATAAATTATTAACAGAGAAAAATATATTTATTTCTAAATAAACTTTATTGTTCATATGTATACATATAATATTGAATCACGAGTCGCCTGCATTTTTACCTGACCTGGGCTACTTTAATGGTTTAACTTTTAGTTCCTGTGCTTAATTTAGTAAAACAATAGCCTACATTTAAACTGCAGTTTAATTTAGACTGCAGTTTAATATTGTAGCTGTTACTATAGTTACTACCGTTATGTGACTACAGTAGGCCATAATTGTCACTATACTTTGCCGAAAACACTAACACTGGACAATGGACAACAAAATATGCAGCCCTCGGCATGCTGATCAATTATTTATAAATAATGAGCCCTTGTAATAGATGGTTGGCCACGCCTGTTCTAAATCATTAAGCTCTCAAGATTACAGGACATAAACCTAAACAGAATTTTCAGCACAAGTAAAGTCTCCTATTAAACCGCTTAAAATCAAATCATCATCATCATCATTAATATTATTATTATTATTATTATTATTATTATTATTATTATTATTATTATTATAAGAAATTCTATAGTAATAGAAGTTGCTTGGAATTTGCTCTTATTACGTTACCAGAACTCGGTTAGTGTCAGTTGTTGCTCTCATAAGTCAAAGTAACGATTGTAAATTCAAAGTGTGGGCCAATGTCTTTTCTTCTATATAAGATTAGGCTATATATATATATATATATATATATATATATATATATATTCTATGTCAGCGGTTCTCAACCTTTGTAGTGCCGCGACCCCTTTAATTCAATTCCCCATGATGTGGCGACCCCCCAACGGTAAAATTATTTTCCTTCACAATGTAAGCTGCTAAAAATAATAATGCTACGACAATCAAAATGTTCGGAATCGTTATTATTTAATTGTCTCCATGTCTATCCTCGAATGACAATTATAGTAAAACAACTAGTACGTTGTAACTACCACTGAGGAAATTTTGTACAATACGAAAAGAGACAACGCCATATTTCTAATGGTCTCGGGCGACCCCTGGCAAATCGTCATTCGACCCCCTTGGGGGTCGCGACCCACAGGTTGAGAACCGCTGTTCTATGTGAACATGCTGTACAGATTACGTTATTGACGCTATACGAAATGAATCAAATATTTTTCCCTTCTAGCTTTTCTTCGAACCCTGGAGTGCTTAAAAATCAGATGTCTTCTCGTGGACCCTGTATAGGTCTAGACAGACACTCAGGGGTACGTCTAGGGCTCCAAAACATCTACACAGGCCTAATGTGTCTCTGGTCAAGATAAGTCAGCATGCTGCCGCACCAGTCATCTGATATGAATGGATCAAGAAGGATGGGAGGTGAAATGGGGCGGGAAACAGGAGATTCGGGGGAGGGGCACACTTCAAATGGAAAATAACACAAGATCCTATATACCAGTCGACTAGTCTGTTGTCATTTTTATTGAATTTTTAAAACCTTGATTTCTGATTTAAAAACTGATTTTCGAACTTCAGCGCTTGTGAAAGTTGCCTCCAAAGTTTCAAACTCTACTATACGCTGTACGTTATGCTATACGCTGTACAGTGTAGGCTATACATGCATTCGGTGAAACGAAATACGCTTGGAAAAGTCTTAGCTAAAAGCATCGCATTTGGTTTCTCATTAGCCTGAAGCATAAAACACATTTGTCTGAAACCCGCGTGTCCTGTGCGAAATCTGCGCTGAGCGACTGTCTTTAATTAGCCATAATAACTATTGTGCATGCCATCGGTTGATGGCTGATGCTCCTGTACATCATGAAGTGGCGCTATAGAAGTTTAAGTTAGATTAGCTAAGTTCTTGCTCGAAGTGCTTTACAATCGCGACGACCTATATCGGCTATAGCCAGGGTTATTTCTAGGATTGTGAATTTAGAGGGTGTCGGTAAAATTCGGAGTTCTCTGCCGAATAAGCGTGAAAAAAGTAATCCCATAAAAATGTCTGACTGGCAAAAAAACAAAAACCTTATCAAATCTCACAAAATTCTGACAAGCAAAAAACGTATCAGGTCTCAAAAGAGTATGACAAGCAAAAAAGGTCATCAGAGAAATAAAGTTGGGGTGTTACTTCTCGAATTGGGGGGTGTTCGGGGGCTATTTATGGTAATTTAGGGTACATACCATTCTTAGATTAGGAAATTTTGGAGGTGTCGACCTCAATTTTTTAGGGGGTGTTGTGGGGGTGTTGGGGGAGGGGTGTTAGGGGTATAAAAATATCTCTGGCTATAGCTATTTTAGCTGTAGATTAAGCGCGTAGGAATAAGCAGCTACTGTACCTGCCTTCGAAAGCGCTATAGAAATTCACGAGTATTTACTTACTTACTTACTATTAGCCCCAGGACTATGCATCCAACTCATGACCAAATTTTTAGCTCGTATCATCGCTTAGATGACGAACTCTCCATTACGAGTATAAATTAATGGAAATAGTGCAATTGAATTGGAGTTCTTGCCACACCGCCCCGCTCACCCCCTCTCCCCCCGGAATGACCTCTCTGGCTTCTCTCTCGTGCGTGCTTGAATCAAGTCTTTCTGACTGTATTTTACCGTCGTCTTCAGATTCGCTCAGCGGCGTTCAGTCTCGTGTTTACATTAGAGCGTCTCAGCGTCGACACTTTTTTGTTTAGACAGATACGCCGTCGTCGTCGATCCTTGTATATACCGAATCCGAGGTATTTTTTTTCTCGTGTCCTTCGTTATTCTTACGTAGACGCACGCTGTGGCGATGCGGTCGTTTGTGAAGGTCTGCGGTTTCGATGATTCTGTACCGCGCGGCTCTGCTGGCCAGCACCTGCATGGTGTCGTTTTGCAGCAGGCGGCCACGGAATTCGGTCGCATGCGCGTAAAATCAGGTCGATTGTCTATAACAGCGGTTCTTAACCATTTTATGATTATACGTACCCCTGAAACAAGTATAAGAGAACAGAGTACCTCTACCAGCGTACCTAATCCCAGGACAAAAGTTTGCAATATACTGAAAATAATTATAAACTGAACATAATTATAAACTGCAACAAACGTCTGTTACAAATTGCCAGAAGTTGGGCTTTTTCTTTAAAATTTCTAATTTAATTACATGTAATACACACATTTCTACAGCATTTGTATAGTATACAGGGTAACTTGTAACAGGGTAACTTTTAGTCTCTTTCTTTCAGGTGCCATGCATTGCTGCGTCGGCGGCCATGGACTTCCACTTTTCTCGATCTCTAGTGTTCCTCAGGAGTTCGATGTTATTTCCTATCCCCATTTCTTCTCTCATTCTGTCTGTATATTTTGATCTTTGTTTTCCTCTTGATCTTTTACCCTCCACCATGCCTGTCACTGCCAAGTTTTCTAATCCTTCTTTTCTCATCACGTGCCCGAAAAATTTCATCTGTCTTAACTTGATGGTAGTCATCAGTGTTCGTCTCTCTTCCATCATCTGTAGTACTTCTTCGTTAGTTCTCTTGTCTGTCCATGGGACCTTTAGCATCCTCCTATAAAACCACATTTCTGCCGCTTCCAGTTTCTTTTTAATCTTTTTTGATATGTTCCACGTCTCAGATCCATATAACAAAACTGACCATACATAGCATCTAAGCACTCTGAGCATTGTTTCTTTTAATATTTTCTTGTTCGTTAATATTTGTTTCATTTCCATGAAGGCAGATTTTGCCATACCTATTCTTGTTATTATGTCTTTATCACTTCTTCCATCACTTGTAATAATGCTTCCCAAATATTAACTTTTAGTAAAAGTCTTTAAACAGACATTATTTCCGGATTATTCAGTACACCCCCAAAACGTCCTTCAAGTACCCCCAAGGGGTACGAGTACCCCCGGTTAAGAACCACTGGTCTATAATGAGACCAGCGTCATCGGTATTTATACTTTAGAACGGCATTGGTAATTTCCACAGGGCATAGGACGTATAGATACTAGCGCTTCAGGACTATGCCCTCTGCTGCTGCTGCTGCTGCTGCTGCTGATGCTGCTGCTGATGCTGCTGCCTTTGCTGTTATCTACTGTATGTCGCTTTGCTTTGTGGGTTGAGTCTGGATTTCAGTCAGTAAGCCCTTTATTACTGAAGCAGAGTTCTTTAGACCAAGGGAATTCCGGTGCGTCGATAGACTGACTTATCCCAACAGATCACTCTGGCAGAGCGTTAGCTCTTCTCCGAGAAGACCCGCTTACCCGGGTTCGTTCCCGGGAGGGGGGGGTGGAAGGAAAGGAAGTGACCGCGTATCCCGGGCTAGAATATGTCTGCAAGTACGAAATCGACTTCAGTGGGGTCTGCATAATTATATCAGTGTGCATGTAAAGTCACTAAAGTGCTATATACATACTGTAGGCCTACATACATACATACATGCATACATGCATACATGCACATACATACAAACAAACGTACATACGTACGGTACGTTCATACTGTACATATACAGTATATATGTCCATTTTACTTGATTTTGTTTCTCTTCATCCAGGGCAACTATAGGCCTATCAGCGATTTCTTTTACTGGTTTCCACACATGTATCTTATTAGCAGACCACGTGATGCAAATTACGCGAAAAATAAACAGAAGAAGGAAGGAACAGTCTGACAGACACTGAAGCCGATAGTCTTCCGCTAATCGAAGCATTCTGTATAAGCCGATAGGAGAGAGTAGAGGAAGTAGAGGAAGTAGACGCTTCCGCACTCGGCACAGAACAGCGCAGCAAAAGCACCGACGTCGCACTTCAAAGGTTAATGCCGAGAACTTGACGCTCCGATGACAAATCACATTTCCTATTGAGAGTAAGGTTTGCACCGGAAAACAGTGAGACTTCATCCAGCTCTATCTTATTATTAACGTAATCACCATCGTCGTCATCATCATCATCATCATCGTTATCGCTATAGCCATTATCGTGTCATCATCGTCTTCGTCATCGCGTTCATCATGATCACCATCATCATCAGCAGCAGCAACAGCATCATCATCACCATCATCATAATCACCACCACCACCACTATCGCGACCATCCTCCTCCTCCTCATAATCATCTTTATCAACTTATCATCATCATCATCATCGTCGTCTTCGTCATCGCATTCATCGTGATCATTATCACAACCACCATCATCACCGCCCCCGCCACCACCACCACCATCACCACCACCACCACCACCACAACCATAATCATCATCATCATCATCATCATCATCATCATCATCATCATCATCATCATCATCATAAACAACAACAATATTATCATCATCATCATCATAATCATCATCAAAGATTATGATTGGATCACGTTTGAGTTAACAGAGGTCTAGTTATAAATGAAATCTTACCTGACGAGAGATCGAAACAGCTTCGTGAGAAAAGAGTATCGCTGCAAGGGCATAAACTATATTTAGGAATTCCATTTTCTCTGCGTCTTAGACAATTCTTCGATTTCAATACAGGCCTACGGCGTTTCGTTCATATTACGATACCTCACGATTATTTTGACATGATATTTGGCAAGTCGTTACTTTGGCGTCGTTCTTCTTTCGGGTAATTTCTCTTCCTCGATCGTCTTGATTGAGAACAGATCTGCAGTCGGCGCTTTGCAGTTATTCCGTGCAAAAGGACTCGACGGGAGAGAGCGTCTCAACAGCTCATTAAAGTTCTGCGCACTGATCTTCTGTACTTCCAGTGGTTCGTTCACGTTAGGCTGCTACTCGGAAAGCGCTCTTCTTCGCGTACAGTAATAGGTTCGTCGTATTAGTGCGATAGTGAACGACCAATGTTCACCCACCATAAAGCCCACCGATCGCTTTAAATAATAAGCTCAGAGGACGTCGTTGAAGTCGGAATAGCGAGCTAACGGCCGCCTATACTGGATCCGCTGCAGTTCAACGAACGGACTCGTTCACGTTCGGTTCATCGAGAGTCACCCGCTTCAAAGCTAACAGGGCTCTGGAGCTGCTGTCTGGTTCCAAGCCAGCATAAGTATTCCTCAAAGACGAACCACGTACAGGCTGAACCCTCCTTCAGTATGCGTTAAGCAGGAGGCTCCGAACACTCCTATCTATCCTTCTTCTTATCTGCTCCGTGATATCGTTTGGTCTGTCTGTCTGTCTGTCTGTCTGTCTGTCTGGCTGTCTGTCTGTCTGTCTGTCTGTCTGTCTGTCTGTCTGTCTGTCTGTCTGTCTGTCTGTCTGTCTGTCTGTCTGCTTAGACTGCCTATATAGCCTACACTTGAGAATCAGTTCGTCTACATTCACGTGCGTCTGATCTAACCTCTTCGTCTGACTCTACCAGTCTGCATCACATCCACTGATGTGCAGCTGTACGGTTATGTGTCGGCGTTTGTGACACTGTCGCTCCCGTTTCCTACTTTTCCTATACCTATTCTCGACTTCTGACAGACCTTGACAGTTTTTCAGACGAGAGTAAAAAAACCGGTTGCCACTTTGTTCTGTTTAAGCGCTTTAAACGCGAAGTGCTTATTGTCGACTGCAGACTGCTAGAACTCGATTATAGAAGGGCTTCTGTCAATCACACCAAATAAACTATGAAAATAGGTTGAGGTAAAAGTGTCCGATTTTGCCGAACCGAAGCCAAGGTTAGTTTGCACTCCTCATAATAATAATAATAATAATAATAATAATAATAATAATAATAATAATAATAATAATAATAATAATAATAATAATAATATATTATTATTATTAACGTCATCATCATCATCATCATCATCATCGTGTTGAAAGTAGACCTGTGCGCCGCCGCCGCCGCCGCCGAGAGAATACCGGCGTGACGCCGGCGTCCCTATGGTCACATGGTGAAATTATTTCTCTCGTGTAACCAGAGTAGACCAACGTTGTTGTAATACGTGGACAAAAATGTCTTCACCATATAGGCAACACTAGCTAACTCGAAACACACGTTACTTATTTACTTCGCTTCATTCGTCTATCGAATGACGTCATGTATTGTTTACATTCTGCAAAATGGCTACGGCAAAGAAAAGCAATGAAAATTACGCGAAAACCAAAAAATATGCTAAAATGATGCTAAAATTAACTGTGCACAGTTAATTACACGAACAGAGAACCGATGCATCGTACAGTTAGGCTAGCTGAGAGCGTCTGTTGTTTAAATCCTCTTAGTTTTAAATCTTCTTAGTGTGATGTCGGCGGTGCTTTGTTTTCTAAGTTGGCACAGTAACCATCAACATAAACTTTTTAAAAGTTTTCATTTATGGTCAATTTGGGATATATAATATAAATATATAATGAAGCAATATAATTTGATAAGCAGAGCCGTAGCTTGGGGCGGGGGAGGGCAAGCAGGTCCGGGTGCCGTCTTGAGGCAGTTAGGCTAAAGATATTTGTCCGTTTTCCTTTCGCCTTTGCGTTCGACTGCAGCACGCGTGTTTGATGTTATGGTTATAGTTCTTGACAACTTCTATAGCGCCGTAGAATGGCGAAGGCCAAAATCAAAGGCGCTGTCAACAACTCTGAAAATCAACATGGAATGGAAGATGTTAGTCTAGAGGGAAAATCCGCTCAGATGACACGAAAGAGTTCGCTGCCCTGTCGAAATCGGGCAGTGCATGATCCCTTCAGAAGTCGGTCTTCCGCAAGGAGACGTTCCGTCGAAGATTCAGCGAAAACGCAGAAAGGATGTTGAGAAAATAAATTTGATTTGATTGATTGATTGATTGATTACTGCTACAACTAATACAACAACAACAACAAAATCAATAAATGGCCTAGTAATAATAATAATAATAATAATAATAATAATAATAATAATAATAATAATAAATAATTGGATTTTAAGAGATCTATAGTAGGATCTCTCCTGTGTTAGGAACCTCTGCCATCCAAGCTTATGGGGATGTTTCAATTAATGGAGGCCTATAGACCTATTGGTTACAAGCACCTCACAGTAGAACAGTCAGAAAAGGTGGTGTCCATTGCAATCACATAGGTCCTTATGAATATTCATAACGTCTCGATCATCCTTCCTAAACCATATATTTTCAGTTCTTTTAGTCAGAGGCGGTTCTAGGAATTTTAATTTGGGTAGGCCAGTCAAAGGCCATGAAAATTTTGGGTAGGCCAAGCTTGGACCGTGTCGTGGTATGAAAGTTCATGAGGTTAATCCCGCCGGAAATTGTGTGGTTATAAAATACAATAGCGCAGCATAATAGGGATGTGCGGTGAATTATATATATATATATATATATATATATATATATATATATATATATATATATATATATGAGGCGCCGAGGTGACCTAACCAAAAAAGTAAAATTTTTAGAAAACGGATTTGAAGTTTGTTTGAAGTTTGGAATGAACCTGTAAAATCACCAAGTTGTAATTTATTAGCTTTGACCTAATATAAGTGGAATATTATCAAGTGCATATAAACATGCAACAATGAGTGCTTGCAAACTATGTGCATTGCAATGTTCAAGGGTTCAAGGTCAGGAGAAGGTCAACTTGACAAAGAGCATGTTAGGCTGAGACTCCGACAAAACATTTGCCATGCTGCCAGTTGCATCAGTGTACTTTTGTGTTTTCCACTGTGCAAGAGCATCAGAATGCATGCGCGCTTACGAAATGTTTCGATAGTTTGCTGTCATTATTTTGCCAACCACGCAACCCAGTCTCCGTTAAAGCAGATTCATCATTCCTGGTATCCTGCTCGTGGACAAAAATGACGGCACAAAAAACAAACTATGGCATTGCTTGCAACTGAATATTCCAAGAAATGATAGGGGCCTACCTGTCATGCAATGAAGAGTTAAATGCTCGTGAAACGCTGACCAGATTTTGATTTTGGAAAGACCTGCAGTTTAGGTTGCACAGGTTGATCTTTATAGGCCTAATCCTTGCTGATATCAGCCACAGCAGAATGAAAACTTACGCAGACCACCTGAGTCAACTGGTGCTACTTGTGAAATTGATAGGCCTACATCCGTTGAGTGATGTTGAACGTCTTGAGTTTCGACAGTTGTCTTTGTAGGTCCAGTTGAATCGTCAGTCACCATGTCTTCTACTTCTCCGTTGCCACTAATTCGAGCGCGTTTAACCAGAAATTTATCCATCTCTAATTATAATAATATTATAGAGTGCTATAGTAATTTGTATGATAGGCCTAGACTGTCTCTTATATGAGCTGCAATCTTAAACGGACTGAACTTAGCTCAGCGTCGCCGTCTTACACGATAGTTACTGCGGCTTCTCCATCTCTGTTCTGTTAACCAGAACATACATTAGATTACACCAGATGTCCGACGACGTTGAGAATTGATTATCAAAACAGTCATGTCATCCATGTCATCAACCGTCAGATAAGGCCATTCATTAGAGGGAACTTAATTATGGACAGCAAGAGGAACTACTCCCATGGCGAAAACGCCTGAAAGTAGCCCCTAAACTCTGCAACACTCGCCTGGAAGTCTGGTAATTCTGTGGGGATACGGGGGGATGAGGAAGGGGGAGGGTAAGTACTACCAATGACAGTACATCAAACAAATTAGACACTGAGGAGGGTGGGAAGAAAATATGTGCGGAGACCGTTGAACGACCATTGATCAGTCGGTGGTGGTTGATCAATTAGATAAAGCTTCTTGAGACTTGACATCTGGAAACCGAATGGAAAAGAAGGTATCTGATGAGTGGCTGGGGATTCAAATGGCCTTACACTACACTCGACAGTCTCGTAGCGTAGGCCATACGCACTAATTACCTAGCCACACAACGCATTTTGAGGGAAGGCCAGCTATAGGTAGGCCATGCATTTTTTCGGGTAGGCCAGCCACAGTGTAGGCCACGTAATTTTTTTGGGTAGGCCAGACAAAGTTTTGGGTAGGCCATGGCCTACCCGGCCTAGGCCTAGAACCGCCCCTGCTTTTAGTAAAAAATTACCCTAAAATCCAAAATCTAACTCTTTTAAAACCATAACTTCAAACAATCGAACGTTAAACCCTATTTTTGGTCCTAATAGTCCAAACTAACCTTGAAATCAATCAATCAATCAATTAATCAAAAAACTTCTATGACACCACTATCCTAATGCCCAGACATCAGCCGATGGCGCACCAAATCCAAATTGAATTAGAGCCAGGTCAAGACGGAAAGATCAGTCAGAACAGCGGTGGAACAATCGATAATGAATGAACCCTATTACCTTAAGATGCGACTATAGCTTAATACCTCGACCTACTGCTCAATCCACTAGGTAGGCCTATTCGGCAGGACTTTCATTTGTTGTTCCTTATTCTCGCACCGTCATTGACACTAGTTGTTTCTCAGTGTGTGGCCCTAAGCTTTGGAATTCATTACCAATATCACTTCGTAAAACTAAAAATTTATCATCTTTTAGATCTGGTCTTAAAACTTACCTGTTTGACTTGGCTTATCCCCCTTAGATTGCTCCCCCGCTGTTCTGACTGATCTTCCGGATTGACCTGGCTCTAATTCTATTTGGATTTGGTGCGCCATCGGCTGATGCCCTGGGCATTATGATAGTGGCGCCATAGAAGTTTTTTGATTGATTGATTGAAATCCCAAAATACTGACCCTACTTTCGAACCGCCTCGCTTTTAGACAAAATGACATTTAGATTTTAGTCTAACTTGGACACACTTAATGGAACGCAATCTGCGAGTGGTGTGATGCGCTGGAACTTAAATAAACTTAAATTAAATACATTACCAGTCTCGAGTTTACACGTCTAAACAAACCGGCGCACCTAAGTCCAAACAGTTTGTACGTTGCTCAAGTGCCGTGTGGTTGTTTACATAGACTTTAATATATTATAATAAATCTATGGTTGTTTACTAATTGGCGTAATTGCATTAAAGAATATTCCTAATGGTTGGTGTTAAGAGAGTTAAATTTTCTCCTTTTTGATAGAAATTGCGCTACAATTATTCGATTTTCTGTTATAGTTGATTCGATCGAGACGGTAAGATTTGTTCTGTATTCAATTTGACTTGGTGCGCATCGGCTGATGCTTCAGTGCATTAAAGAGTGGCGCTATAAAATAATATAACAAGGTTTAAAGTGGTTCAGTAGGAGTAGGACTGCCCTGTGTGAGAACCACTGTTGTTCCCGTCCAATCTAGTATCCTAAACTACCGAGGTTTGTTTTGAAATCATTCACAGTCGTAGCCATTACTATTCTCTCGTCCAGTTCAAATAAAAGTCCGATCATTGACTTGGAAAACCCTTACTGTCCACTGCCTCTATTGAAGACACTTTCTGTTCTAAGATCAACTTATGATCGATACATTGATTGTTTTATAAACTGCGCTCTGAACAATGGGTATACTAATCCATAGCTTACTATCCATTGTCAAATCTGCTCTGTGATAGGCTGTCTACCCGTGTTCGATCCTGTATGTCACATTACAGAATAACGGCACCAGGTTAATAAAGCATTGCAGTCAAAGGGTTAGTCTAGCCTAACACAAAAGGATGCATACTTGTATGTTTTTAAGAACAAATGTTGGGTGTTATGGGCAGACAACATTAACACTGCTAAAGTGAATGTTAAATCTATTTCTACGCCAAGTATGAAATTGTTTTTGATTTTCTGATTTTCAGGTCTTGTAGAAAATGTCCGGCAAGATTTCTTCCCATGCGTTTAGGACCTTGTCAGGATTCAATAGGAGCCTTAGGAAGGTTCTCTTTGCTCGTTCATATCATTTCGATCATCGGGATCATCAAAATCATCACCACGATCAGTCTGATCATGATGGAAAGAAATTCAAACAAAGAGCATCATATTGCTTTCAATTTGCTGCCGCATTTGGCGTGTACTGTGGATTTGTGCAGTGGAATGACAAAAGCACCTATCGGGTAGCTTTCTGTGAAGAGAATTTGCCTAGCAAAAGTAAAAGTAGGAAATCGTTGTGTGGATTATCTATGCAAGATGCCATTAAGGAGTCTGAACGACTGCTGCAACAGTTGATGGTAATGCAAAACTTTTTGTTCAAAAAGAAAAACTTTTATTATTGTATTTTTAAATTAAGTTGGAATTATTATTATTAGTAGTATTAAATAAACCAGTATATGGCTGCTGCTGATTGCATTATATGATTATATAGGCATCATGTTTTGAAATGTGAATCTGATAAAGTATCATTTGTCAAATTTAATTAATACCATGTTATAGATTTCTTTTGTTTACACACAGTACTTTTGGGGGGAGAGATTGTCAGATTACTTACATATATAGCCAATAACAGCCATCATATTTCATTAATGGAAGCAATTTATTTTCTCTTTGAAATTGTTTTTTTTCTGGACATACTATTAAGATGCTGTGTGGTTTACAATATTGTTGCAATTGTTGAAATGTTTCAGTTGCGACACAATTGTCCAGGTCTTGTAATAACAGTGACAGCAGATGGTAAAGAAATTTGGAGTAAAGGTCTGACTTTAGATTTGAAGTAACTGCAAGATGTTATGAATTTATTTTGTGACAGTCTTTTGTGACAGGGTTTCCCAAACTTTTTGGGACCATGACCCACTTCAGCGGGTTTTAATGTGCGGTGACCCTGAAACATTGTGTCAACTAAAAGTGGATGAAACATTAATAGTCAGTTTAGGCCTAATATAAGGTTTGAACGGATTGCAGATATATAAGTTTCTTAAAACAAAACCTACTTGCAACTTTGCAAGGCTAGTGACTTTATGGCGTTGGTTAGAAAATGACCCTTTTGAATCTAATTTCACACTACCCTGTGACCCACTGGACTGAGTCATGTGACCCACTTTTGGGTCTCGACCGACAGTTTTGGAAACATTGTTTTACACCTACTATTGCCATTTGCCAAAAACCCGCTGAGATTTTGGTCTTGGGCTGTTTTGTGAGATCTTATATTCAAGTTGTATTCGTTTGTCAAGATAATCAACTGTAGAAATATTAAAATGATTTGTTTGAGTCTGAGATCATAATTGGTTCACCAGCCCAGTGAGACTTCCATTAGTTTAAAGATTAAAAAGCCATCTTTTTGACTTAGCTTTCCACCATAGACTGTCACCCATTTGTCCGGCTGGATACCCTGGATTTGGCCTGGATCTTTAACGATTTGGATTTGGTGTTCCATCGGTTGATGCTCCTGTGCATTATGAAGTGGCGCTATAGAAGTCTAAGATTAGATTAGATAGTCGCCAAGCTTCTCATGTCAGAGGCTTACTCTCAATGTCTTCTGATAGGTTTTGGATTTGCTGATGTGGAAAACGGCATTCAATGCACATCGTCGACTGTCATGAGAATCGCCAGCATTAGCAAGCCGGTCACAATGGCCGCAGTTGCAAAACTGTGGGAAGAAAAGAAACTTGACCTCGATCGTCCAATCCAAGATTATGTTCCTACATGGCCAGAGAAGTATTTCGAGGGCAAAAAGGTATTCCAGTACTAATGTATGTGAATGTTGTGTATGACACCTTATGAACTATAGAAAGAAATCGTAGATGGCTATTTTGAACAGAGTATTCCTGTATGCGCTGGGATATAACTGCATAGAGGCGCGTCCCCCGGTGGCGGATGGGGAAAGTCCTGGGTAGGGAAACGTGCTGGGATTGCGCTGAATAAAGCAGAATAAAGCGGAATAAGGTACCGTGGACCAACTGTACCAGAAAACAATGGTGGAATCATGCAACAGAAGATCTTCTAGCGCAGGCAAGGCTACTAAGAGCGGATATCCAGTTTAAGCAGATATTGTGGTCACCTTGATATACCGTGAAGTCCTGCCCAATGCATGGAGGATATGAGGTTGTGGAAGAACATGAAACAAGGATATGAAAATGGAGAGGTTTCATGTCTAGCTATTGCTGCTAATGGGCTAAAAGAAAGCAACTATGATGATGATGATGACGACGACGATGATGATGACAACGAAGATGACGATGATGATTCCTGTTTGATGTTCCTAAGTTTAAATAGCCTCACTAAGCATTCAGTAAATTGCCTGTCTTTATCTGGTGCATAACGTGCATTAGATATTCAAAAATCTTGCTCATTTATTGCAGGGGTTGCTGACAATTTTATACTTTTGCCAACAGTACATAACACATGTGGTTTATGTTTAACTGGAATGCCAGGTATCCAATAAAAGAAGTGCATGGCTGAATTGGTTGGCATGGCACCTGGGTCCCTGGCTTCAAGACATTCATGAGGTGTTATGGAGTTGATAATTTACCGGTACTGCAAATGTTTATCATATTTGTTTACCTGCAGATTCTGTTACTGTATCGATAAAGTTGCTTTCATCTGCTTGTAGGTTACCATGACAACGCGTCAACTCGTTTCTATGTTGGGTGGTGTTCGTCACTACGATCGGGAGTGCAAAGATCTGGAATCGAGGAAGGTCAAGGCAATTAAAAGTAAGGTGAGAGCAGTAATAAGTGAATTGCAGGTTTCTTTATTCCTCGTGTGTTGATTCTAACTTAAACTAAGTTCACGAACTTCACGGAAATTGATAGTAATTATAATTGAGCGAAGGATTCCAGGATTAAAGAGTAGCTGTCTTACTTCACTCTGAATGAATTCTGATCAAATTCATGGCAATTAGGGTGTCAAGGGGTAAAATTGGATAGGAGGACCCGTGGAAACATGTTCATTATGTACTCCCCCTCCATGCACTGCAACTAATGATTCTATTATTAATTGCAGTGCCCGGATGGGGAGTGTGACACCATTATGTCACGCTCACCCTCCCATCCCTGATCGAATCTTTAGTTGCAACAGCCAGAGGGGGTGTGACATAACTGTCAGAGTGGTCTATTATTAGCTGCAGTGCCTGGAGGGGGAGTGTTGTTATTTAATTGGGTGTATAGATAGGCCAGAGGTTCTTAACCTTTTTATGATTACTGATACGTACCCCTGAAACAAGTATAAGAGAACGAAGTACCCACTACCAATGTACCTTATCCCAGGACATCTGTCACAGATTGTGCACTTGCCAAAAAATGGGATTTTTCTTTAGAACTTCTAATTTAGTGCAAAAATGTATGCAGTATTTGTATAGTATACAGGGTAAATTGTAGTAAAAGTCTTTAAACAGACTATTTCTGGATTATTTAGTACCCCCACAATGTCCTTCAAGTACCCCCAAGGGGTACTAGTACCCCCCAGTTAAGAACCACTGAGATAGGTGGTCACAGTGGACATTATGCTAATTCTGGTACCCGGGTACCTGTTAAAAATTGGCCAGGTGCTCGGGCAGCTTTAAAAAAAACATTGGCAACCCTAATGGCAATCCATTATGAGCTTATTTTCAATAGAGGTTGAATCATGAACCAGGTTTTCTCTGAAATGGCAACATATTTGAAATGTTCTAATGGTACAGCATTTGTGTCAGAAATGTTTCATATTCCTTTACTTATGCAGCTCATTTTATAAAAATTTTGTTCAGAATGTGAAGGGAAAGGAGTACTTTATGTAACAAATAATTCTTTAGGTTGTGCTTTTCACATTAGGAAGATAAGAAGAAAGAGAAATCGAAAAGATCAGATGTGAAAAGTGATGAGGAAAATGACGTTGATAGTAGTGACAGAAAGAGCGACAAGGCAATACTAAGTAGAGGTGAGAATGACAAGCAGAAAAAAAAGAAACCAAAGGGCGAAGAAAAGTACAAAGAAGATGAAAGCAAAGGAAATCCTGATGACTTAAAACCCAAGGACAAATCAAAGAAGAGCAAGCAGGACGCAGATCATAAAGAGTTCTACCTCAAGAAGCATTTTGCTTCTGTCACCGAATCTTTGAATATTTTCAAGAACGATGATCTTTGCTGCCAACCAGGTGATTATTTCTACCGGTTCTAATGATTAATTTCTAGTTTTTGTTCAGATAACTGGCATGTTGTCGATGTTGCATATTGTGATATTGTTCATTAGAGTCTTCTATTTAGAAGACTTTCATCTTCCTCATTCACTTGATACGTTACAATCGAGTGTATAAGGAATATGGTTGGTTTGCAACTAACACAGGATGCGGTGAATTTGGGTGAAATACCGACGGCAATCCCTTTTACTGAAGTTTAAGAAGAAATCGCTGTTTTTCTCTGATTGTATAGTAAATGTGTGTGTTTGAGGTCTGAATGATTTTGTTAGTTGAATGTGTTATTTTGTTTTACTTTAGTATTATTTTCGTAATGTCTGTTTCTGCCGTGTGCGAATAAAGTTGTTTATTACAAACTGAAGTACTGTAATTGATATCTGGGTGCTGATAATCTCTTACAAGAAGCACTTTATATCTGTGGTTACGTGATGTAAGCATTTCAAACTGTTGAATGTGATGATGCAGACGATGACGGTGACTACGACTAAGACGATTACAATGATTCTTTTATGTGATTCGTTGATTCCATTGACAGGTACAGAATATTTATATTCCACTCCTGCCTGGACTCTTGTAAGCGCGGTTGTAGAAGGTGCCTCGGGGAAGGCGTTTCCTAAGGTGATGCAGGAGCTTTTCAGAGAATTGGGTCTTAGAAATACCTTCTTGGATGACCCAGCAGCCATTGTGCAAAACCGAGCAAGGTGAGGCATTGATGCTTGTCTGCTAAGCTCTACACGGTCGAGTCTTTTCTTTACAGGACACATTACTTGATGGCTTTTGGGTTTGCATACTGTAGCTGCTGTTTAATTGTCATCATCAGTATGTTCATTGCTAAAAATGTTAATCAATTTTATTGATATTATTACATGTCTAGTTGCACTATGCAAATTTTTTTTAGTTAAGATTGTTTTATTGTTTTTGCCATGATTTTTATATTGAGTGTCCTTTTTATTATTGAGTATAATAATATATTATATATACACACATATATATATATATGTATATATATGTGTGTATATATATAAATATATAATACACACACACACACACACACACACACACACACACACACACACACACACACACACACACATATATATATATATATATATATATATATATATATATGAAACACTGATAATAATGTTTCGATCTCTTAAGTTATAGGCATACTGATGCAATCTGGAGAAATCTTTACAGGTACTACGTCGTCAACAAGAAAGGAAAATTGTCTAATGCCCCATACGTGGACAACTCGTCCAAGTGGGCGGGAGGTGGCCTTGTGTCGACCTCTCGTGACCTCTGTCAGTTTGGAAATGCAATGCTGTTCAGCTTTCAGGCGTCGTCGCCGTCGTCGTCTTTCGGCTCCAAGTTGAGCTTTCTCCGCCCGGAAACAGTGAAGATGATTTGGTCTCCTGTGGAAAAGACGAGGTGCAGCTGGGACAGCTTTGGATTCTACGGAATGGGTTGGGGCGTCGTTCCGTCGGAAGAGAAACCTCGGTTTACGCGCGAGCAGCGGCAGTACTTCAGCCACACCGGTGGTGCGGTCGGCGCGTCCAGCGTGCTGCTCGTTCTGCCAAGAACGGAAGAATCCGGCGATGGAGTGAAAAACGCGGCGAGAAGTTTACCGTCTGGCGTGGTGGTGGCGGTTATCGTTAACATGCAGTCGGTCGGCATGAATCAACTGGCTCTCGACATCGCTAAGCTATTTGAAAGAGTAGATGATTTCTAAGGTGCTGTTAATGAAAGTAATTATTCCTGTTTTATCCTGTTACTCGGATTACATTTACATTTTTGGTGCTCGTAAACACTCGCGCTATCCTATTGCTTTTACCCAGTTAGCTCATCCAGGACAAAACAGATTCAAGACTGTTTTCCGTGTAATGGGTTTCTCGCCCAGAGCAGAATTTGGACATTTTGCGGTGGTTAGACCGTTTTCTGACTAGCTACTTTAGGCAGTAAAAGCCACTGCATGCAGTAAGAAATGCAGAAAATTCTAAATCCGATCCAGATGCTTTTTGTAGATTTGTGATAATTAGGGTCCGTAGAAATTCATGGCATGATTTTTGAAAAATGCCCAGAATTCACGGCAAAATCGTGTTTAATTCGTGGTCAACAATGATTTCTGCGCTTAATACACGTAGACGATGATCTCTGTAGCACTCTACACTAAAATGAAATGGCGATGGACAGTACTGTGTATGTTTTGTAACTACAGAAAGTATAATTGTGCCCTGTCGTAGGATTTAGTGTCAACTTAATGTCAGTACAAATTTGACGTTGGATGCATTTAGCTAAGTGCTTTGACTTATGCAGTCAAGGATTTCTTCTCACATTCACGTATTCTTTTTGATCGTAGTAACCTCCCCAGTGTTGTAGTTGTGAAATTTGAGCTGGGGGGGGAGGTTGAGGACTGAAATTCAAAGCATGACAGAAACTGCATGCACCAGATATGCGATTTTGATTTTTGGGAGGGTTGCAAAGTTAGCTGGGGGGTTCAACCCCCCAACCCCCGGCAACTCCAACCCTGCCTCCTTTCTCAATGGTGTTACGAAAATCCCAGGACAGGTACCAGCGATAGTTGGGGTCGGCCACCCCGTGCCTACGCCAATGTTGATGTTGATGTGATGTATTGACAAGGACAGTGTTGTTACGGAATTAGACATGACCATCCTTTTGCGATTATGAAACATTTACATTACCTAATTAAAAAATATGAAATGCTTTGAAATTATTATTTATTTCACAGCCTGTATGGGGCTGTCCATTAATTATGTCAACAATTTTTGGGCAATTTTGACCCCCTCCCCCTTGTCAACAACTGTCAACTTTCACTTAACCCCCCCCCCATAATTACGTCAACAACTCTTGACCCCCCCCCCCAGATCAATGACAGGTCCCAATAACAAGGTTATTATTTTTGTGGTAATGACCATTTTTTCCTCATCGAGTGTCAAAATGTGGTGGTGATGACCTTTTTTCTAATGCTCTTTTCCATTGCAATAAGTAGTATTCTATGAAATTTCTGTTTTTTGATTATTTGTAAAAAGTGAAATTGTTGACGTCAACTTCTCTTGACCCCCCTCCCCTGTCAACAACTGTCAAACTTTTCCAAACCCCCTCCCCCCTAAATTGTTGACGTAATTAATGGACAGCCCCTATGGTGTGGAGAAATGCAGTGCCGGATTAAGCACCGTGGAGACCCATAGTCAGTCAAACTTTTGGGGCCCCAGACCCTAGGCCAGAGACGTCATTTCACTGTTTTTCAGAGGGAAGACATGTACTTTCGGCCTGACAAGTTTGCGAAAAAGTTGGTGACCTTTTTTTGCTTGTCAGTCATTTTTTACGATTAGTTACTTCAGATTACTCGACATATCAAGCACTCCTTTATAGGGGCTGCTGACCTTTTTTGCTTTTCAGTGTATTTTTACCTATTTAGCCAGCCAATTAAATTAATTGGCATGTACAAACTAAATAACACAAACATTGGCGGAAAAAAATTTCCCTAAAAATATGGGGGGGGGCAAATGCTCCCTGCCCCTCCAAATGACGTCCCTGCCCTATAGGCCCCTAATGACTACTAGAGCTCCAGTGCCCAGTCGCTTTCAATCGTTTAAATTATCATACCAGTGCCACTGTGCCAGGACATATAGAAAGTAAAATGTAGCAATACGACATTATTAGATTAATAAGAATTTAAGAAGCCAAGCACTGTACACTAGAGCTGGGTCGATTACGATTATTTTTTCCGATTACGATTACGATTATTTTTCACGATTACGATTTCGATTACGATTACGGTTTTTTATATAATCGCGATTTCGATTTCGATTATTTCACAGTACCTTTAGAAACTGGCTTTCCCGCCATATTTTACAGTGTTCAGCAATCCTCTATGTATCGATATGTTCAGTTGGTCTTCAACAGGGATATTTCTACACCCCTAACACCCCCCAACACCCCAATTTGAGGTCGACACCCCCTAAAATTTGGTAATGTGACAATGGTATGCATACAGAATGCATATTGATTAGCCCTGAACACCCTCAAACAGGCCCATTCAGAGGGGGACCAGGAGGGCCATTCGGCCCGGGCCTCCATCATTTGGGGGCCTCCCTTTGTTTCCTTGTCTAGAATTCTGGGAGAGCTAGAAAGCTAGATAGCTACTACTAGAAGGGGCCTCACAATTTGGCGATGACCTTTTTTGCTTGTCGACAATTTTGTGATTTTGGGAAAGCTAGGAAGGTATTCTGCGGTCCTCAAAATTGGTGATGACCTTTTTTGCTTGTCGACAATTTTGGGATTTTGGGAAAGCTAGGAAGGTATTCTGCAGTCCTCAAAATTGGTGATTACCTTTTTTCGCTTGTCAAAGTTTTAATTGTTGGGAAGGCTAGGAGAGGCCTCGAAATTCCAACTGGCCTGGGCCTCCTTCAGCCTCTGAAGGGGCCTGCCCCCAAATGGAGAAATACACCCCCACAACTTTTATCCTCGGATGACTTTTTTGCTTGTCAGACTTTTTGTGAGTCTCTATAAGGTTTTTTGCTTGTCAGCCTTTTTCGGTAGAGACTTCCAAATTTCGACACCCCCAGATTTTCCCGACACCCCCAAATTCACAATCCTACAATCCTAATAAATAAACACCCTAGATTTTCCCGACACCCCACCCCAACTCACAATTCTAGAAATAACTCTGGTCTTCAATCTCCTTAAAGGATCGAGCCTGGGTGGCAAGACCGATATCGTCAGCGTATCCAAACTTCCTACCTATGGTATCCGGTAAGTCGTGTGTAGGCCTATAAGCCTACAAATTGAATAACATAGGTGCTAGAACTGAACACTGTGTTAGACCGTTTCGCTGACGTCTCCAGGAGCTGACATCTCCCAAGTGAACTAAGAACCGTCTGTCAGAGATGAGTAATTCCACAAGTTGACAGAACCAGGGTGGCAAATTGAGCGAGAGTTTGTACATTAAACCCGCATGCCACACCGCATCGAAAGCTGCTGTCAAATCCAGAAAGATGGTGCCTGTCTTTATACGCAGTTGAATCCATTTTCAATGAAAATCTGATAATCAACGGTAAATTGATCTTTCTTTGAATCGGAAATATTGTATAATATAACTTAGGGAATAATCGAAAAATAATCGCGATTTCGATTATTTTTTCGACGATTATCGATTATTTCGATTTATTTAATAATCGTCTCGATTTCGATTACGGTTTTTCCAAAAATCGCGATTTCGATTACGATTTCGATTAATCGACCCACCTCTACTGTACACTGTAGTCTGTATAAATACGTATTTAACTATTTATTAAGAATAAGTAAGTAAGCAATTTTTTTCGTCACTGTCTTAATTGTG
Source organism: Metaphire vulgaris (assembly GCA_018105865.1). NCBI lineage: Eukaryota > Metazoa > Annelida > Clitellata > Crassiclitellata > Megascolecidae > Metaphire > Metaphire vulgaris. The sequence continues at coordinate 10,504,310 of CM030845.1, read as the reverse complement.
GAGCCCCTAAAAGTCGCGGGGCCCATAGGCAGTTGCCTACTCTGCCTAATGGGTAATCCGGCACTGGAGAAATGGCAGAATAATCAGAGGGGATTGTTTGATGGTGGTGATGATGATGATGATGATGATGATGATGATGATGATGATTCGATTTTTCGTATTCAATCGAATGTTAGGCTATTTACACGCCATGTGTTGCTCAAATGTCTGTCTTCAACATAATCCTCGTGAAGATGATCGCCTAGGCTTAAAGCATGTGCATAACAGTGTTTTGAGAAAGATGAGAAAGCGTATGCCTGCTGCACGTACTCTGCATGAAGCAAACATAAGCTACAGTACTTGCCTTGGAACGGCGTAGGGTAGACCCACTGATCATTGTTTATGCGAGGAAAAAGAATGATTTGCATCAATCTATAGTGGCTCGTACTGCGTCACAAAGGCTGCGGTTTAGGTCTAGGGCCTACTGTAATTATTTGAATTTATTTCTCTCTCCCCACTCCCCGGGCGTCACGAAATCTGCGTCTGTACAATGTAGGCCTACATTAGCCAACTCTGTCGCAATATTGAGGCGTCTCGTGTTTTTACTGGCTGGAGAAAAAGCGGGTTCGTATGGGCAACTGTTTCGAAGCAGAACCATTTAATATCGGTGCATGCTCTTGGCCTCGCTTTGATTGTGTTTGATGTTGAGAGTTGCTCAAAAGCTTTATAACCAGTCTCGTGCAAACAACTGTGCCGCAGCAACGGTAGAAGGGTGCTGTGGCAAAATGATGGAAAATAGTAAAATAGTTGAAATGTAGGCCTATCTCATCAACGAAGTTAAGCATGAAATAGTGATACATAGGCGGCACCAGGGCTTTTTTTCAGTGGGAACGCACGGGAACGGCGTTCCCACACCTTTCCCCCAGATAATATAGGCCTATATGATTATGGATAGGCCTATGTAATAATGCGTTTGGGAACGTACAGGTACGGCGTTCCCACACCCGTTTTTGTTGAAGAGTAAAAAGGATGAGTTCCCAGACCTTTTTTCCTAGAAAAAAGCCCTGCATAGGCCTATTGCAAAGAAAACATGTACTTGTGAAGAAGAGCAGTCAATATTATACTGTATACCAGTGGCGTAACCAGGATTTCCGGAAGCGAGGGTTTAGTTTTTGACTTTTGACCGTAGGCCTAACCAACTTTCGAAAAATCTTGACAAGCAAAAAAGTCATCCTATGTTTCTATCCTATATGTCTTTCCTTCTAAAATTTTTCCTTTGAGATGCAAAAAAAGGTCATCACGCCTATGGCGCTTTAAAAATTTTGGTCAGCAGCCCCAAAGGGGTTTGACCCTCAAAACCGCGTCCGAAAATTAAAACTGCATGAAAACACATTTTAAACATTTTTTCGTCGGCGCCCAACCCCTTAACCTTGGGTACGCCACTGCTGTATACTAGATCAGGATTTCCCAAGCATTTTGGAACCGCGGGCAACTTCAGGGGTTTTTGACTTTTTGTAACGTGTCGTGACTCGTGACCCTAATTATAGCATTAGCATGTAGGCTAATAAAAAATGCATTAGGTCATCTGGCGAGCGTTATACTATTAGTTGAAACGAATCTTCTGAGTTTTGAATAAATGGCTAAACAAAATTAGCTCTCCGGTTCAATTTGAATGAAAATATGGCAAATATATTATGCAGAATTATTCATATTTTGCCAAAAATAAGACCAAAGGAGAGGATTCGATAATGAAATTTTTTTAAAATTACTTTTAAAATTTTACCAGGAACATACCTTTGTTGCGCGTCTTAAAACTCCTATGAGTATGACAAAATCGCTTAACCGCACGGTGAGAAGACACATACGAGATTCCTTATTGTTATTGGAGTTTTAGAGCAAAATGGTGGGAATACGCTTTCCTTGCTATATTGCGAAATAAGATAATTTTAAAAGTAGGCGACTGTGCTATAGGCCAGGGTTTCCAAATCTTTTTGGGACTGCGATCACATCAGCGACTTTGTAATACACCGCAACCCTGCAAACTTATTGTCGACTAAAATTGGATAAAAGTTTCATAAAACACTAATCATTTTGATAGAAGCCGTGTATGGAGGATTGCAGGCATATAAATTTCTTTAAAAACTAAGCCTAACCCTAACTCCAGTTTCAGCAGTTAATAAATGCTATGCGGGCACCTCGGAACGAATTTTCAGCAAGGGGTGCAGATTTTCTCAAGATAAAAAAAGTTGCGACAAGGAAAAAAATTCGCCTCCTAAACACCCTGACAAGCAAAAAAAGTCTTCATTAAATATTTGCTTTATCCTCCTAAAATTTTTGAAAAGCAAAAAAAAGTCGTCGTCTTTTTCTTCTATTTAAAAATCTTCGCAAGCAAAAATTCAAAAACAGCCTTATCTTCCAGGGGGTGCTGCTGCACCTCCTGCACCCCCACTTCCTACGGGCCTGGCACTACGGTGTTAAAGACAATGGACCCAAGTTCGTGGACACGAGATTGGATGACGTCAGTCCTTAATTTAAGAGGTCTGATATCTATAATATTAAGATTCTTATCTGTATGTCTCTCTGTCTGTTACCTTCAAGCGTTCTGATTGGTTGACTATTGGTAGACGGTTTAGACCGTTTAGTCCTTACGTCGCGATGCGTTGGTGGGCGAGCGTTGACTATTGGTAGACCGTTTAGTCCTTACGTCGCGATGCGTTGGTGGACGATGTTCGAAGACGACGTTGCTATTGGTAACAATTGTTCGTAGAACCGGTTTAGTCGAGTCATTGCAGCGTCAGAGGGCTGGGCGTGCGACGACGTTGCTTATTGGTAACAATTGTTCGTAGCTTGAGGATCTTAACGTACATTTTAACGTACACAAAAAATACGTGTACAGCGTCACAAATGGCCACAGTTGCGTGATTTTAACGTACATAGGCCTAATTATTACGTGGCGCAGAGCTTGGCTAGGTGGCGATCATTGAAATGTTGTTCAGCATGAATTCAATGATTGGGTATTAGGTATAGGTATTGGATTAGTATTATCCTGCACTGCGAGCGAAGCGAGCGCGAGCGAAGCGAGCATCGTTCTAGTCACATATATAATTTCCTTCATCTGTCTGTCACGATACACGGTAGATGTTGGGAGACGTCGTTGCTATTGGTAACCAAACTGTATAATCAACGGAGCGTTCGACAAAGTGTCTTCATTGCAGCTCGATGAATCGTCCTGATTGCCTGCACGTTGTACGGCCCTACTGGGGGCGCAGTACCCCGTGTGGAGCCGTAGGCCCTATTGGGGACGCAGTCCCCCGTGTTGGGCCGTAGCCTGTAGACCCTACTGGAAGGGGGCGCAGCCTCACGTCGTAAACCAAGCCCCAACCGACGTGGGGGCCGTAGGCCATATACTGGGGCGCATCCTCCCGTCGGAGACCAAGCCCAAACCCCCTAGGGAGGCCGTAGGCCCCAATGAGGGGCGCAGACACACATGTGGGGCCGCAGATCCTACTGGGGGTGCAGCCCCATGTGAGGCCGTAGGCCTTACTGGGGGCGCAACCTCCCGTGGGAGACCAAGCCCCAGCCCCCCGTGGGGGCCGTAAGCTGCACTGGGGCACAGCCCCGGGGTAGAAAAAGTATCTGCCCTCCGTGGAAGACAAAGCCCCTTTGGGTCCGTAAGCCGAAAAGGAGCCGTATGCCCAAAAGAGGCCGTAGGTAACACTGGAGGGCGCATCCCCGTGGGAGACCAACTCCCAATGGAATCGTAGGCCCAAACCGTATTCGGAGGTTCTGTTATGGTGTGCAACATCTGTGGTGGGGGGATACCACCCAGTGAGCACATATGAAAAATTTTAAATGCTAATCAACAAATTCACTTCACATTTTTACACTTTAAAATGTATATGTACTAATTAGCGTTGTGGCCCGATTAAAGCAGATCCTTAGAAATAAAAGGGATCATTTCGTTTTGCCTTCTGTCGTTCCCTATAGAGACCCGCCTGTCTGTTTGGCTAGAATCTATTCGCTAAACTCTACGCAGATGCGGGTCTGCCTCTTAAGAAGGCGCTTGTGCGTCTTGACCGAATTCCGTATTGTTGCTGTTGGGCCTCAGGAACCGAGTGTGCGAAAGCCACGCCCGCTGCCTACCCACGCTCCGCTTCTCTCTCTAGCTTCCCGCGGCGAAAGAAACCCGCTTGTTATGACGAGGAGCAATGGTAGTCACTAGCCGATCGGTACTACAGCACTTCACTCACGCGTCTTCCATTTCCCAACGGTAATAATTGGATCGGAATTTCAACTCTAGCCCCCCCCCCTCCGCACCCACCCATTCAGTTGAGCAGACGTTTTCAAACGATTTTCCCCCCTCTTTTTTATAAAAAAAAGTTTTGTCGGCATTGAAAAACGTTCGTTTCGAACGCTTACGGGAAGAATTCCATCGACTGCCATCGAGATCTGATGCCTCCGCCCGGCGCACCAGGAAGCTGTTTCTTCAACGAAACGGGAACCCGTGTTGCTTTAGGAGCAGTTGCTGTAGCAGCAGCAGGAGCAGAGCGAGCTTGCGAAGCGTTCGTGGGTCGAGCCTAGAATCGGATATTAATCGCAGCAAAGACCAGAAACCAGCTCCTCGACGTCGTAGAAAGCGTGGAAATCGATCGGTCGTGTTATCTATTAAACGACAGGATAGACCAATTTATTCGCTGTCGTGTTTCCTATATACGATCCGACGACGTCTGGCGACCAGATAAGGATTCTGTGAATGAGAGATGAAGAAGTCGAAATCGAACGCGTCCAGTAGTATCGGCCCCGGTCGAACGAGGGTCGATCATCGACCCGAGACTTATCCGGGCAAAGACCACGACCGAGTCGGCGGCTGCAAGAGCGCCGCCGCAGCCGCAGCCGATGCGATGACCAGCGGGAGGCTGAGCAACCCTCGAAACAGCGGAGGTAGTGTTGGCGGCAACGGTGTCATCAAGTGAGTAGATGGTCTCTGCTTATGGGGTCATCTATGGACAACAGCAACAACAACATCGACAACATCAACAACAATAACAATAACAATAACAACAACAATAACAACAACAACAATAGCTATAATAATATTAGTAGGATCTAATAATAATAATAATAATAATAATAATAATAATAATAATAATAATAATAATAATAATAATAATAATAATAATAATAATAATAATAATAATAATAGCAGCAGGGTTTAGAGTGGTTTAGTGGGATCTGCCCTATGTGAGAACCACTATTGTAAAGTATTTTTTACTCATCCATTCATTGATATTATAGTCTTAATGTGGCCTCTCATTCTCATTCTTTGCCCTCTTGTCCTCTGGTAAGTTTGTTTCTATTTTATCCTTCTTTGTCTTATTGTCTTTGCACCTACAAATAACAACGCTTTGCAGACTTGCAGTAGGCCTATATTATATACTCTTTCATGATTATCTAATTCAGATGACGTCATAAAATTTTGGACCACTTTTTAACTTCTCCCCTTTGTCGTCGAACGTCATCAGACATCGAACCCCGTCGCCCGGCCTGCCCCTTGGATGACGTATAAACGGTAACCGCAGTGTTAAGCTTACCGGAACCCAATTCAACGATGTGATCAATGCAAACTCCGTTGGCTGCTTCGAGAAACTCCTAAAAACGCTTATTTAACAAATCCGACTCATATGCAAAGTGCTCTTGACTTTCGCCCCAGCTATTATACTACCCTATATAAATTGTCGTAATAATAATAATAATAATAATAATAATAATAATAATAATAATAATAATAATAATAATAGGCCTAATTTATAAAGCAGACTGTACATATTATGCATTACATAAACTAAGTAAGGCTGGAGCTGAACAGGTATGATGACGTCATCGTGTGCATCAACACCCCCCTCTATAGTCATGAACCCTCGTAAGGCTCATAACTCCTCCCTTTCCGAAGTTCCCGGTATCAGAAATATCTGCCGTTATCGTCCGCTGCACTTTTCTTATCTCGAAGCAGCGAAATTCTGTTAGGCCTTACCCAGGTGTCCATGTTGAACGTCTTGAGATGGTCCCTGGTCCCAGCTAACGTCTCGCTAATGTGTGTTTTGTGTGAGGGGAGGAGGAGGAGGAGGTCAGAGGTCACTGCAGTATCTTAGCTGCGTTGTCGTTTCTTCGTTGGCTGAGGAATCTGTCTACTGTGATGCCATTGCAAAAAACAAACAACCGCAGCCCTTAACTGTAATTACAAACTTTTTCTCATGCATCATCATCATCATCATCGTCGTCGTCGTCGTAGTCGTCGTCGTCGAACTTCTATAGCGCCATTTTAGCAATGTTCTTGACATCAGTCGGTGGTCGCTCCTTTATTTGAGTCGCAATCCCCCACTGACGAATCCGATAAATCAGTCCGATTTTAGTTAGTATAGTTAGCTTTAATCGCGCCTCAAAATGGATTTCGTGTTGAGTTCATTCATTTGATGTTTTTGCATTTTCGTTCTTATTTTCCACCTAAAAGAAATCGTCTTATTCCTTATGGACTCGGTGTGAGTAGCCTACACATTAGATTCAAAACACTTAATCTCTGTAATTTTTTTTACAACCAGTTGACTTGCGCTTCACGCGGCGCTTGCATTTTCTCGTCTAGGCTATGTTCTGTATGTTCAATACTCTATAGTCTATAGCAGGGGTGTAAAATTCATTTCACGTAGCGGGCCACATAAAGTCCTTGTGGTTGTCGAGGGCCGAATAATGCTTGTATTTGACGTTAACTTTAACACGAGCTTACGTCATTAGACATGAAATCAACAGTTCAGTAAGTAAGCAGAAAACTAAAGACGTGCTCAAAATTGTTTCAATGTTTTTCATTTAATTTCTATTGTATGTAAAAATTCGAGTTCCATTAATGTAATTTCCGATTTTCATATAATTTATGTGACATTTTAAACAGGGCTTAAATGAAGTAACTTTGCTTAAACATGGAGTTTTTTTCTTGCATTCAGCCACATACACGCGAGCCGGATGAAAAGCTTTCGCGGGCCGTATGTTGCCCGCGGATCGTATGTTTGACACCCCTGCTCTACAGTAGGGCCTACTACGTAGTCAGTGCTTTTGACTTTGAATTGAAGTACCTTCTTAACCATCCGTCAAACGGTGAATGTTGCTTCCAACTGGTTTCCAGTTATCCATTCAATTTGCATCGAACCGTAAATGAACTAAAAACCAAAATCGAAATGCCGTTATTTACGAGCGTCAAGGCAGTACACGCCTCGGAATATTAAGGAGCCACTGCGGTGCTGCTTTTGAAAGCGCTATAGAAATTCACGAGCTTTTACTCACTCACTCACTTACTCAGCTTACTTCTTTCCACTAGGAGGCTCCGACGGTTTTATTATAGCGATGCTCTCTCTCTGTCTCTCTGTCTCTCTGTCTCTCTGTCTCTCTCTGTCTCTATCTGTCTCTCTCTGTCTCTCTGTCTCTGTCTCTGTCTCTGTCTCTGTCTCTGTCTCTGTCTCTGTCTCTGTCTCTGTCTCTGTCTCTGTCTCTGTCTCTGTCTCTGTCTCTGTCTCTGTCTCTGTCTCTGTCTCTGTCTCTGTCTCTGTCTCTGTCTCTGTCTCTGTCTCTGTCTCTGTCTCTGTCTCTGTCTCTGTCTCTGTCTCTGTCTCTGTCTCTGTCTCTGTCTCTGTCTCTGTCTCTCTCTCTCTCTCTCTCTCTCTCTCTCTCTCTCTCTCTCTCTCTCTCTCTCTCTCTCTCTCTCTCTCTGACTCCGACGTTAACTCTCTTTCGCCGCAGGTGCAGGCGCTGCATGTTAATGTGTATTTATTGGCGCAGAGAGCATTTAGAGTGCAGAGCACTCGAGAGCAGCTGGGTCCTGGCGTTCAAATGACTCGTGGCAACTGCCATAATGAACTTGCTGCTTTGTTTTACCGTAGTCACACTTTATTAAAAACCTGATCGTCTAATAATGCTGTTTGCTATTTTTGAATTCGAATAGATATTCTACAGCGTTCTTGTACCTATCACGGGCCTATGTAGGCGGCACTGGCAGACCTATGTATAGGCCTACATAATGTATACCTATGCTTTAGTATTTGGTCGAAATTATTAGAAATTGGATTCTGCTTAGTGCGGTATACGAGAACATCGCATGCAGTGATTTTAAGAACAAACAGCCTGACTGATTGCGTTTGTGTCTGTCCAAGTTGGAAATTCGGCTCGATTAGCAGAGGCGGACCTAGTGGGGTGCAGGGGGGTACAGATGTCCCCGGGAGCCGAGGTGGGGGCGCCGAAATTGGTTTAAGGTAGGATGTTCCGCTAATATAAGGGGCGATCGCCTTTTTTCCTTGTCAGAGTATTCGCGAAGTTGAATGAAGAATGAAGGGGCGCCAAAATGGGCAGAACGGCGCCGTTATTTTGCTTTTTAGGATTTTCGTCAAGTTGAGGTCGCGCCATCAGTATGTTTTGTCCCCGGGCGCCGGACACCCTAGCTCCGCCCCTGTCGATTAGGCATTTGGAATGGTTGTGCACAGTGGGGCAGCGATGGACAGAGGCAACCGCTCCCGGACGCCGAGGAGGAGGCGCCAAATTGTTCAAATGTTTTCCCTATGATATTCGTTTACCACGGTTGGACATAGAGAACTTATTTAAACACGAATGGTTTATGTAACTTATCTAAATATTTGTGAACCCTTTTTACTCGTCAGTCTATTTTTAGAGCTTGAGGCACAAATTTTCAAACGCTCAGGGACAGGGACGATGTGGCCTTTTTATTTGTCGTCGGGATTTTTTGGAAATTGGGGGCGCCATTGAACGTCTTGCCCCAGGGCGCCGGATACCCTCGCTACGCCACTGGTTGTGCATAGGCCTATCTCAGACACTGAAGATCACTGAACATTGGTTGATTGATTGATACGAGGATTGATATTGACTTGAAGAAGATAAAACGCACCGAGAAACCTTTGTTCTGTATTTGCGTTAAATCATCCCAATCGTTGATTGATACGATGACGCGCCATGAGTGATGGCAATATTGACTAACTGCTGTCTGGCCCCTTCGTTGAGTTAAAGGAGAGGCGAATTACGTGAGTCATATCCTTTCCAATAGAAGGCTCACACTCCGACTCAAAATAGCCGTCAACCGGTAACATGGGTCCTGCGACCCAGGGCATAGGTCCTTGTGTAGTCTACTCGTGAACATAGTTGTGAAGTTCGAAGAAAATTTTTTTAAGTTCGTAAAAGTTCAATAAAGTTCAAGAAAAAAAGTTGGGAAAAGTTCATAAAAGTTCGAATTTCCAATGTATAGTCCTTGTCAGATGACTCAGTCTCAGAAAACCAATCGATGTATTCATCGGCATAGCAGATGTTTTCGATTTTATCCACCAGTCGTAAGTTACAATGCACTTTGACATTCTTCTCAACTGTCTTAAATTAGAGTCTGTTGCGCTTTTTGTGTGTGTATAAATTCAAATGCTGACCAATTTCTCTCACACGACCCGGCTAATGTGGCCTGCGATAGCACTTTGACAGTGCTAATTCGAATTGAACTTTATGAACTTTAAAGCCTCGTCAATAAAGTTCGAAAAGTTCGAACATTAATAAAGTTCAAAACGCTTGAACGTCACGTCACAACTATGCTCGTGAGTACTTTTGGCCGTCTCGTGGAAACAGCTATTGCCATCTCACGACGAGCAACGACGTGAGATTAGTGATTCCAGTGGAAGAGATGCCGGCGGATGCGTCCAACGGTGGAACCGTGGAATCACATTGCACTGCAGAGCATCTCCATGGGGCCAGGTCCGCAGCAGGGCCGCCGAGAAGGGAAGGCAGGGGCAAATGCACAGAGGCCCGGCGAGCTGTAGGGGACCCGGACGGTCATGTATTAACATCTCGAAAAAGACTGGCAAGCAAAAAAGATCATCGTCAGTTTTTCATACTTGTTAGGGGCCCGTGACTGCCCTTCTGCACACAGGGGCCCGGAATTATTTATCTCGGCGGGGCAGGCCTGATCCGCAGCATTGTTCCTCCGTCTTATCCCAGTGGGACGAGGCATTTTCGTGCACATCTTACCACCATTCAGTGGAGGGAAGGGGTGATCTCAACGGTCACATGGTTACCCGAACTGATAATGATAATGAAGATGAAGATTACATCATGCCTAATGATTAGCTCCAGCGGCCGATCGGGATGAATTAAGGCAAGTACATAACGAAGATTTCCTTCTCTCTCTCTCTCTCTCTCTCTCTCTCTCTCTCTCTCTCTCTCTCTGTGTGTTTCATCATTCTCAAATGCATGAAAACTTTTGTATGACGCTTCCGTCGTATTGCGACAGCTTCTCAGTGTTTATCCAAGAAGAGGCGCTATATAAATGCTCTGTAACGTTACATTTATGCGAAGTTTCCTCAAATGAAACGGAGATGCATATGATGACATCATCATACCTGTTCAACTTCGGCCTTATTTAGCCAATGCAATGAATAATATTTGCAGTCTATTATACTAATTGGGTCTAGGGGTATCCAGTGTTTACCAACAAGGTCCGGTTGCTCAGCCCACTGGTGGGCAGAAACCATAGAAACCATTGTTGTCTATTAATAGACGCCAATGGCAGAAGCAGATTTCTTGCTGGTGGGCATAGATCAGTGACCATAGAGATTGTTCTGGATACTCCTATACAGCAATAGCTACTTAAAACGTAGCAATGCCAGAAGTCTGGTCGAAAATCTGACTTCGTCAGTAAAATACTTTATCGTTAAGCTGCGGTTATGACGTTATCCAATTTAAGAGGCTGGAGGGGGAAGCTATAGATGCCCGGTGCCGTTTGATGACCAGGGAGGGTCTAAAATTACCCTAAATCTGGTGCTGTTATATATGGACGACCCCCATGCGAGAGTTCTGTTGCTTGTCTCTCAGGTGGCTCAAGCACATCACGGACGCTGCGGAGTCGCACAAGAGGGATGCCGCGAAGGGCAAACGGTCAGCGGGGCAGTCGACGGTCGATTCGCCCACCGTCCACCTCGGCGCCGTCGAAGAGATGCTGGTCATGGACAGAACGGCGAGAAACAACGACGACGATGTCGACGACGACGACAACGAGAAGTCTGTCCCTGTTAATCTTAACTAGCTGTTTCGGTCGTAGGCCTATTGTCGTCACACTGTCTTAGACAGTATTTATTCTAGGCCTGTTTGGGGGGAGGGGAATTCCCCCCCCCAAGTTTGAAAATCCCCACCCTCAATTGTATATGTTGGCTTGGGGGATGGAAATCTCCCCCCCTCCCGCCCAAAAGCGTGGAGAGACAAATCTTGTCCCCCAAAATTTCAAACTCCCCTCCAATGTCAAGGTGGCTAGAATAAACACTGGTCTTAGATAAGTTCCAGATGAAGGAATGATCGAAAGTCGCTTCCTTTATGTCTGGCCTGGTCTCTGCTATATTGAAAACTTAACTTTAGACATCAGTTAGCTAGTCTCTAAATTCGGAAAATCTTGGATTAGATAAGCACCTAGTAAAGTCTTACTAAAAGCTTTCTGCCAAGCACGACTTAAAATTACTTTTATTGCTTGCACGATAAGTAGGCCTGTAGCTGACACATAGGGCTACATAAATAAATGCAAGTTGAATCGGGCTTCCCAGAAAAATATCCTATCGCCCCAGTTATTTAGATTCTACACAGAGCAGTAGTCACAGCAACTATTCCATGAATCGCTGATTCCGTCCTCACTGCTAGAAATACGATTTTGACAGACGTCATTGGCTCTATTATAGACAATTTCGTCGTTCAATTCCCATGCATGGATTCTTCGGTTCTCGTGTGACTGCTGTTGGCGAGTTTCGAAGAACGTCAGAATGACGTCAGAATGACGTCAGAATGACGTCAGAATGACGTTAGAATGTGACGCACTTCGGACGGATGTGTTTTCACAGCTATTCTAGAAGCGATAAATTCACACGGAGTTATGTAATAGCCTATGTTAGTAAATACCTCGGTTTAAAATAGCAACTTCTCCCTACCACTCCTCCCCCTCCACCTAGATTACAGCATCGTGTAGACTGTAGACCCAAGCCGTCTGTCGATTGGGCCTAGTCACGTCACAACGGCGCAGCAGCGCAGCGGAAAAAGTCTCCATTACCATTGTTTATATAAGGAGGCGTGAATTTATTGGCAAGGGAAAAGGTGATTTAGGCCGATTTTCACGCAATTTCTTTCAGGAAAACTAGATTTTAGCATACAGCAGAAGTACTATTTCACAACTGTTCCTGATTTGACTGTTAAGCGACCAATTTCTTCATAGACTGTTGCATCTTCTTTAATTCTTCTTTGATTTCTTCTCAGATGTCTTCACATGCAGAAGTGAACTTGACTCGATGACGTTTCTATACTTAAAACAATAGCAGTAGCAACAATTGAAGTTAGGCCTACTTGTCACTTGTATAAGTTGTATTATTACTACTTTTTGAATACTTCTGATCGGTTATAGTTCCAAGGGACAAGAATCTGATGCGGCTAACAATGACGGACGACTTAGCAGCAGTAGCTGGCAGCAGCAGCAGCAGCAGCTGCAGCAGACGGACAGTTGGCACGACCCAACTGAGCAATTGGGGGTCATGCACTTTGACCCTCCGCAGTCGGTTCAACCGAACGAAGTGAAAGTCTCATCAATTCAGATCATCGATGAACAAGAAACCAAGAACCCAGTTGGTAAGTAAGATGTCCAAACAATGCCAGTATAATAATAATAATAGTAGTAATAACAATAATAATAATAAATGCAATAATAATAATAATAATAATAATAATTATTATTATTATTATTATTGTCATTATTGTTATTATTATTATTGTTATTATTTATTATTATTGCTATTATTATAACAATAATAATAAACGGTACAAATGCACCATTTGCACCCGGCCTACCAGCAAAATAAAAAATTGAGGGTCCACCTTTTCCAGGGCCGCCGAGAGAAATTCCGGGCCCCGGGACAAAAAAATTTGCGGGCCCTTAGGAAAAATTTATCAAGTCTCTGAAAAACCTGACAAGCTAAAAAACGTTATCAACTCTCCAAAAACAGCCTGACAAGCAAAAAAAGAAAAAAAACCTATCGTCACCGGATCTGGGCCCCTCAAAACTCCATGGGCCCCGGTACAATGTACAGGCTGTACCCCCCTCCTCAGGCCTGACCTTTTCTGTTAGCAATAGGCCTATTTCAGGATGATTTTTTTATGATTTAATTGTTTAAACAACTTTATCTTCCGAAATGCAGCCATTTGTCACGCAACGTGTTCTGAAAAAAAGAAAAAAAAGGTTATCGCCACTATTACTCATAGGGCCTACAGCCCTGCACCCAATCTGTAACTCTTCCGCTCTTCCGAAAATTTCCCGAGGAAAACTGTAAAAACTTGACAAGCACGCGAGGTCATCTCGTCACTTTTCACACTTGATCTGTAACTTTTTAGATGAAAGTGTACCGGGGCCTAAAAATGTAAATCCGCCAGTATTTATTCTAGCCACCTAGACATTGGGAGGAGTTTAAAAAAATGGGGGTGGGGTGGGAAACATACATCGGGGAGGTCATATTACTTGCCAAAATGTCAAACATTTTTTGGGGAAATTCAAACTTGGGGGAAATTCCCTCCCTCAGAGAAGGCCTAGAATAAACAATGTAAATCCGCCACCGAACGGTGTTTATGTTATCAAGCTCTTTATCAGAGTTCTATGCGACAGAAAAGTTCTGCGTCTTCTTTGTGATGACAGATTTTAAATAATGGCCTAAGCATTTGTTTTGCTGTAGAACTGGTCAAAGAGAAGAATCGAACCATTGAGGCCGCACTTGTTGAGAAGAAAAACTTGTTGTTAAGAATTCTACAGATCCCGGTCGAAATTTCGGAAGTAAAAGACGTCTATTTTGTCAGTCTATATACTGTACATTACATGATTAGAACAATTCTCATAGCGACAGCCTGTCGTGCCTTTAATTGTATTAGACCGAATTTTGCAATCGTAAGCGTAAACTCCTATGAGGCTGCTAAGCTCGAGGTCCTCCCCACTTTTTGAGAGGTGAGGCTGTGGAAGGGAAAGGTATAGTGGTTGGCGCCCTCTTTTCATCCGAATTTACACCAATGGGGTGAATGAATGGGAATTAATTAATTACAAACAGCAGGGGCACGGAACCGATATCCTTTACCTTTGTAATACTGATTCTGCAATACACATATTAGTTCCAATTCTTGTTTCCTATTTTCATTTGAAGCACGTCGTTTGTTTCTTTGTTCCTTGAAACAGGTTGCTGACGAAATAACAAACAGCAGTGACGTCAGAGAACTGATACTAAGTTCACTGACGCAAGCTGACAGGCTGACACGGTTCATCAGCGAACAGATGGACAATAATCTAAGCACTCGCGAAGGCTAGTAAATCTTCCCTGGCCATCTACTTACAGCTTAATAATAATAATAATAATAATAATACTAATAATAATAATAATAATGATAATTTAATAATTTAATAATTAATAGGGGTGTAATAGCAATAATAACGGGATCTAGTTTGGTTACATAGAATCCGATCTGTGTGAGAGCCACTGTCTTCCACCCGACCATTCATTGGCGTTGTGGTGCGAGAAGACAGAATGCATGAGTATATCCAAATTCCAGATGTTTGATAATACGATAGTACAGCAATTTAATCAGAGGCGGGCCGCGTAGCGAGGGTATCCGGCGCCCGGGGGCTAAGTGTACCGTTGGCGCCTTAAGACAAGACTGCTGACGAGCTAAAAAAAATTCATATGGTGCTGACGAGCAACCCCCCAATTTTGGCGCCCCCTCACCTCGGCACCCAGGGGCATATGCCCCTGCCTCCTCGCTACGCCTCTGAATTTAATAGACCGTTGTTCTTTCTAAATTAATTAATTTGTTCCATATTAACATCGACATTATTCGTCTTGTGCTGAACTCGTGAGTTGCGGCTTGAATCGAAGTACAGCTGGACTTTCTTTAGTCTCTACATCTTTTCAAAGTCTCCCTTACTGCTTCTCCACTTCCACTCTTGACTGATCTCTGGAATTGATTTTGCCCGGCTGACCAATAAACTTCGGCTAGACTGTAACTATTTCAACTTTAGATTAAGCGTCTATGAAAAAAGCAGCTACTGCTGTGCCTACTTTAGAAAGCGCTATAAAAATTCACGAGATTTTACTTACTTACGATATGCAGTCATCCGTAGCAAATCCATTGGCAAAGGTTCGCATGGAAATTGCATCCATTTCGGTAGCATTGGGAGCAATCCGCCCCCCCCTACGTAGGAAAAATCACCAGCTGTGATTCAAAATCTGTTAGATGAAGAGGAATTTCACGACGCATCAGAAATGGGTGGGGATAAACAGCGTACGCCTACGAATTCTGAAAATGTTCCGAAGAAAAGCGACGATCCTAATCCGCTTCCCTTGACCACGACAATGGTCAGTAGTCCTGGCGCTGGTCGTCAGAGAGCCACGTCGGTTGCCATGGAGATACCGATTGTCGTTTCCAGTTCTCAGCTCATGGCGATCTCCTGCCGTCTCCATGACAACCTCACCGCTTTAATGGTAGGTTTCCAAGGTAATTGTTCCAAAAATTCTTCATCATCGTCGTCGTCGTCACCGTTTATATCGTTAAATTCATTTACGATCGATTTTGTTTTAGGGGATAATATCGAATCTGGAGGAAGAAAGAGAGCAACCGAAGACAGATAATTCTCAATTCAGCCATCAGTTAGACTTGGTGACGTCACACGGGCACGAGGTCAATTCTGATCTGGCAGACGAAGCATCCAATCTACCACCTGTTCCTTATCCTCTTGAAGTGACCGAACCAGTGGTCAATAGGCGAGGTCAATCTCTTTAGCGCTTCGATCAAATTCAATGTAAAATGTAGACTGGTTATAAATGGAACAGCCACGGGGAGGGATGGAGGGAGGGAGGGTGACACGGGATCCCCAATTCCAACTGGGATCAGTCGTTGGCTTCGCGCAAAACCGTCGATATACTGACCGCAATAGAAGCGATATACGAGTTTTAATCTGCGGAGAAATCCTTCATGACGTGTTTTGTCTGTTGACTTTTTTGCCGGAATATGTCGAGCTTGGTGTCGGTGACCCCGTGTTTTAGAATCCTGACTGCGCCACTACTGGCGATTATGACTCCTCGTGAAGAGACAGGCTTGCGAAAGTAGATTCTATCAGAAGAATTTTTTCGAGATGAGGATGACAATAATAATATTATACGTGTAGAAGACAAGGATTCAGTTGGCCCAGGGAATTAAACGATCCTCCCCAGAAATGCTGAATAACGGAATAACGGACGAAGTTCTACAACTGGAACGGTGCTAGGACAAAATGTCACGGACAAAATGTCATGGGGACAGAATGTCAGCGGACAAAATGTCATCCTAACTCTAACCCTAACCCTAACCCATGACATTTTGTCCGTGACATTTTGTCCTCGGACATTTTGTCCGGCCACGACTGGAACCTGTCATAAGGCGACGCCATCACGAATTACTTACTTACATGCACTTAGCATGATTTAGCATTGGCTAAATTGGCTAAGCATTGGCTTAGGAGGCATTAGGCCTACTGTATGTGTGAAAGCCACTAGGGGCGCTAACGGGGCTTGAACCCGCTCCGTCAGCATGACGCTCCAGGGCGCGTAACCCACTCTGCCATCATCCGAATTGCGATCGGCTTCTCCATCCCAGGTGGACCCCTTTGTCTGCATGCAGTCTTCTTATTCGAAAAATGAGCAGAAATCGATCTACTTAGGCCTACCGAAACTCAGAGACGTGTGACATCCATCTAGTTGTCTGGTTTTGTTGCAGGTCAATCGGAAGAATGTTTCTCTTCGTTGCCAATCGGAGATCTCATTCTGGACGAACATCTCACAGTCAGTGAACCGGAACCTTTGGTTCTGAAGCGCACCAGTACAACGACGAACTCTGATGATGACGATGACGACGACGACGACGATAAAGTCAATCCGTATGAGATGAAAGAGAAGGAGGAAGAAGATGGGGAGGAGGAGGAGGATGTGAAGGTCACTAATGAGCCAACGAGGACTTTCTCTGGACGGTGAAAAACGGCAATGTCTCTTGGACACTCGCCGTGCATTTGGCGTAATCCATTAGAGCTGGCCTAACTGTAAGACTACAGCATTGGCGTGCAGAGAGTGGTGGGGGGCACGGGGCCAAGTGGATAAAATGTTTGACGAGAAAAAAGGTCGCCATCAATTTTGGCGCCCCCGTCTTGCAATTGTGGCGCCCCCATCTTGGGTCGGCGCCCGGGGCCACCACCCCCCCCCCACCCTATCTCTGCACGCTACTGGACTACAGTTAGAATTATTCTACATCTCTTGCATCAAGGAAGCTTCTTTGACTGCTATGGCTACCAGTTTCTATCACTAGCGTAGTCAGAGTCACCGAACAGAGGCGCTATATCTATCGTCACATGTTCGGGAAAACTTGGACTGATACATTGTGATCCTATTAAAGGGTAATATTAGATTCATATATCTTGAGCTTTGGAGCAATTTTGCCGATCATACGACAATCTATCGTAAATTACCAAAAATAGAAAATAAAAATGCGTGTCACTTATTCGTATTATTTGTATTAATTGTAAACGTCTATGGCGCCATTTTAGTAAGGCACTTAATTGGCATCAGTCGATGGTCGTTCCTTGATTTGAATCTTAATCAAATCCAATAAATCAGATTTTCCGGTCCTGGTTATGGCAGATAGGCGATGGAGAACAAATAAGTTTTGAGTCTGGATTGAAATGTTGCACAGAAGCGTATAGCTGGGAGCGGGAGGCACGTAATGTCCTCGGACGCCGAAGTGAGGGGGTCGCCAAAACCGGGCTTTTGGTAGCAAAGAGTAAGCAGAAGCATCAATATAATTGACGACCTTCTTTTTAGTCATTTTCAGCTAAAGATCAATAGCGACGACCCTTTTTTGCTTTTCACGGTTTTAAAGTCCAGTAGGGCGCCATCAGTATGTTTAGTCCCCGGGCGCCGGACACCCTAGCTAGGCCCCTGAAATGTCGTAGGAGAATAAACGCTGGGAGTGACTGAGAGTCTGTGCTGTGCTTCAACTATTCAACCAATGAGTCAACCAATCAATCGTAAAACTTCTTTAGCGCCATTAAAATTATGGATTTAGCATCAATCGACGATCGTTCAAAGACGATCATCACGTGCTTACGATTACAATAATGCAGAGGATTGACGGGGCTTCGACTGTGAGTCTGTGACTGGAATTATTTGAGTCTTTCACACTCTTTTCATCTCATAAAAGGTTTAAATGGTTGTACTTTACTCCGATTTAAGTGAAAGCTGCACGTATTGTTTGAGCGCAGTCCTATCAGCACATGACTATTGTATAATTAATCAGCGTTAGTGTTCTACTCAACAGTTAATAACAGAAGTGTGGCTGACAAAACTAGATAAACTGGAGTATATAGTTTCTAGGATCACAGTGACCACATGTCACTCACTGCAGTTTTAGATTTAAATTTAAAAGCGTATGCGATGAAACATTCTGCTATTATAAAACGACTCTAATGACAAGCCTGCGATCCAGGGCCATATTAAGGCGGGGGCTAAGAGGGCTGAAGCCCCAGGCCCACCATAACAAATAGGCCCACCGTTTTTCAAGCGACAACTTTTTTCTATCTGTCAGAGATCTTTAGTGAAGGCGGCGGGAAATTTTACAAGAGGCAATTTTCAAAATTATGGAAGCGACGACCTTTTTCAGTTACTTCTCAGCCCCAGGCCCACTCGGACCTTAATCCGACCCTGTTGCGATGTACAGTATGTCATCTAGATTCTAGCATAACCTCATGTCAATCAATCAATCAACTTCTATAGCGCCACTATCATAATGCCCAGGGCATCAGCCGATGGCGCACCAAAACCAAATAGCATTAGAGCCAGGTCAAGCCAGAAGATCAGTCCGAAACGGCAAGAGAGTAATCTAAGGGGGGTAAGCCAAGTCAAACAGATGTGTTTTAAGGCCAGATCTGAAAGATGATAAGTTATTGTCAGCAAAATTACCATTAAACCTTTCACCGGTTCCTTTTTCTCTTTGAAACGTCTCTTTCATTCGATGTCGTCACAAACTCCGCGTTCCTTGATGACGTCACGTTGACGCCATCTTAAACCATCGCCTGACCGGAAGTTGATTTGACTTCCGGAGGACTCGCAGTGTCGTCTCCTGTCGATGACGTTTTCGTTCCGTCTGCGACCACTTCATAGCTCGAATCATTCCCGCCTTTCAAGCACTCTCCGTCTTCTGCACAACCCGACTGTCCGCGTTGCTGTCCTTGGGCGACAGCAAGAGAGGGAATCATGGAAGAGGGAGTTTCACCGTTTATCGCCGTGACCAGTGTTTAATCTACAGACTCCTGGACTCCGGGAGGGGGAAACTGAAAAAGCCGGGGGGAAAGTCAGCTAGGGAGCTGCTGTTAGTTCATGTAGTATGGCAAAATTTCCGAGGAAATTTGAAATTTCCGGGGGAAAAAGGACAATTTCCCTCCCGGAAACGGCCTATATTAAACACTGGCCGTGACTGATCTTCTGGTGGTTCGTTCAGCTGCCTTCGCTCTTCCCGTCTCGTCCGACTTCGCCTCTGATTCGACGACGGCCTGGATCCCCCCGCACCGCACTTCGGATAACGGTTCACCTTGTCTGTCACCTTGATCTGAGTCGCTCACCTCACCGGAATTGACGTCAAAGAAGCCTAGTTCGTCCGCGACAACGGAATTTTCTACGGTGATTAGACGCGACGCCGCTGTAGTCTTGGTCCGTTGAGCTGATCCGACAGCAGACTCCACGTTACATGTGGCGTCGAAAGAAGGAAGAACTTTCGATGTGGCCGAATTTGCTACGCCGACCGCACGTTCCCTTTCCTCCCGAGAATTTCCTAACTCGTTGCCTGAAAACAACTGACATAAGCGCTAGATAAAATACACAGTATGAGGCCTACGGTCGATTTGAGTGAGTGAAAGAGCGACAGAGCAACCTGTGATCGGCCGTATAATGAGTTCATGGCGTTCCTTGATATGTCAGGGTATGTAGATCAGATGTAGATCAGAGGTATTCAATCACATTCTAGGAAGGGCCAAATTTTTTATGACTTGTGCCCCAGTCTCCAGGGGTGAGGTGTTTTGGAAATCAATAGTTGCCATTTATCACAAGTAGGCTAATATGAAACAGGTAAGTTGAAAACAAGACTGTTAGAATTATATTTCGTAAGTATCAGAAAAATTTATTTATCGCCTCAGTATGTTCGCAGGCCATTTTACGCCCGTTGGCGGACCGGATCTGATCCGCGAGCCTCCATTTGAATATCTCTGATCTAGATCAGACAGTGTCAGAATAAGATAAAATAAGAAAGAAGAGTTTCGGTTGTTACCTTCTCATGTGATTCCAATATGTCCAATGTCTCTAGATGGAGTTGATCGCCTGATACTCTTCCTCTTACTAACGAGAAATATCGTTTTTCGTACTCGCTGAAGTCCCGACGAAATCTGAGAATTTAACCGCTCAAAACATAAATGCCACTAGCTGAACAAATCAAAGAGAACATCGCATTGGAATAATACCAGACAATTACTTGACGATAAAAATAACATATGGAGTTATTGTTTCATTTTATACAGTATGTACAAATTAAGTGGCCGGTACGAAAGTGAGTAATCAAACGGATATAGCCTATAGTAATGCAGAATTCCAAATACCTGGCTACGCAGTAGAGGATTGTGAACGTTGTAATTAAGAGCAGCAGCATCAGAAATAAGCAGATGGTCATCAGCACATTGTCCATTCCACCGACTTCAAAATTCAAAATTAATTTGTCACCTACGTGTAGCTTATAAGCATTTTCATCATCAATATAGACCCCGCAAATAATTAATTATAACTATATATACAAGAGACTTGTATACACACTTTGGACACAATTCGCAGTTCTCTTTTAAAGCAGTACAATCGTAAGCTACACCTTTGAAATCTGGACAAAACTAACAGATTCATCAGGAAACCTGATTGAATTTTAAAATGGACTTCGTCAGTTTAGGCTGAACTGTGAAATCTTAAGGGCGAAAGGCGAAGTTTGCTCCAAACTTTTTCTCCCAGAGCTTACTTCCGACTTCAAAATCTTTGTCTTGGCAGCGATGTCCCGTGAATCCAGCTGGACAGCTACAGCAACAGAAGCAACCATTTCGTTTCTAAAACTAGCAGTCAACTTAGACTACTTAACGCATACCTTTGCTTACAAGTAGGCCTATTGAACTAATTGTCAAGTTCCTTTGTGGTTTACTTGTTGTTCCGAAAACAAATTCTGAGAGCCTGTTGTTGGTTTTTAAACTTAAAATAGTAAGATGATTTTGTCCGTCTGTTAAACATATAAAGACTACCCTAGGCGTAGGCCTACATTAGTATGCTGCCTAAACTGCAGGTACTTACGCACAGAATTTCGTGTCGGTGTCCTGAAGTATGTAACATACTCCGCCGTTGAGACAGTGATTCTGATCGTCACACAGCTTCGAATGTGGAGGAGGCTCGTCCTTCTGAATCAGCACTGAATCTGCAATTAACAAACGGTGCACCGAAGCTGACTTAGGAACATAATACAATATTTTGCAACAGCATCTGTTGCATCACATTCTATAGGCTCATGGCGAACAGTTAAAAATTAAGTTAAAGCTAACTGCATGCAACAACAGTAATAACGACGACGACGACGATGACGACGATGATGATGATGAAGTCCTTTAGCACCGCTTGTGGTAAATAGAGGCAACAAGTCTAAATGCGCTTGGAAAAGACCAGGTGAATACCAGTGAAATCAGTGAGAGTGCCAAACAGTGAAGCGGACTATATATAGTAGGCCTAAGTCAGCGTCAAAGTCAATCAGAAGTGAGTGTTTTCTTTTAAAATCCTGGATCCAGGCGATTTTTTTACCAGATTCGACGCCGATTGGTTGACCGAGACTGGTGACTGAGCCAAGGACGTTTTCGGCTCCACACGAATACACTCCAGCGTCGCTCTCCAACGCCTCGCTCATCGTCAGCGTAGACACAGTCTTCCGACTGCAAAACACCTTCATTCGTAGTAACTGAACAAGTGAACGTGGAGCCGTAGTGCATGATTTAGTGAAGATACAACGCCGACACCAGGTATTTCTCTCTTTGGTATCATGGGTACGCTATACTATTAGAATCTCTTAAGACAGATATGAAATTTTTACATCTACAGAGGTTAATTGGTAAGCCACTTAAGCATGAAATTGCATGTCGCAGTTTAAAGTGAAGTTTCACTTTGGAGATTCTTGTTTAGTGTAATTAGAAAATAATATCTAAAAAGAGACATGGTCGGCAGAAAACTGTTTCTTCCTCCTCCTTCTCCTCCTCCTCCTCCTCCTCCTTCTCCTCCTCCTCTTCCTCCTCCTCATCCTCCTTCTCACTCCTCGACTCAGAAAGCGTCACCGGCCCTCCAAACGACGACAAAAATCATCGACTTATTTTGCCGGAATTTGAGTAATGGGTTAGTAATGGTTATTAATAATTCTGTCCTCGCCCATCTTTGTTTGCGGACGCTAGAATTCTGATTACTCAGCACTAGTGGTTCAGTCAGTTCTTCGCCTTCAAAGAGCAAAGATAAACGCATGGCTATATGTGATTGATAATCGAGAGGGGAAAATATGAACTCTCTTTGTCACTTCGAAGTACATAAAGCTGCTAGCGGTCGTCCGCGACAGAACACCTGATCTTTTCGTTCTCGTCCGACAATGATCTTCGCAGTCGGTGGTTTGTTTTGTCTACAGACGTGTAAAAATGTCTCTGATGTAAGCCGCTCTGGCCGTTTCCTTTGACTAAACGAAGTCTATTTCGAGCTATTTACTGTCGACAGCTGACGAAAGGCTGATTCACATTTCTATCTCGTGGTGAGCGAGTAAAGGTAGGGCCCACAGAGGGTTCAGCTGTTAACGTGTAGTCAGTAGGTGCACTCATGGGCGTCCACAGAAAATTTTCCAAGAGGTGCAAAACAAGGATTTGTGAAGAAAGAAACAAGTAATTTCACTTTTTTCATAACTCCACAATTTTTCCAGGGGTTGCAATTGCACCCCCTTGCACCCCCTCGCCCATGGATGCACTGGAAACCATAATTGATGGTTCATATGTTACAGAAAGCAAAGTCAGCAGATGCACATTGGTTCATGTGTTACAGAGTGCAATAGTGCAATGCTAGATTTGCCAGAGGCTAAAAGTATAATCCTCCCCAACGCATGGGCGCCCGCAGAAATTTTTCCAGGAGGGGCAAAACACAATGGTCACAGTTATGTCACATACATTTCTCCAGGAGGGGCAATACATATTTTAGCACTGTGGTCACGGTTAATATTTTAGCAAGTTTTTCAAATTTCAATGTGAAATATTGGTATTTGCATTTTCCAGGAGGAGGCATATGTGCCCCCTCTTGCCCCAATGTGCGGGCACCCATGCCCCAACGGCAGAGTTGTTCAGAGGCGGACCGAGGAGGGCAGGGGGGGGACAAATGTTCCCGGGCGCCGAGGTGAGGAAGCGCCAAAATCGGGTATTTGGGTAAGTTAAACGCACAATAAAGAAGAAGAAACACGTGTGACGACCTTTTTTTGCTTGTCAGCGGATTCAGCACTAAACGAAGAGGAGCGCCGTAAGAGTTGAGGAGCGCCGAAAACGATGTGACGACCCTTTTTTTGCTCGTCAGCAATGTTAGGGGCGCCAAAGGTGCACTTTGCCCCCGGGCGCCGCATACCCTCGCTCGGCCTCTGGAGTTGTTAGAAATAATTCGATGGAATTCGGGACATTTTTCTGAGTAATATGTCCAAGCGCCAAAAATGTGATTTTGCAAAGAAAGAGTTGAATGTGAAAATCAGTTTTCTACTTGATGATAAAGATCCTCTTCGACGCTTTGACAATTTCTCTGTTTCTAAACCACGTGACGCGAGGAATTGGTGAACCTGACAGAAGACATTCCAGCTTGATTGAGTCACCGATCCTCCAGAAAACTGACTTCGACGAGATTTCAACCTTTGGATATTGAGCTATGTTTGAAAACAGATAACAGACGACATAATGGTCTTTGACCAATTAAGTAGCAATAGCCCAATAGGCCTACAATCAAAAATCTATTTAGTCGATATATGGAATATGGTTTTCTGTATCTCAACGTTTTTCGCTTAGCATAGTTCACAGCATCCAATGATTTCACAACTGAATTTTGATAAGCAGCTAGTGTTGGAGCGGGTGTTTGTGCGGGTTGGGTGGCGGAAGTTGTGACCGGGGGGTTGTGACCGGTGGCTGGGGCTGGGGCCGGGGGAGGTTGGGAGAATGGGAATGGAGGTCGGGGCGGGGAGGGAGGTTTGGGACTCGGGAGGAGGAAACGGTGTTGTGCAGGTTTGGGAACGGGATTGGGGCCGGTTCGGGTGGGGCGGGGGTGGGTGGGGCAGGAAGTGCAAGGTGAGGTCGGGATGTGGGGTTGGGGCGAGGGGGAAGGGTACAACCGTGCAGGCAATCAGGACGCTTCCTCAAGCTAAGCTCCACCGATTATAAAGTTTGGTTGCCTATAGCAACGACGTCGTCCAACATCTGCTGTAGACATCAATCGATGGTACGCCAAATTCTAACCCTCAGAGGGCAGGCCAATTCAGATAACGCAAGACTAGATCAGTGATATGATCAATGATACTGCTATCGATGACTCGTTTTCGCGTTTCACTCTCACCGCAGGTTTTGCAGCTGTACTTTTTGACGATCTGAATTCTCTTCGCCGACGAGACCTTAGGGGGACTAGACGCCCAATAGAAGAAATCACGCCTTTGGGACGAAGTCACTCTTCCGTCGCCCCTAAGAAAGACGACGTATCTGCGGTTCACTTTCATGGTCCCGGAACAGTTTAGCATTTCGTCGGTCAACAGTACGGAGACCATTCCGGCGCTGCCACCAAACAGATCGCCCTTGTGCACCAGGTCAACGGCGAATTCTGCTTTCCAGACGTTCGAATCTAAGCCCGTCGCTACTGCTTCAGACGCAGGTTCGGTAAGGTTTCCCTCGACGACAACGTCGGAAAGGATGACGTGTGAAGCCATGTCGGAGAAATTCGAAGGCGGACATTCGGCGGTCAGCAGCAACCCAACGAACGTCTGGAATAGGGCGGCAAGAAGCGCTGCCGATCTGTTCAACGGAATCGGTTGAATAATGTTAATCGACCTAAACATTTTAAAGTAATATATCGCCAATTAAACCTTGTTAATTTATAATAATAATTATAATGCTAAACGACGCAAACATTGTTACGACGACGATGTCTTCCAATCGCTTGTGGTTGTTATTCCTCCTCGCATTGCAGTCTCGATGTTTGGTCACATTGCGTCCCTTTGCTACACGATACTCTTCCGAAGTTCCGCCGACTCACTACGACTCATCACTACGATCCCAGAAAATGAAACTGTGAACTAGAACACATTCGGTCAGCTGCAATCGTCCACATGATCAGGAAAGCCTCTTACGCACAACGGAAGCCATCAGTCTGTTCTGTCTGTGTTTGTTTGGTCTGTCTGTCTGTCAGACAGACTCTGTCTGTCTTTACCTGCCTACTCTTTCTGTCTGTTCTGTCTGTGTTTCTTTGGCCTGTCTCTGCCTGCCTGTATGTCTTGTCTATCTATGCCAGTCTGTCTGTCTGTCTGTCTGTCTCTGTCTCTGTCTCTGTCTCTGTCTCTCTCTCTCTCTCTCTCTCTCTCTCTCTCTCTCTCTCTCTCTCTCTCTCTCTCTCTCTCTCTCTCTCCAGACACCTGCTAATATTATATTACAAGGATAACTGAATGGTGAAAATGTCGACCCAATGCCAGGGAAAAGTCAGAAAAGAAATGGTAGAAATTAAGAACATGTTTCTGCAGTCAATTTTCATGTAACTGTTGTAGTACAAGCATTTATCTTATTACGACCTAAAATATGATCGGAGATCGCCACAAAACCCTTCGAAGATGTTACGCTTCTCGGCGAATAGCCTACAATAGGTCTATAGGCTACATTCAGAAATATATGATATATTAATAGGCCTTGGTTTCGTGCAGAATATTTTTGGATTTTAAAAATTGCTTTGATGTAGAATCGCACATCCTGTATTTTTCAGGCATGACAAATAAATGGAAGGGCGTAAATCTTTTTTGGGTTTTGAGTTTCGTTGGTGATGTTGACCGAACCATTACATCGACGCGCTACATCAACAGCAGGAGATTACTACAGTTGCATAGACAACAAAAATATTATGAAATCGATTCCCTGTTTGACATTAGCCTATGGAAGGACTATTGCTACAGTAGACTAAACAGTACATATGCAAAAATTCAGGGGGGCGATATGAAACGAATTAAAACCATATTTCCTTGTGTCTCCATCTTTAATGCGTCAAATCGTTCCGGGATTGTCAATATATTTCATCTCAATTTTATTGTAGAGCGTTCGAAATGCCATGAAAGTCTTGCAAGCTGTTTCTCTATTAGACTATTAACACAATTGTCTAATTTGAGCAGACTATATTACTCTAGGCCCTACATAAGCCGTCTGGAGTTGTACGGTCCCCTTTCAAGTCTCACAAGGACACGATTAATGTCACTGCCCTGCGCTATAGAAATTTCGTGTTTTACTAAGTTACTTACTGCCCAAATACTGTAGATCAGACTATCCTGAATTGATAGTAAAGATCTTTGAAGTTTGAAGTGAAGATATCAAATACCTGTTTATTAATTTTGCAAATATTAGTTAATTTTTGGTTAAAAGGGGATTAATTTAGATATTTACAGTATTTCCAATGTTTACAGTTCATATTCAAATACCGTATTTGTTTACAGCTATTGGCCTAAGGGCATTCATTGCTAAGGGCCTATTTAAAATGGTTTTTATGGAAAGCAGTTAGTTAAATTATTCCGTTGAAATGCGTCCACTGTATCAATTGTTTAGGGGCCATCCATATATTATGTACATAAAAGTCATATTTTCAGATCCCTCCCCGTTACACCACGTAGTTTTTTTTGGAAATCCCCTACACATGCATACAAATCAGCTTCTCCACAGAAAATTTTAGCCATAGTCACAAGGTGTACGATGGACTCAAGTTGTCACCGCTGAGAAAAGCAAGAAATGTGTCTTAAAAAGAGTGCAAGCATGTAAATAATTCTCTTAACCTATTGCCTGCCCGTGAGAAAGTAAATGTGTTCAAATCTAATGTGTGTAATTTCAACCATACCTTCCTTCTGCCTTTATAAATTTGGAAAAATCAAACAAAACCAATTCATTAATAAATTCAATGACTCTCGAGCAGAACACACTGATACTCTAATTATTGTAATTCATGTTTCCGTCACTATATCAGTGTAAACACAAACAAAACCATAATTTTAATGAATGGTATAATGGAACACGGTGGTTCTCACACAGGGCAGATCCTACTGAAACACTCAAAACACTATTATTGTCATCCTTATTATAAATCATACATAAACCACAAATCTTCTATTACTTTTCAAACAGGGAATTTTCCATAAGCACATTTAATAATTGTTACAATCAGTAACATTGCCATGGCCAAAGTATAGTACATGCCCAATAAAGTAACTCAATCAAAACTATATCAAACTATTCCAAATACTTGCAATATCTGCTGGTGGCCGATTCATTTAAGCACAAAAAACATTAAAAACACAGAATAAAGAATGCATTAAACTATGACCAAAGCCAATGAAAAAGCACAGCTTCCAGCTGTTTTCAAGAAAGAACAGGCACAAATTTGAATAATATGGTCCACATGGATGAATTTGTTTAACTTACTGAAAGTCCAATGATATATAGACCTTGATAGATTTTCTGACAGATAGCTTAGACTTGGCTAATATTTACTGGTCAAAATTCCTTGTCACCAAAACAACAGTGTTTAATTCTGATAAAAAAGACTAACATCACAGCAATCATAAGAATACACCCGGTTATGAAGAAGTGTGTCTCCATGCTGTGCCAAAACGTGCTCTATGTAAACACAGGATATGTTTTAGGAACATACTGTCCCCAGTTTCTGACACTCCATTGCAGACTTCAAGCACATCAAAGGGACAAGGTCAAATTTAAAAGAAAATGGCACTGATAAATTATTCCAATTTTCAAAGTCAAGGCTTACAGTGTGAAAACTTTCAAATGAAATTCAGTATGTAGCATCATCTCAAACAGACGACTTCAAATACTAAGAGGGTTCAATAAAACCTATTCTGGTATAGAGGACCAGACTTGCTCATGCATAATATCAACAACAGCATATTACAGAACCCAACTTCAAATATGTTTTTGTGCCGTCTTTTCTTTTTTAAACTGAAAAACACACTTTCAATAAAATGGTAAATGTGGATGTTCCCCCAAGGTCAGTGCCAACAAAATTTTACAACACATGATTGAAGAAAGCTTTGTCGTGGCTTAATGAGTTGAACCAGATGCAGATTTACTAAGGAATCTTCTGAACTCTGAAGGACTTAAAAATCCCGAACTGAAATTACAGCCGGCAACCAATTTGTCCACCTCGTCATCAGAATGTCCCTTCAATTCCAGGGTCTTCTGAAAGTCACTGAGACTCAGAAGTCCATCCTTGTCCTGATCAAAATTATGAAATTCTCGAGCCAGTCGTTCAGTCCTATGGAAAATTAACAAGTACATGCAGCACATAAGCAAATAGATAAATTTACTAACATCGTGATAATCCTCCAATTGTTGGGTGCTTTGTTATATTACAATATCTATTCACCATTATTAGAGGGCTGTATTGTGTAAACAATTAACGTGTGGCTTTATCGTTAGGTTTTATCTAACACAAGAAATACAATATGACACCTCAAATAATTTCTATAAAAAAGTTATTCCCCAAGCACTCAAGGGCAACCTCAAGGCTCCTAGAAGCGATGCTGATCTCCATTTCAAAGGCCCTCAGCCAGCAGGCGACTGGTGCAAGTAAAATTATATGGGGCCAATGTTCTCATGTAAGGCACCTGTTCACTTTGCAGCCAAACTGCTACTCAGCTGCCATCACTATCTAGCAAATGAAGGCCAAGTCGACCCAGGGCTCTTACGGGTCTCGAACCCGTTCCTTCAGCATACCTGTCTACCTTGTTATCGATTTGCCATCGTCCCGCTCAATAATTTCTATAGTGACAAGCAAATAAAAGAGTTGAATGCTCTGTTAAAGGAGACACTGAAACTCAAATATTTACGTGTCTATACCAGTGCAGCCTTAGCCATTTCCTTTAAAACATCATAACATCAACAAGGAGGATGTTCAAGAAGAAATAGGTATTTTAATAAGTTATGATGAAACTTACTCTTGCTCCACCATAGCATAGAAATCAATAAATTCTTCATAATCAATGTTTCCATCCTTGTTCTTGTCAAACATCTCTATGGCTTGTCTACATTTCTCCTTTGAATAACCCAAAAGCTCTCCGAGAATTTGTTCCGCTCTAGCATTCGGTACGTATCCAAAGCCATCTTCATCAAAATCCTGAAATGCCTGATGAATCTTGGCCTTACTGCAAAATAATACATAATGATGATGATTAATATACAAGTCCTTAAATGATAATTGTTAATTAATTGTTAAATCCTTAAATGATGCTATTAACTTGTCTTTTCTTTCTTATTCATATATTTTCCAATTTCTTCTTCCTCTCCCATTAAAAGAATCAACAATATATGAGTTCTTTATTATTATTATTATTATTATTATTATTATTATTATTATTATTATTCTGACTTCCCATTTCAGTGATATGCTGCATGAAACCATAAAACACAATTACATTGGACGAAACTCGTGCTTTAATGCAGCTGAAACACTTATATAAAATATTCTTATGTCAAACAATTCTTAGTAGTTCTATTTCATAAATGGCTAAAAAAACAACCTAATGGATTAAATAACTTATTAGGAAGAAATCTACCTTTCTTCAAACACCATATAGAAATCTCCAAATTCAACATACGACAAATATCCATCTCTATCACAGTCAAATCGCTTCACCAGAGCCTTAGTCATCTCCTCCGTGAACCCCAAATCCCGGTGCAAGATTTCATGAGCTTCTGCCTCACTGATCATTCCATCTTTGTCAGTGTCAAATTTCCCAAACTTTTCATAGATCTCCAACTTTCTGAATAACAAAACCATTAAAGCATGAAGAGACTAAATAATCTATATGTAATTTTACAATATCAATCAAAACAGAGTAAAACCAAACAATAAAAACAAATATTCCGACAAATTTCTGCGATTAACTGTAAAGTGATTATTTATCACTGGTGTTTTTGTGTGACTTGAAAATACACCATAGCCAAAAGGCACCTACAGGCTTTGCAAATACATCATAGATGTGCTAAACCTGTGACCGAAATGGTGAAGTGATGTCTCCTTTAGTACCTGGCACCTGCATTTTTCTTCAGTAAGTTGGATTTATTGCTGACAACACCCAAAGACCCAAGTTCAATATTAGGGTGCACACATTGAAATTGGAAAATTCACAGACCCTGAGGTTAGCCTTAAGACTGATCGTGATCCAAAACATTCCTCACTTCAGTTCAAATTTTCCTGACTTGTCACTGTAAAGTCACTACCCCATTACAAGACAGTTCATATAATCGGGTAACTCAAACTTGCAACTGCTGCCGATTAAAACTTACTACTGGCGAAGTTGTTAAGAGGGCCACAAAAAAAACGTCATGACATAAATCTGACATTTAATTCAATTGAAGAATTGTGAATATGGTCTTTGGACATACTTTTCCTCCACCTTCTTGTAGAATTCAATGAACTGGTCATAGTTCAGTCTGATGAATTTATTGAGAAGTGAGAGAGCTGTCGGAGGAGACAATGCCAACTCCGATTGCAGAGCAAATTGAACATCTCGAAGACTCAGGGAACTCATCTGATGAATGTCATACTTTCTAAACTTTTCTCTAATCTCAGCTTCTCTAGGAAATGCAAAAAATAAGATTAAAAAATAAGACAGAACAGTCAGAAAGAGAATTTCAAAGGCTTAGTTTACCCCAATTTTAAGACAGCCACAAACAAGATCCTTTGCTATTATGCATTTGATTGCCATTTCAGTTCAAACAATATCATAAAACAAAAACAATAAATTTGGAAGTTCCTACCAAATTAGACTGAAAAAACTGAACAGAACACATTGATACTAGGTAACATGAACCAAGAAACCCTAACAAGCACCAACTATCATTCCATGACATGAGCCAAAACCAGAGATCTCTGGAATCCCGTATAAGTCAAAATCTCAAGACAGGGTCTCCCAGAAGTACACAAATAAACAGCATAACCCTTTGAACCTATTGATCCACATAACATTCATTGGCTATGCCCAGGATCAGTACATATAATCAAAAGTAAATTAAGCTAGGTTATGAAACCAAAATATCACTTTTTGGGTTCAAAGGGTTAGCATAAAATATGTCGCAAATGTAGAAAACTTGCAAAACCAACAAGAGATTAAACAACAATAAAGCACAAGAGGACATATTTTTTTAAAAGACATATTCAGTCTACAAGGAAAATGGCAAATCAATAAAGTAGCTATGAACAATTTGTTCATTGATAACAAAATAACAAAGAAGGCAACAGCTCTGACAAATTAACCCTTTGAATAAAATTGTTCAATTACCCCAACAAGAGCAATGACAGATAAGGCCCCTATGTTTATCTTCCTGTGTTATTTAAAGACAGACTGAGTGCCAGCATTAACATGAAAACTCATGACAATGTATCTGCTGTTCGGTGGCTCACCTATGTTCGTCATCTGAAATCTGTTTCTTGTTCCGTGGCAACAAATCAAGAAATGACTCAAAGGTCAGCGAGGATGAGTCTGTTAGACCGTTACTTTCAAGAATATCCTGCAAATTTATTTACAAAAACAATGAACCACATTATGCAACCGGTCAAACTGTCACTAAATAATATAAGAAGCACTAGTTCAAACGTATTGTAAACAAAATATTATATTGTGTTTATGCAACATTAAAATAAATTCTAGAAACTGGTCAGGCAGAGATAATGGAAAGAAAATTTTTAAACCTAAAGGAATCTGCATCCATCTAGCTGGGTTTTGCTGGAATTAATGCATCTGCAAATATCTTTAGTCAATTCTTCACAGTAATCACAAACATGAATTCAACCCAATCATCTTCAACTTATTTAAGGCAAAGTTAGTCCCATAATCAAGAAACAGTTGGGTCTGGTGTTGCTCTGTGTACTAGGCAAGCAGCAGCGCATGTGGCTTATGCCTTTAATCTAGAGTAGTTTGCCATTGCTTTCTCTAGACCTGTGTTTTACCTTTACATCTTAAAGCTGTTAGCAACTTATCCAAGCCTAAGCAATGATTGGCTTGGTTGGCTGCTGGCACCACGACTCAATCCCGGGATGGTCACCATCCCAGTCCAGTACGAGCCATTCTCAATGCTGCCTAACTTCAGTACAGGACCTGGCTGTACAATGTCAACTAGGCCAATTACCGGTATATCTATTTAACCATCATAAAAGTCCAGTGACCGGATTCTTGCTTTTCTAGAATCATTGATTGTGATGGAGACTTATGGTGGCAGCATCCACCCATCTATCTTTTTAACCATCTGATTTACTCAATAGCTGTGGTACTTCTCACAAACAATTAGTCTCTAAAACCAATTCTTATCATTGTTAGAGATTATTGGTATTTAATACTGATGGCAGTGGAAGGAACTCATTCAGACCCATCAGCCAACCCAATAGGAATGATGGAAGGAAAGAAAGAAGAATACAGATAGCAGCAATGCAAAAAAAATTAGAATGAACAAATACAGATACAAGACAACAAAATCAGAGTTCAATTTTTCAAAAATTAGTGAGTGTTGCACTACTTCCAGGCCAACATTTTTAATCACCAGTGAGGAGTCATGATATCTAAATTTTTACTATAAATAGGGAGTTTTCATTGACTGTTTTGGGTGTGTAAGTTAAATCTTCAAACACTTCCTTGACAAATCAAACTATACATCCAATCCACTTACTGCCATCTGGCTGTTTGAGATTCTATATCCAAGTCGATTGGCGACGTGAATAATGTCGGATGCTACAACAGTACCATTTTTAAGATGGTCGTAGGCATTAAAAGCTCGTCTGTAGGCATCCAGATCACTGAGCGCAAATGATGGCGACTTCATCAGACCGCCAGGTGACTTCGCTGCAGATTTCTCTA
Source organism: Metaphire vulgaris (assembly GCA_018105865.1). Classification (NCBI taxonomy): domain Eukaryota; kingdom Metazoa; phylum Annelida; class Clitellata; order Crassiclitellata; family Megascolecidae; genus Metaphire; species Metaphire vulgaris. Next base: position 10,471,004 of record CM030845.1, on the reverse strand, counting down.
AAACTGCCAGAGCGTTCACACTTCTATCACCGTGAGACATTCTCTGCGCAGAAAACTTTGAAGCTGAATCATAAAAAAGCATGAGAATCAATAATATAATCAATGAATCATACAAATTTTGACAAAGATTGGGTTAAAGCACCATTAGTTCACATAGCAGAAACACCGGATAAAGGCACAAATAATAATAATAATAATAATCGACAACATATCATATAATAATATTATTAATAACTAGCTGTTTACCCGTTAAAAATGATGGGGGAGCTTGGCTATTTCCTGCCCCAATATTTTGTAAATGTTCTAGCATTTTGTAAAATTATTTGTGTTTGACCAGGAACATGGCTTTGATGAGCATTCTGATGTTTGCTGGGTTTCTAGCTCAAGATGACACCACATAGGCCTATAGTTGACCATGGGAAAGGACTGGCTTGCTTAAATATAGCCCTCCTTCTCCTCATCATCAAGTGCCATAACATGTTTTCCTACATGCTCAAATGTTTGTGACTTGTGCTGATGGTCACTGAACATACAGGGTGAGGCAAAGGTAAAGGTTTTCCAGATGGCACATTGCATGTAGGGTCTGGTGCTGATCCCTGGTTTTATGGCCATCAGCCCATATATGGCTAAGCCATTTATCTTTGTACGGTGGCCAGTCATTCCCTCTCAATCTTGCCATTGCTAATCATTCTACTACCACAATTGAGTGAAGGCCGAGTCAACTTCTGGGCAAATACAGAGAGCAATGGGAATTAGTGGTTCTTCAAAATGAGGAGGGTGGGAAATGAAGAAAGATAAGAGGGATGGGAATCTGAGAGGGAGATAGGGAAATGAGAGAGGAATTAGCAGGAAAAGGAGAGGGGAAGGGGAGGGTGAGAAGAGCCGATGGAGAAAGGTTGGGAATAGGAAAAGAGGGTGGAAAGGGTAGGTTTGTGTGGCACCGAAGTAGCTCCTTATTCCTAGGTGCTTAACCTTAGTATAAAGCAGATAGGGCCAAAAATGGCATTCCCTGACCATGACCCTGCATTCCATGACCCTGCATTCATGCAGGGTCATTTAATCCAAAGGGCCAATGCGGTTTATTTGTGGTTCTAAGTGGTTTAGTAGGGTTTCTCCTGTGTTGAAAATGTACACAAATAGACCGGATTTTCTGCTGTGTGGGCTCCGCCGGCACGAAGTAGAAGTTGAAAGGTGTATGAAATGTGTCAAGTATCTCTGCGCTGGCAGGCTAGGGCAGTAGGCAGAGAGACTGCAGTTGTCTAATAACAAGAAGGGCCGCTAAATAAAAAACCTAACATTAGCAGCCACGCACAATTATCTGCTAAAGAAAACTACCGTCAATAATTCCAGCATTACTTACTCTATTTGCAAAAATAGGCGAATATTTAAGCAATATTTTAACTTCTCCGTAGCTTTTTTCGCTTCCTGCAAGACACGGCGGATTGACGGAGTCCTGCGTGAGTGACTGAGTGCGTGTTTGTGACTCGTGTGTGTGTGTGTGTGTGTGTGTGTGTGTGTGTTGCCGCAGACAGTTCCAAAGCATCCGATAAAGATAGATTAAACATCTTAAATCAACTTCTAAAGCGCCATCTGAAATAACGATCTGGGACTGCTGGACAGCAATGAACATTCAGAATGGGGAAAATGCATGAAGGCTGAATAATGGAATTATTATACATATAATGTATATATATAATGTATAATGTATATACAACATATTAGACCTGGTTCTAACAAGAGAGGAGAATATAGTTTCCAACGTGGAGGTTGGGCAGAATTTTGCAACAAGTGATCACCAAATGGTCAGTTTTACTATTAACTTTGGGATTGGTCAACAAAAGCAGTTTCTGGATAGACGTAACTTTTTAAAGGGAGAATATGACCTGGCAAGGAAGATGATTACAGAAATGGATTTGGAGAGGGAGATAACAGGAAAAGACACCGAGGAAGGCTGGAGCATATTTACCAAATGTATGTCCAAAGTCATAGAATTGACCATTCCCAAACAGAAGAAAATTAATAACAAACTTCCTTGGATAACAAGAGAAGTGCAACGAAAAAGAAGGGCGAAAAACAAAGCGTGGAGGAAACTAAGTAAACTCAGATTAGCAAGTAAAGGAAATGAGCAGAATCAGCACAGACTTAAGATCTTGGAGGAACAGTATACTCAGAAAAGAAAAGCATCAGCAGTTACTAACAAGATGGCTATTGCAAATTTTGAAGGTAGATTAGCAAAAAATATAAAACAGAACAGTAAAAGTTTCTACAAATATTGTAATAGAAAGTTGAGACGAAAGGACACAGTCGGTCCCCTCTTGGACAGCGCAGGATGTGCAATAACAGACGATGTAGAAACTGCACAGATTCTAAATAACTATTTTTGTTCAGTATTTACAGAGGAAAATACAAATACTATGCCAGAAGCCAAAATTGTGTTTGATGGAAATGAAGAAGAAATGCTAACAGATATAGTGTGTACAAAAGAATGTGTTATCAAGGTTTTGACCAATTTAAAGACAGACAAGAGCCCAGGATTAGATGGCTTACATCCAAAGTTTCTTTACGAGGTTGAAATGAAATAGGACATGCAATTGCTTTGATAATCAATGAATCACTCAGAACTGGAGTAGTACCGCAAGACTGGAGAGACGCATTAGTCAGCCCACTGTTCAAGAAGGGAAAACGAAGTGAACCAAGCAATTACAGACCAGTGAGCCTAACATCTGTAATCGGTAAAGTTATGGAAAAAATACTGAAAGAAAGCATTTTGGAACATTTGACTAGGCATAAAATTGTTAAAGATAGTCAGCATGGATTTACAAAGGGCGTTCATGCCTGACCAACCTGTTGGACTTTCTGGAGGAGGTTTTGATAAGCTAGACAAGGGCAAGGGAGTAGACATAATATATTTAGATTTTGCCAAAGCTTTTGATAAAGTACCCCATATAAGGCTGGCTGCCAAACTGAAGTCCTGTGGAATAAGGGCAATATTCTCAGATGGATTGAAAATTGGTTGAAGGGAAGAAGACAGAAGGTTGGCATTAGGGAGGCCATTCGCAATGGGCAAGAGTTATCAGTGGAGTGCCTCAGGGCTCAGTGCTTGGGCCATTGCTTTTTCTAATATATATAAATGACATCGATGAAGGATTACTGTCCAAAATTTCAAAGTTTGCCGATGACACAAAGTTATGCAGAAATATAGACTCGGAGGATGATGCAAAAATTTTACAAGAAGATCTAAGGAAATTGTTTCAGTGGTCTGTGGACTGGCAGATGCTTTTCAATATTGATAAATGTTCTGTAATGCATGTTGGGAAGTCTAATAATGGTAATGAATATTCTTTAGGGGAAGGTTCTAACCACAACAGAAAAAGAAAGAGACTTGGGGATAATCACCCATAGAAGTATGAATCCATCTCACCAATGCATGGAGGCAGCAAAAGGGAAACCAAATGTTGGGAATGGTGAAAAGGACAATTGTGAGTCGTGACAAAGAGATAATCATTAAACTTTATAAGTCATTAGTAAGGCCTCATCTGGAATACTGTGTTCAGGCTTGGAATCCATTCTTGAAAAAAGATATAGAACTTTTAGAAAAAGTGCAAAGACGAGCAACGAAGATGGTCAATGGGTGCCATAATTTAAGCTACGAAAAAAGACTTCAATATTGTGGACTGACAACATTAGAAAGGAGAAGAGAAAGAGGGGATTTGATAGAAACATACAAAATAATGACTGGGAAAGTAGATGTGCCATATGATCGATTCTTTACATTGGCACACTATAGCAGCACAAGAGGCCACAAGTGCAAAATGTTTAAGCAGAGGGTTGGTCCAAGAAAGAAAAACTTTTTTAGTGCAAGGGTTGTGGATAAATGGAACAGTTTGGACGAGGTGGGAGTGACAGTTGAAACAGTGAACGGATTCAAAGGCTATCTAGATAAACTAGGTTATTGAATGCAGATGGTTACATCAGTGGTTTTCACACAGGCTTACTTAGCCTCCTAAACCACTTAAAATCACATTATTATTATTATTATTAATGTAATAAAAGTCTACTAACGCCTATTTATACACTTTGAAACGAAATTTAATTTCTATTGTTACAACCACCAATATTACTGTTATTTGCTACTACCAATTCTAATATAATTTTGATGATATAGAGATAACCTTCAATGGTGTTTCATTGTCTATGCCTAAGTTCAGTAAGTATAGCCAAAAGTAAATAGAGATAGGTTACTTAGTTGATCATTTTCCAATTTTTCTAGTGGTAACTATATAGTGGCTAAAAACGATCAAAACCAGTGACACAAAATAATGCCAGTATCACTTCATCACAGATTAATCTAATCTTAAACTTCTATTGCGCCACTTCATAATTCACAGGTGCATCAGCCAATGGCACACCAAATCAAAATCATTTAAGATCTAGGTCAAATCCAGGGTATCCGGCCGGACAAACGGGTGAGTCTATGGTGGATAAGCCATGTCAAAAGATGGGGTTTAATCTTGTTCTAAACATCTGTAATGAATTTGCAATGTGCACATGCTAAGGCAATGAGTTCTAGAACAATATACTAGACTTAATAATGTGATTTAAAGTGACTTATGGGCAGAGGCATAACCAGGAAATGGGGGAAAATAACTTTGAAATTTGATAAGCCTTCATCAATATCATATATATATATATATATATATATATATATATATATATATATATATATATATATATCAGAAAAAGCAATGGCCCAAGCACTGAGCCCTAAGAGACGGACCCTGAATGTTCAGGAAATCCTACTTAGTGCCAGACTCACTAGAAAAATTGTGGGAATCTGTTCAACAAAAGAACCAGCCTCAAAAACATTAATTAAAGAATTAATCATACGTAGATCCAGTGTACTCTTTATTCCCTTATTTGTACACCAAATACTATGAAACTCTAATCTAATTCTTATTAAACGTTGCAAGCAAACTTCATTTATTCAACTGATCGCTTAAGTTTTAAAACTGAACAACAAAGCCATATACGTATACAAACTACCTATCACATAATAGGATTTTATTAATTATCCTAGATATAGGACAGATAGACATAGGCCTACTAATCATGCCATTTAATTAAGGCCAAATTACTAAAACAATTTACAAACATAAAAATCTGAAAAATTTCTAGTTATCATTACAGATTAATTTGCAAGCAATAATAAACATGGAAAGATAAGTGTAATATAATCAGTGGGTGAGGTGCAAATCTGTAATTGCTGGGAGCCCCACTTCCATAGATAGTTCTCCATTATCGTGGTTTGGGTCCCAGACCACTGAAGAAATAAAGAGTAAAGGTGAAATGCCTTTGCCCTTAAGTCAGTGGCGTAGAATGGAGGACAGGGACGGTTGCCATAGGTGCCAAATTCTTGAGGGGGCAGAATTTCAAGCGAAAAAAGAAAACAACCAAGTAATAATAAATCATAAAATAGCCTGACATATATCATTCACAAAGAAGAACAAGAACTGTAAGTAATTTCTTGGAATCTATTACTGTAATGTGGGGAATATGACGTGAAGACGTTTTTTGCTTGCTGAGACATTTTAGCCACAAGTCAGAGGCGCAATCCCTCTTTTGTCCCGGGTGCTGACAGCCCAGGCTACACCACTGTAGGCCTATTTGGGCCAAAGAAACCATGGGCTCCAGAGCAGAGCTCTTGCTCGTTTTAATAACAACTAATACTAAAATTTGTGACATTCAAGACTGCACATCAAACAAAACCAAACAGTACACTAAAACCTTCTAACATTTACAAAATCTCTTTCTAAGATAGCTGAATGTAAAAACACGTGTTTTCACATCTTGTATAGCAACCCTAGAAAAGCACAAACGTGGAATCTTCTGTTATTCAATTCCAAGAAAATGCACAACTGTTTACTAGCCTTACTGAAATGATTTTTAGTAGGCCAATTTTTATTGCTGATTTAAATTGTGATTTAAATCAATTTAAATTTAATGATTTAATTTGTGATTTAAATCGTCTCCACCAAGGTAGGGACCAAAAGGAATTGGCAAATGTCAACATGTTAGCTGCTTATGCATAAAAAACCAATTTTAAAATTTAAGCAACAAAAGTCAATTATCATCATAAAACAACTCAAAGAAGATTATATAACAGTTGTAATAAGTAATAATAACATAATAATACGAATGATATAATAATAATAATAATAATAATAATAATAATAATAATAATAATAATACGAATGACAGATCAGAAAACACAAATCAAACAAACTACATCAACACACTTTCATGATCCAGTAACGCAGCATGCCCACCATACACTGCTGAATCATAGAAGTATACTGCCTGATCAAATAGGTTTTTGCATTGACTTATAGCTTATTGCCTATATATTCACTCTCCAATTGGTGTTCACTGTATGATTATGCACAATTCTATAAACAAAAAGAGCTGCTTTCATGAGACATTACAGAAATGAAAACAACACAGCAATTCAATACAATAGAAAATCAATTATAATCAAAGGATGCCTTGTTGCATCACATTCTTCGAGTCCGCCACTCTACTCCTTACTTATTGAGTAAAGTAGCTCATTAACCCACACCTTTTATCCAGACACAGTGTATATCAAAACAATAGAACCAATATAAACAAAAAAATTAGTTCTAATACGATACTTATAAAATTATTTTCTTAAAAACAAGCAAATAAACTGAAGTTCCAAATATAGTATGGCAAAAATCAATGTCAAACTGGCCCCAATGTAAAACAATATCAAGGGATTGTCAACTGCATCCAACTAACAATACAGATGATTTTGGAAATATAACTGGTTCCTTTTCAGACAGGCTGGATCAAATCACAAAATATAAGGCACTTCACAATTTAATCATAATATGCATGCATCCTATCATTTGTAAAGCTGCTAACAGATATATACCGGTACTAAGACAATAACCACACAATTTTATGAACTGAATACAAATGAAAACCTAAATTAAGCATGTCTTTTGCAAAATTCAATCAGTTTTAGGCAGAAATTGTCAATTCACCTTTGTCTTACTTGCTTTTCTGTTACTGCTAAAAATCACTGTGAATTGTGATGTTGAATAAAACCATTAAAGGTTATAATTCTTTCTTCTCTTCACTCTCAAAAATGGCTGACATAGGAACAATTTACAACTGAATATAAGTTATATAACACTGCTGTCTAGGTATACCTCAAAGGTGCAAAAAGCAAAACTTTTCAGGAAATGAAAAAAAAACATCACAGTATCTCAATAGGGCATCACATGTGAGGTATTGCAACAGCTTTAAAATATACAGTACCCAGTATATGTTCCCTTTCGAATTTAAGAACAAGTATTGACCATACATGCACAGTGTCATAACGTATAAGAAAATGTAAAAAAAACAAAAATCTGAAAAATGGTCACATGTGAGGTATTACCTAGACAGTGACGACAAACTGACATATATTTTTATCTCAGTGTGCTAACTTTACATCATATGAAAAAAGGTCGCAAATCAAGCAATTTAATGACAACAATGATAACTATAGAATACAAAATTCTCAAGAACTTCAGATTCTGGTCATATTCTTTACTGCAGTACTTCCTAACCAATAAGGATTTAATCAAACTATCTGAAAAGAATTTACAAGCAATACACCTCTGCATGTTATCTAAACAAGTTTGGAACTGCAAATTGCTCAAGCACAAATGACTTTACAAGAATGGCAGGAACATAAATTGACAAAAGTTTTAAATTTTTCAGTTTAAAAGTTTCAATTCTGCACCAAAATATTAATTCAAAACTGCAAATCATAAAGTGATCAAATACTAGACAGCAATGACAAAAGTTCTGGAAAATTATGGTGAATGTTTGACAAAACTCAATTTTCACATTTTAGTCAACAAAACATTTACTACTTTCAGATATACAGTGTACTGCTTTAAAAAACAAAAACACTGTCAGAATATAAAGCCTAAAGCATGCACCATCAGTTCTAGAGCTATGTTGAAAATTTCTATTTACCTTCCAAGACAAAGGTCAAAAATCACAAATTGTGATTTGGCGGAAAAATGTGTAGGTTCTAAAAAATCAGAAAGTAAAAATAGGAATTTGCTTAAAAAGCCAATTATAATTTTTAAAAAACTGAAAAATTTCTTCACCCAAAGTCCATGAATCAAATATCTGACTGACTACTTTCATTTACCATTCAAGTTCGATCAGAAGAAGAATATCTGGTACAAATGAACGTTACTTATTCATCAAAAATTAATATTGCATTGAATAATCAAGCTAAGTGTACAGCTGGAATGATTTAAAGGTCAAGAGACGAAACATTTCTCGAACAACCAAAAGAAAGCAGTAATTTTTATCGAAACTAAATCTCAAAAACAAACACTCTAACACAGCATGTAATGACTAAACAGTTGATATATTTAAATATATAAATATATACATAATGCTCACAGAATTGCAGGTCAATATGAGCAAATAATTACATACATTTTCTGACATTATGAGGCAAATGTGTACAAATAGGAAATTAAGTACAACTCACCAAAGACAGAAGTTCCATATTTGAAACAATTACAGGCATGCTAAGTGGATCTACTGTGAAAATTGAGAGATTCAGAAGTTTTCATAAAGCTGACAAATTAATAGACAGTTTATTCCAAGTTTAATCAAGATCTCTAGAACTCAAGCAATCTAAATTGATTGATTTTAGTTGAGGTTGATCGTCTCCAATCTAACACAGAGTCATTGTGAAATGAAAGGCAACGTCCCTGTGATCAACTCATGCTGATGATTTGACATACAGACTTTTATTGCTGATGCATATTGTGTGCACATTATCAAAATCAATTAAAACAGAACATTCCACAAATTCATTGTCCAGTTAACTGCAACTTGATTGTAAGTAACAACACGGACGCTAGATAGCAGACTGCACAGTGCTCGAATACACATAATGGCCTTTGGGAACTACCAGTAAGTCATTAAACATAAAGTGAGAGTCTTCAAAATTCACAACTTTATGCAATTTCAATAATTAAATCCAGTTCTTATGTCTTCTTTGGCAAACCTTTCTTTGTTGCATTTCTGAAACAAATTATAAAAACAATAATCAATTCAGTACATACACACACAAACACACACACACACACATACACTGTGTTCAGATAAAACGGGAATCCTTCCGATGATGATAAAAAACACTAGAAAATATTCATCAATTTTAAAAATTTTAAATTCATTTTAGTCCTGACAGACTGTTAATCGTCATTCAACTAAAATTTGTGTTCGAAGTGCCCTCCATTGGCTCCAACACAAGCTTCAAGATGCTCTCTCCATCGACCAATAGCTGCATCGATAACCAGCTGATCAAGTTGATCCCATACATTTACAATTCGCTCATATGGAGTTCTTCAATGGTTCTGAGCTTTGTTCTGTAAACCTTCTCCTGCATTATTCTCCAAATCTTATAATCAACTGGGTTTAAGTCAGGACTGCTTGGCAGCCAAAGATTAGGAGGTATGAAATCAGGAGTTTCCGTTGTCAGCAGTTCAACAGTTTCAGGAGCGTGGTGAGCGGGTGCACCATCTTGTTGAAATGCATTATAATCTGAATATTGATGAATATCAGATTATTTATTAGTTTTGGTAATTATGACAGGACTAATATGAATTTAGCCTTTTAAAATTGATGAATATTTACTAGTTTTTCATCATTATCATAAGGGATCCCGTTTTATTAAGACAGTGTATATACTGTATGTGTATATATATATATATATATATATATGTATATATATATATGTGTGTGTGTGTGTGTGTGTGCATGTGTGTATGTTGATGTTTCTCTAGATGGTGGCGCTATAGAAGATGATGAATGAATTGGATACTGTACACTAAGCTATCATTCAGTGATATAAAAATTGATCTGTTAAATATTGACAAGTGCCAGATCTATGAGTTACTGAGCACACACACACACACACAAACTCCAGTCGTCTGCTGTCCAACATTCACACATGAGTGATTAGATTAGTGATTAGAGTGATCATGCATGTTAACTGCCAAAAAAGATCAATGAGAAGCCATGCATAACTACACAGGTCAGAATGAACAAAAATTACCCACATGCCTAAAGCTGCTTTGGCAAAGGCAATACTGTTATAAAATGAAAAGCTTGAGGATAGTGCTTACATAATACAAAAGAACTGCTGTGGTATGATTCTAAAATTATCCATTTAGACCACACAAAAGTATAATAATTCTAAGCCAGAAAACAATAGATTCAAGAACAACTGAATAAGAAGTAAATGAAGGCAAACAGATCCAAGAATTTAGGATTGGTAAAATCACATAAAGTAATCGACTTAAACAGAAATATATCTGCAAGGGCAGGAACAAGGAAAAACACAAAAAGACCAGATGTCATACAGTTCACGTGCCTTGTGGAGAGACGAGATCACAAGAATGTGGATGGGATAGTTAAATTTGCCTAAATAGCCCAACATAAGTGCAGGATTAAAGAATGACAATGTCAGTGATGATAAAGATGACAGTGATGACGACGACGATGACAAATTCCTATCACTATTTATCAAATTAGTCATACACAATGATGTGCAAAAAATTCAAAAATCACACTCACACATCCTTCATGATTTGTCAAAGGTTCATGCATATATGAAATTTGTTCAGTTCAGAACAGTTGGATTTCATGAAGCTAAGTGGAAGATAGCAGAAAGACAACTAATTTCAAGGTACTGGCATGCATTATGGCTTTTGCACCATCACTGATACTTTCAAGATACTCTGACTACTCTGGAATTCAAATATTTCATCACAATCAAATATGCTGTATCCAAAAATATTGTTTGCAGCTTTCTGTAATTAATATTTCTACAATAAAAATACTATACAATCAATTAATTGCCAATTAATTTCTAAAAACCAAATCCATCAAGTGAATTAAAAATGTGTTATTCAGTAGATTCAGAGTAATTTCAAATTCAAGTGAATGCAAACTGAATAAATTATCAAAACACGTGAGAAAACCATTAGCAGGGAAACTGGCAGCAATGAAAAAAGAATTATTCGGTGTCTTCACATTTGCAAACATCAAGCCTCCTAGGGCTGGGCCGAATATTCGCTTCAGTGCTGAATAGTCTATTTCGTATTCGTCCGAATAGTGCTGATCAAAACGAATATAAATAGTGGTCATGTGACCCTCAAAATTTGCATACAGTCTGTGTGTGTTTTGTGTTTGTCCTATAGGCTAATTCTTCAGCTTCATAAATTCAAGTGCCGGCGAATACGCTTGTTTCTATTGGCCAGCTTTCGCATAGTGCTGTACAGATTTACTATTCATGTTACATTAGCAAAAAGAATAATTCCATCAGTTTCCACTATACTTATTGCTTATTTGATGATTCATATAAGTTATAATAGTCGTGAAATATGGCGACTTGCAGCAGGAGGGGTATCATATACACTAATCATATTCGTTTTCAGTATTTGTTGAATAGTGAACACGACAATTCATATTCGTCCAAATAGTTCAAAAGCCCTATCCGATCCAGCCCTAAAGCCTACCATATACATTTAATACAAAATAAACACAAATACAGCAATAAAAAATACTTTAAAACCATGCTTAGTCTAATACAAACAACTAGAATTCTACCTCACCATTTCTTAAGAGACACTGTTCAATATGTATATTTCTGCTATTAACTACTAGCACAAAAGAATCTATTGCCCAAAAATATGCAATGTGCATCATCACAATTTGAATCATTAGTCACATCAATTGCAGTACAAAAGGCTCAATCAATTCCACAATAACAGTCAAAATGAAAAGCAATTTTTTTTATATCCAAATAAGATATAAGATGATACATTCAATACTCCAATGAATAGCATTCAATGTTCTCACTGTGGTTTAAAATCTGCAGAATAAGAGGCAGAAATAGAACATATACTCAAATTTTAAATTAAGAAACAAAATTCATAATATACTTCCCCAAGTCAGACTATGACTCACATAAACATTACTTCAGTAGTACTCAGTATATGCAATTATTAACAAGTATGTGAATGGCATATAAAAGCATTCTTGTAGACGAGACAATAATAAATGGTTTCAATAAAAGCACTAATTTGCACTATTAGAACACCATTTCCTCCTGATTGTACAAATCACAAACACAATTTTAACAACTTAGTCGTAGGTCAATACTTGTCTGGTACATTGAAAATGACAATCGCTTTGTCGTGAGTTAAGAGTCCACAGAGCAATGGCTGCATGAAGCATTAACTTGTAACTAAAATCAATTATGATGCATCACTGATGTATGCCGGTAAAACAGTCTGATTATGTTCATGACCTCTTTCTTTACTGAACTTCTGATATTTACTCAGCAATCACATTGCACAATCTCTTAATTGAAGCAAATTTATGCAACACCATTTTATTAAGACAAAAAAATAGGGGCTACAAAGTAAAAACTAAAATAACACACTGAAATATAATAACAAATTGCTCAAATGCACGTAGTCGTATCAATCCCCTATTCTGCAATTAATAATTGAGGCAAACTAATGCACACTTCCTACTCTAGGCAAAGCACTTCTTAATATAGTCTAAAGTTAACAAAAGCCTACTACATCCTATAGAAATAAGTTGAGGCATACGTTGGTACTCTCATGTCCACAGATAAATATAATATTAAGAAATCACAATAAATGAATTTAATAAGCAGTTTGTCAAATACCTTCTGGCCCTATGACCGTAACTAAATTTTATGAAATGGTGATTGGTGCAGTATGCAGGTCAGTATATTTTTGTTGGAACAGAAGAGGCTAAGCCATGCACATCAAATGTCCTATGAATGCACGGTCTGGTAACCATTAAGTTTGCCTGTGATTTTTAGATCTAATGCATAATGCAGTTTTGAGGTAATGCATGTGATGAGATGATGGTTAAACGGGGCAATCCAGGACTGTGGAACTCACTATCGGACTTTGTCACAAACTCTGACTCTCTTGGAATTTTTCTACGTAATCTTAAGACTTACTTATTCACCATCGGATATTCGTAGTATTGTAAAGCGCTCTTGTCTTTGGCCACTTTTGCCATGCTTATTGCGCTATAGAAATCGTCTAGCTAATAATAATAATAATAATGATGATGATGATACAAGTCTAATAGCAGAATGCCTTTCAAGGACTGTAGAATCAACAGTGGCCTTAATAAAGGAGTGGAAAGTTTGGATTAAAAATAAACACTAATAAAACCAAAATAATGCCAATTACAAAGAATGTAGGAGAATGTCCAAAAGTTACACACAACAGAAAATATTGAAATGGCGAAGAACTTTGTTTACTTGGGAGTGAATTGGAAGCAGAAGGAGACTCGGACTTGGAGAGCAAAAGAAGCATAGCAATGGTGGGATCTACATTCAACAGGCTACATACCAAAATTTTCAATCAAAAGACATGATATTGGGATGGAAGCAAAAATAAGAATTCTCAACACTTGTGTAACATCAATACTAATATATGGATGTGAATCTTGGACCATGAAAAAGAAATTGAGAAATAATAATAACAACAGAAAATAAATGGCTTAGAAGCACTCTAAGGATTGGATACAAAGAACATATAACAAACGAAGAAGTTCGAGAGAGAACACTGCAACCAAGCATCATTGAAGTAATATAATCAGAAAGAGAAGAATGAAATGGACTAGATACATACTCAGATATGGAAGAAATAAGAAACCCAATAATGACTTTGGAAGAAATAGCAAAGGGCCAGGGCAGGATGGATAGATCCCGCCGAATAGGTCCCACACAAATAGGTCCGGTTATTTAGGTCCCGGGACATTTAGGTCTCAGGCAAATGGGTACTGGACGTTTAGGCCCTGCACCATTGAGGAAGATAGTGGGAAGAGAGAATGATATTTTAATCATGATACTATGCATAGGAAGTCAGGTTTTCGTCCTCCAGCTGTGTCCAGTGTGTCCAGCTATCGACTTCTCCATGACATCTCTCCAAAGTTCTCTGTCCTTTGCTATTTCTTCCAAAGTCATTCGGTGTCTTCCGTCAGTTTTCCCGTTGAGGAAGTTATAGATCTTTAAACTCAAATTCATAGTTATTATTTGTTTATGGTACTTATGGACTTTGTAATAAATGTGGCTTCATTGTCTCTTTGTGTTAGGGATGGCCTTTGGCAGCCTTCTTAAAGCCCTCTCATTACGTAAAAATTGAATCTATATTTGGTACTGGAAGTGATAGATTTTACATTCAATGCATAGTTAGTACTTGCTTATGGTAATTATGGACTTATTAATAAATGTGGCTTTGTTGTTATGGATGACCTTTGACAGCTTTCTTTAAGCCCAGTCACTGCTTAGAGACTGATTGGACTTGATTATTGTTATTATTTTATATAGCTAATGTTAATGTATGGTTGTTTGTAAGGAGATCAAAAAAAGAACTTTAATCCATTCTCTCTTCCTCAATGGTTCGGGACCTAAACGTCCTGTGCCCATTTGACTCGGGACCTAAATGTCCCGGGACCCAAATGGTCGGATCTATTTGTCTGGGACCTATTTGGCAGTACCTATTTGTCGCATACTGCAAAGGACAGAGAACTTTGGAGAGATGTCGTGGAGAAGTCGATAGCTGGACACAGCTGGAGGACGATGACCTGACCTGATATGACGAGAAAGAGAATTTTGCTATGGACAGGTTAAAAGGAAACTAAACATAACTTGAAAAATGTTTACACAGAACTCAAAATTCTGAAATAAAACAAAACAGAACTGTCAGAAACTTTTAACTTTGGACAATAATAGCTCAAAATACAATGGTCAAATATGCAATTATATTATCACCACTACTTAAAATGGAAAGACAGCACAACTCAAAAGCAGTAACATCCAAAATATAAACGAAAACTGTTTTCAAGATGCAACTGTTAGTATACAAGTCAGCATAAATCACATAGATGGGTGAATGGCAGCATTCCATGTCGGATTTTCCAAATGGTGTATGCCAAAATTTTTCTGGGACCAAACTGCTCCCAAAAACAACACATAACTACTTGTGCAACAATGCTGGGTAAGGTATTTATTTTCAAAGTCTTACAGGGGCTAACTATAACATGTATAAATTTCAATACCACACTATTGCCTCAATAAATCATTTCATTCTGAGCTATTATTGTTTGAGTCTGCAAATCCTTGTAAGATGCTCTGAAGTCAACGAAAGGCCATTATTTCACTACTGCTTCCACAAAGAAACCTCTTCAGTTATTGTGGTCCAGAAAATTTTGATTTCTTGTTCTAATGCATGGCAGCTGTCATATGGCAAAACTTTATAAGCACATGTCTTATTATAATCTATCGGTTTCGCAGCTCCGAGAGTAGTATCAACCCTTAGCCCTGATGAAAGTCATACCCATACAAAGTCGTCTTATTCATCCTATTTGTGAGAGGAAAGCAAGATTACAGCAAGAGTATCATTGCACATCATTTGACAAGTGGATTCCATAGCAGAAAGCTGTACATGGCTTACTTCCTTAAAGGTTATATATCTCTTCAACCACAAAAAAATTGACACAAAATTAAGCTAGTTTACCAGTAGTCTTCAATATAAAAGAGTTTCCAGGTTAGTGTATGGTACTAATTTACTGTCAGACTGATCCAATGGGATAAGCAACACTAAACCAAAGTGTATGAATGTCAATATAAAAATCATGTGTGCCAGTAGCAATTTCCATACAGTCAGTATATTGAAGCGAATACACTGTGTTAACCAACAACATCCACCCAATGTCTACATCTTAAAGCATGCTGTTCTTCATTCTGTATCACCCTTTGCATTAGCATTTTCTCTGCTACTTGGCCACTTCCTGTTTGCCATTAAAATTACAGATCCTCATAAAGTCTAATAATATTCAGTTGTAAACAAACTTAAAAGAACTGTTTTCTAGTCACTGTATCTCAAACAAACTAAGACATGACGCACACTGTATAACCAGCTCTGTTGTTTGGGTGTGGATATGGTTAGATGGCAGAACTTGGTTAGATGGCAGAACTTCTGCCATCTAACCATATCCACACCCAAACAACAGAGCTGATTTAATGACACTGTAAAAAATACACTGGCATTTACGCTTAATAATTCTCCTAATCTGAAAGCAATCGATAAAAATTTACATAACTTCTAAAAATCTTAATCAGGCATTTTACAATGAGTGTAAAAATTTCTGATGTGTCATCTAATAAAAGCTCGCCAATAAGCACAGTTTCTTAAGTTGCTCATTCATAAGATATTCTAATTAAGTATTGCAAATGTTCATAATATTAAGTTCACGTCTGCTAGCTATTTTGCATGCTTTGGCACAGATGGAGGCGTTGATGATTTGACTTGAATGGAGGAAGAACTAATATTTGATTGGCTCAAACTTAAATGTGGCTTCGACCCACGCATCACTGAACTGGCTCCGCTCCTGGAATGAATTATAGTCGAAGGGCTAAATCAAACAATACAACTAGATTAACATTTGATCAAACAGAAAAGAGAATCAACACTGTGCTGGTTGTTGATGTGAGGAAACAGAAACTTGTGGATGCCTGCCTCATCAAGCCTTTGATGTGCCTGGATATGACATGGCATTAGCAGAAATAAATGTCTTAATTTCATCACTACAGCTATTATGAGCAACATCTAGCAACTAAATATCTCTCACCAGCAACTGAACAAGCCTCTTGCTGTCCAGAAGGCTTTAACTATGATTAGGCAGTTTCAGAAATTACATTCCTACAAATGCCTCGACCTAAATTCCAGACCCGATGTCTTCCATCAAACTTATTAAATCAATTCCGCAAAATTTATAGTAAGCTGTGATCTCATCTTGACAATAATTTCAACCGTAACCCCAACCGTGACTCCCAGTTTTAGGGTAAATTAGACCACAAGAACAAAATTCTGCAGAAGATAAAATCCAGCAAATGCAAAAGCAAGACGAGGAATGACATCCACAAGTGTGCCATGCAAAGAAAACTGCCAGATACTACAATGGGAAAAGCCGAAAATAACTCTAAGATGGAAATAAAAGAAAATAGTGCAAACGATAAATTCTTAAAAATCAAAGTAAGAAAAGTGATCAACAGACATCAGGAATATTAACTCAATAAACAGAAAACTAACAAGCAACAAAAACAGGGAAACACAATAAAACTCAAACCAAGATCACATTAGCCTTCACTTTCGGAGATCATAACACAGCATCCTACTTACGTAGCGCCCTTACTATCTCCTGCCTGCTGGGCAAAGCCCTTCTTTTTTATCTTCTCCATCAAGTTTCGCACCCAGGTTTGCTGCTCTTGGACAGAAGAGGCCATGATCAACATCTCTTTTGCCGAATGGTAGTCAAAGTTTACTAGATAACAACAAAATCACAAAAAATGCAGAATTTAAAGCATCTATAATAGAAAATCATTTTTCACTGGTCTAAATATAGCAAATTCTATGTTACTAGAACCTCAGAATGTCTTAGCACAGTGGTTCTTAACCTTTATGTGATCATGTACCCCTGACACAAGTATAAGAGAGTGAAGTACCACCTTACCAGCCTACATTACTTTAGGCCTATATGAGGACAACAGTTTATGCTCTGTAATATATTGATAAATTAATTATAAACTGCAATGTACTTCTGTCACAGACTGTGCACAAGCCAGAAAGTGGAATTTTTCTGTTAATTTAATTTTCTAATTAATTACAAAAATGTCTAAAGTATCTCTACAGTGCACATCATAGTAAACATCTCAAGAACAGACTTTATTTTCAGATCATTCTGCCTACCCCACAACATCTCTCAAGTACCCCAAGGGGTACAAGTACCCTCGGTTAAGAACCACTGTCTTAACAAAACCCAGACGCTGTGTAGTTTAGTTGATGTCCATTCAACACAGTTCACTTGGTAAACTGTATCAACTGGCAAAAGATGGAAGTAAATGCAGAAATGGTTATTGCTGTATTCCTCATCACTACTATGCACAGCACAAGACAGATCGCGATGGAGAACACTGACCCATTCTTGTAGCCAACCGTCGCCAAGCGACGACGGCGCAATGACTCGACAAAAGTTTTTAAAGATGATAATATCATCACTTGAATAAGAGCCGTTTTATCTTTTATAATTTAAATACCAATATTGGTATTAATACCAATACCAACAAAGCAAACAATAACAACATGATGCACATTTTTTGATGTTTGAAGAATTGTAACGGTTCTTTATGTTTTCACGTATGTCAAATCATATGAATAGTCTAATAGAAGACACTTTGAGATCTGATATAAACTAGTCATCTGCAGCTATATTCCATTTGCACTACTATAAAAAAACTACTCAACAGCTTCATAAAATCCAGAACAAATCAATAAAACAGACTCTGTAGATTTTCAATCTTATTGAGTGACTTCAAGCTTGTCCGAACAGTGCAATTCTACTACCGCACAAGTCATCCAAATCAGTCTGATCAGTGGATTCAAGAAATGGCAGCATATAAAATCTGTTCACTAATGCAATCAATGGTCTTGCACCATCCGATCTGCTTGACCTCTAACTCAGTTCTAATAAGGATGAAACACTACCAGAAAAGTTTAAATAAAAGCAGCTGGAGCAGCAATTAAAGAAACTCTAATCCCCTATTATCATCTGATCTCATAAACCGATTAACAAACTACATAAAACAGACCTCCACATATGCCAATGAATTCTTCATTTTTGTCGTAATGATCCTTGTGAACCTTAACGTGGCATCCTAAAATTCAAATAGCACGCCGTACAGTCATCTCATAAAAATTTAAAAACCAAACAAACAAAATGCCAGGGTGCCTTTATTTTGGAATTTCGAATTGGCTTATAGGTGTCAAATTCGGATTTGAATTGATGACACTAGAGGGAGTGTATGAGAGAAGGCATGTCTTAACGTGTTCAATGTTGAGGTTAAACAGGCCAGTAACACTTGCAGTCCAGACATCTTAAGTTAAACAGGTATGCTTCTCTTAATATTAAAATATTTTTTAAAAAAAATATTGCTCATGTCGTGTTAGGGTGTCAGACAGAAGTCAGTGAAGTCACACAGGACGATGGTGGCACAAATTATAACTTACATCCATACAGTGGCAGTTACACGTGGGGGATGAGTGGGATGCATTCCCCACCAGCCTTTTTTTGCTTGTCAAACTAAACTTGGGTAAAAGTCAAGTAAAATTACAGGGAACAACTGCGGGTGACCCTTTTTCTGCCTGTCAACCTATTTTTCGGTAAAAGTCTAGTAAAATTCTGGAAAAATTGCCTGTTTGCTTGTTGGCCTTTTTCTTTTTCGGCAAATTGATTTTTTCTCTCTTTTCATCCCCTCCCACCAACTTCCTATGAATTCATTTCATCCCCCCTCACCAAGAAATCCTGGAACCGCCACTGCATCCAAGTAGAAACCTGACTCAGGTATTATTTCTGAAAGGAAACTTTTGTGTGCCTTGCACGCATGCATAATTCAAACAAAAACATGTTCTAAATCCTATAGCAAAACCTACTCAAACAGTGTGCACAGGTGCTAAAAGGACAAATCACATGTAAATTATGACAGTAGGCAAAAAATTTAAAATGCTACTATTGAATCAATATTTACAGTGTTCATTTGATACTCGTTTGGCTTTTATGCTTTATAAATTGTCATAATAATAATAATAGTTTAAAAAAAGTCAAAGTCCTCTCCAAGCCTCATGGGTTCATAGGGCAGCGTTGGTTTCATTTGCTAAAGCCCTTAGCCAGGCAAGCGATACCACAGACATGGGGCTAGTGTATCATGTGGCATACCTGTCTGACTTATCGCAGATTTTTACCAATGCTCCTCAGTTTACCACTGCCTTCTAGCAAGTAAGGCTGAGTCGACTGTAGGGCTCCTGCGGGGCTTGAACTCGTGACCTTCTGCTCCATCGTCCAACATCGTTACCACTCTGCTAACTTCCCACCCCTTAATAATAATAGTAATGATATTAAAAGAAAGTTAACCCTTTGACCTCGCTGATCCGTAGAAGCAATCGGTTATGAAGTTGGCCTTATAGAATGAAAGGGTTAAGGGCATTCGAATAATGAAATGCCAGAGAGAGAGAGAGAGAGAGAGAGAGAGAGAGAGAGAGAGAGAGAGAGAGAGAGAGAGAGAGAGAGAGACCACATGACTACACAATATTCATATCTCTAATTAGATATATTATACCTAAAATACAAAAAAATATCATGAAGCAGAATAGAGAATTTTTAAAATGAGAAACAGACTGAAGCCTACTCATGCATTCAAGAGCCATTGGAGGATGAATCATGTGATAGACAGGTTTCGTACACGTCTCACAGTAAGTTGGCATGCGAAACGTGATCGGAAGGAAGTCGTGACCCTTGTGTTCGATAATTCCTGACCTGTTCAGAACTTGGCCCTGCTCCTTGTCCTCTGGTTTTTTGCTTTCACCCTCAGAGGCATAAAGTACCTGAGATTTGTGATGTTAAAATGACCATTTTAAAAATATATTATCTTTATACATATGCTACACACACACACATAAACATACACACGCTGTAAATCATCTACAATAGTGAACTGCCATTTCAGTTCTGTTACAATTCGATTGTATTCTGAATATGCGAAAGCAAATGTTTACCACTTACATACAGAATTAGATGCAGAAATTCAGACATAACCAAACAGAAGCAAATTCTGTGATACATATTTTTTGAGCAAAGCCTGCACACAGGACCATATCACACATCGGCATAATTTTGTACCAATATCAACACACAGTGATATAACACTGGTTGTGCTCGTACTAGGAACCAAATGCTGTAAATTCCATTTTGGATTCGCATCCATAATTAATTATACTATCATGAGAATCATGCATCTTTAACCCACATTATTGTTTTCATCCTGCATTTAAAGACAAGCGGTGCCTCACACAGCAATAAGAGTCTTTCCATTCAACGTGTCTGATGCCTCATAACAATACTAATGAGAGAAACATGCAATATCAAAGTATCAACTGTAGTCAGCAGAAGTGACAACACAGAAAAATGTGCATACTTACGCAATTTCAAAAGACGCATGCTGAAATGTGTCTTAAAACATATTTTAGAGAATGTATCCATATCTCCATCAAGTGCTTTAATAGCATTTAAAACATCATACTTACCATTAAAATATTTCACAAAAACCTAATTGGTTACTCATTCAAACAGTCTAATTATAACATCAAAAACAATAGGTAAAGGATTCATAGAAACCTGAAGACAATGGCTAAGTAACCTGAAATATTTTGGGGATTTCCTCAGGACGGGCTCGAATCACGTCCCCTTGTGTAACCGAACGCACGTGAAACAGTTTCCTGCGAATGTGAAGACAAACACTGAAATACAGCCTCATTTCAAGGACTATTGTAGACTGGACTAACTCAAAATCTGTTCATTTCACCCGATTGAAACCATTCAAAAAGCGTCGCTGAAATCGTCAGAGCACAGACCAGACGGATGGAGGAAAGGCATGCAGGGAAACCAATATCAATGCCCTGACAACATAGAGTAATCCCAGGTTGAAAATTATTGCATACATTCTTATTTAACAATGCAACAGTGATTATACAAATACCAAGATTCTTATGCTATAGTAAACCAGAAACTGGCTCATTAGCAATCAAGTACTCACTCAATATCAAGTATAAGAACTGGATCAGCGTTCTGCTTGCTACTTTCTGACAAGTAAAACAGCATCTTTTTGGTGCTGACCACCACATACTGCTTCTTCCAACCATCGCGTTTGATGTTATTGTTAGCAACGCCCAACCAGCCTTCCAGTCGCTTTTCTAGATATCAGAAGATATTAATATCAATAATGATATTCAATATAATTCCCTAGATATCAGAAGAGCATATTAATACCAGTAATTGTATTCAGAATGACTGCCATAAGAGTAGGCGGCTGAAACGGTGTCCTTTGGTGCCAATGCTGAAGGATCAAACCTTAGATCTATTTTCCTCTACTTTTCTTTCCGTAATGCCAATCAATTTGCAAGACAGAAATCATTCCATACAATATAACACGCGTGTCTTCTTAATTTCAACAATTGTTTCGAAGAGTCTTAAAAAATTTACAAGCAACATATGTCCACTGGCCAGTTCTCTTATATAACGGCCTTTAACATTTTGACAGCAAGACTTTTTAAGCCAGACCAAGCAAGGCATTTCTCCAAATAACACTGCATGAACGAAGGACATGCCAACACATAAGCTGCATCCCAACAATACGAAACAAACACATACATAAATATGTACGACATTGTACGTGCAATACCATTTATATGCAGAACAAGTCAAAAGGCAAGCTGGTTGTTCAGGTGAATGGCATAAACAAAAACTGTCTAATAACAAGATGGACATGTTTAGGTAATAAGGCTTTCGTTCTATAAATCATACTTGTACTTATTCATTCAAATGCTTAAGCAGTGCTTACAAACCACACCTACTGCAAGAATTAAAATTCAATCCTGCATTCATTTGAATCAAGAATCAAAACGAACCTGATGGCGAATCCAAAGGTGGCGGCTGAACATCTGGATTGCTGGAGATGGATGCAGAATCACTGCAATGCAGCAGCATCCTCAGCTGCTGCTGAAGCTGTTCCATCTCACTCTCCTTGGCGTCCATCTCCATCTGAAATCGATTTGTTTTTTGCAATTCCTCGGTCAGCAGCATCCGTGTTTCGTCCAGATCGTGCTGAAGCTTAGATGTTGATTTCTTCAAGTTTATAATTTCCTGCGGCAAATTACAACACACAATAAATGGTAGAACACAATCAAGAAAACAATAAACACATAAACAGCTTCAGTGATTTCTACTAATTAAGGCTGTGCAATAAGTGCAGTGATTTTTTGGAAAATATGTGGGACTCTGAGGTCCTAAATATGCAGGGAAATGGAGAAATTTCCCATTAATGCACCTAAATTTCCCATCTGTGTGCCTATTTCACCCTGCATGCTTGTAGAAATTGCAGTATTTTTCAGAAAAAAGGGCAGTTAGCAAAAAAAGTCATCCAAACAGGCGCTGATCCTCTGTAATCTATGCCTATATTAATAAATAGCAAAAAGTGCTACATATGTGACAAAAATAGCGAAAATTGTGGATAAAAGTGCAGATAGAACTGCTGCATATTTAAGCAGAAATCACATATGCAGTAAAAAAGAAAATGTGGCACATTCAAAATTTTTAAAATATGCGATTGCATAATCACATTAAATGCAAAGCCATAACTAAAATATAACATTAATTAGAAAATGATAATAACTGAAATGCTATAACAACCAATTAATCACATTCACAGGTAGTAAAGTTAAGTTATTCCCGAGCACTCAAGGTTAACCTCAAGGCTCACAGGAGCGGCGCTGATCTCCATTTCAAAGGCCCTCAGTCAGGTGACTGATACAAGTTATATGACATGGGCCGGTGCTCTCATGCAATGTGCCTATTTACTTCACATTTTACCGCTACTCAGTTGCAACTGCCATCTGACAAATGAGGGCTGAGTCAACCTTATAGGTTACAGCGGGATTAGATCCCATGTCCGACAGTATGCATGTCTAGCGTGTCACCATTCTTCCATCTTCCCATTTCAGGTACCATATATTAAATGTAGAAACTCCTTTGTCCAATCATGATCATGAAAACTCAATTCACCAGTAAGACAATTCAAGAGCACAAGTAACCAAAAAAGAAAATACCATGGCCAACTTTATCTTATAATTTAAGGTAAAAACTGCCGAAAAGAAATTTTCATAGAAAGTTCATGTGTGTGCGACTGTTGATACAATGGGCTGTGGATAAGTCTAATGAATTTTTAAAAAAATATCAAATGACCATTATACTAACATTAAAGCTTAAAATATATATCATAGAAGCAACAAGAAAATCCTTAAAATCATACAAAATTAGCGACATTCATAAAAATACCCATTTTGTACAGGTAGTTGCCCAATCTGAGAAAATTGGCACTTTGAATCCCTCTAATAATGATGGGCAATCACAAGACAGTGGTCTACTAAAACTATTTACCTGTTTGAGTTCTTGTTCTTTCTTTCTCTCTACGTCTTTCTTCCTCGGCTCTGCTCTAGTTGGAGCCTTAATTGTCATAGTACTTGCAAGTTCTGCAAGTTTGGCGACAGCCTGCAAGCAAATGTAACATACGGTACTAATAGAAAATGTAATGTAAGACAATATATTATGTTACAAACTCTGACTCTTTCGGACTTTTTCTAAGTAATCTTAAGACTCACCTATTCACCATCGGGTATACATATTATTGTAAAGTGCTCTTGTCTTTGGTCATTTTTGCCATGCTTATTGCGCTATATAAATTATCTAGCTAATAATAATAATAATAATAATAATAATAATAATAATAATAATAATAATATATAGCATAAGACATCTCTTGATTGCCTAAAGGCTGTTAGAAAACAGTCAAAATTAACAAAATATCATCCAAAAATCTTGGCATTATCTGAATCAAGACCTGACCAACACACAAAATAATATCCCAATGAAAACATAGTGGACAGTATGTTGTTTGGATACACTTATGGGAAGAAAATGAACGTTATCTTAGACATTATTAACAGTAAAGAATCAAACAAATTTTAAAACTAAATATTGTCAATAATCCTGATGTTTGAAAATCACATTTTCACAGAAAATATGATTAGTAATTTGAATTCAAACATTTAAATATGGAATTCAAACCTGTTCTTTCTTCAGTTTTTCAATATCCAGCTGTCTGCTAAAATGTTGAAGCTCATTTTCTTTTTCTAAAAATGTTGCACAAAAGCTATTTATTAATTAACATGAAAATCTTCACTTACCATAAAAAGATATTTTATTAATCCTCAACTAGTAGCCACATGTTAAAGCATATCTGTTAATAATCTTATCGAATTGATATAACTGTTTTTAACTTGAAATTTAAGCAATAATAATTATTATCACTACTGAAGTGCATGACTTTGTAATGTAATCTGAGATTGTGCCTGACATTAGGCACTATGGCACATGATAAGTTGTCAGTTTAACAACAACAACAACAACAACAACAATAATAATAACGACAATAATAATAATAACATGAAGTTCAAACTGTTGTCTGAATAAGTTGTCTGTTAAGCAGTTTATAGCATTGAGGCATCAAAAACTGTACTGACCATAATTCTAAATAATTGATTGTTAAAGTCACTATGCAAGTAGAGCAAAGCTAAAATTCTTAAAGCGTAAAGCTTACCCTGACTTAAAGCTTTAATCTGTATGTTGAGATTTTCTTTGTCTTTCTGAGAATCTTCAAGGTCATGCATGTATTTGTTGCTTGTATCTTCTAACTGAAAAACAGTTTATCACAATCTGTAAGATATCATAGTATTCATATAAACTGCACATATATATATACATATATATATATATATATATATATACACACATATATATATATATATATATACACACACACACAAACTACCAATTTACCGTATTTCCACGCATATAAGACGCACCCGCGTATAAGACGCACCCGCGTATAAGACGCACCCGCGTATAAGACACACCCGCGTATAAGACGCACCCGCGTATAAGACGCACCCGCGTATAAGACGCGGGTTTTGATGATTTGTGTTTTAAAAATTATGTATAAGACGCCCCCGCATATAAGACGCACCAAAAGAGTCAAATGCTGAGTCTCTATTCAGTAGCCTGTTTAATAACAATCCTAACTCACCTCAATGTGGTTACCCGCAGAGAGCAAGAGATAAGAGAGGAGGGAGAAAGGAGGAGGGTAGAAGAGTTTGCCTTGAATTGGAAAGGGTTCCGTCAACTGTCATAATGTCAAAATAGACCTACATCAATAATTTAAACATCTAGCACTAAATCTTTATTCAGTAATCTGACCAATTACAATCATCTTTCATTTCCATGTTGCTGCCGGTTGAGAGAAAGACAGACAGACAAAGAGAGAGAGAGAGAGAGAGAGAACACCTTGAATTGGAAGAGCTTCCCTCCACTGTCGTTGACCATCCCATCATATACTGTCTACATATAAGTTGCTTAAAAGTCTATTGTGGAATCTATTCAGAATTCTGATTATTCCCAATCCTCATTAACTTAAATGTCACTGCCGGCAGAGAGAGTGAGAGAAACGAGAGAAACAGAGAGATACTGACAGACAGAGAGATTGCCTTGAATTGGAAGGATTTCCCTCCACCATTTCTACTTACATCTACTTGCAGTCTTGGATTTATTTATTGGCAATGACTTAGATGCTAGTTTGTGTTCAAAAATTTTTTAGATAAGATGCACCCGAGTATAAGACGCACCAAAGAGCTAATTGTGTAAAAAATTGTAAAACCCGCGTCTTATATGCGTATCTTATATGCGTGAAAATACAGTATAGAAGAAGGTTCCAGCCAACGGTCAAAGCATACCGTAATCATACAGTGCAACCAAAAACATTTCCACTAAATTTCCTATTAATAAAATGCACCAATATATGCAATGCAAAAGAGATTTTTAAAGCATAGTTATTTGTACCAGTCAAATACTAATGCACAAAGGACATGCTGAATGTAAGCAGACACGATCATATGCAGGCTTGCAATCCATGACACTCCTTCTGAACAACAGGAAAACTTTTTCCATTGCAACACAGTCATAACGGGAGTGCTTCCGAGTGCTCGTCCAGATACTTTACAAATGCCCTTCTACATTACATTACAACTGTTACAGAACTGGTCATAGGTTATACTTACATTGTTGATGGCAGCCTCTTTCTTTAACAGGTCGGCCTTCATCTGAATGTTCGCGTTGCTTGTATCCTTCAAGTCGTGCTCGAGCACCGCTTTGCACTTTTCCACTTCGCTGATGCGCTCCTCCAGACTGCATCGTGCCTGCTTCTCGCTCTCAAATTTATCTCCCATATTGATCAAATGATTGTTCAGTTGAGTCCTGAAAACATTATGCATGAAATTTTAGCGGCTAATAAGGCGATTTCTACTGTAAGAGCCAACAAAAGCAGCTCTGTTCTTACAATGAATCTATCTGTAAGGGTCAACAGCTAAGCAGGTGACAGTCTGTTGTGCCCATTGCCAACAGCAACAAAAGTCTCAGAATCAAGTACCACTGAGGACATTAAAACGACCATAAAAGGCTGGCAACACAAGAAGGCAAGGCCACTGGAAGGATGGCCCAGGGTCTAAAAGAGGTGATAGCGCATCAATTGAACAGCATTGCTATGCTACTGCAAAATTAAATACAGAAAGACAACGTGAAAATGAATTGACAATATTCAACAAAGTGTGAATAGAAAACAATTAACATTTGATTTGGTTGCCTATCTGGTCAGAGACGAGAAAAAAGAGACATTTCATTTGAATCTCATCACAACTTTAGGTTAACAGCCAGATATAAAAGATTTGGCCAATCAAGAGAAAATGGAAATTCCCAATCCGGATTTGTCTCAATAGACTTAATAACATTAACATACAGCCTTCATCTTGAATATGAATCTCTATTCAAATCCACAAGAGGATTCCATTCAGAGGGCAAACATCACAAAAAAACATAATCTATGTTCAAAAGGCTGAACTAGCCAACAATTCACAAACAGGCCTATGGATAGCTTTTAAAAGTGCACCTCTGTGATCAACATCACAAACAGATTGGTCAATGCTATTATAAAAGTATCCAAAATTAAACACTGTACTTCAAATCAAGACAACACAGTATTTCACAAAATTCACTAACCTTTCGGCCTCCAATTTTTCAACTTCTGCCTGGAGATCAGAGGACTGTTTTGACTTCTCTTCCAAATCTTCCTTAAGTTCTTTCATCTGTGTTTTGTATAGGCTCTAGAAGGACACAATAAACAAGTGCTGGCTGCTAGCAAACCGAATTTAAATATTCTAGAAATAACATCCGATGTCAACAAACTTCTAAAATTGAAATCAACTTTTCTACCATCAAAAATTATTCACAATCTGAGAATTTGGGACAAAGTTTATGGAGATACAGCTCATATTACAGATAATGATTTTACTTTCCTTTTATAGTACCAGGTACTGCTCTTCTGGAAAAATGTGCAAATTAATTAGAACATCATACAAAACACACGCTAACCCTGAAAAAGGCACACCACCTGTCAATCCTGACCCACTTATTAATATACGTCAAACAGAGGAAACCCATTGAGTGCATTCTGCATGCCAGTCTTTCCTATTCAGAAACTGGTACCTAGTACAGCAGAGTGTCACTTAACTAAACTGATTCACTCATAATTATCTGCTCACAGCATCCAGTCAAAATGCTCCATCCTCTTAGAACCACGCAGGATGATGATTGAATGCAGCTGTGAGATGCCAAAGCGGCAATTTTATAGATTTTATTGCGCAAACCGAAGCTGCAGTGAATATATCCAGTGGTTAGCAGGATTCATGCACAAATCATATAACTGGTATCTAATTTAGAACTTAATAATTATTATCGTTGACCCAAAATCTTACTGAGAAGTAAGTTTCTGCCTCAAGGTGTTCCTGTGCTTCCTTCAACTGCTGTTCTGTCACCTTCAGTTTTCTGAAGATAAGAAAAGAATATTACCATAACACTTTGCTGCTATTAACTTTGCATCAGAGACAACAAACCTGCTAAAATTGTTAGGCAAATCTGTGAATCACAACACCAAATAGGTCGCTGACAATGATGATGATGATGATGATTTCTGCACCATAAGGTGTGTCCAAATGGCTTTTATGACATCCAGGGATGAGATGAACAGTGAGGCGGTTTCTCATTGCCTTCCTTGCAGACAACTAGGAGCAAACAACTCATCTATCATCGCTATGCAGTGGCTAGGGCCAGAGGCATGGCAAGAATCCAAGTGCTGTCATTGCCTACATCAAGCGATATTCATTGATTTTTATAGTTTCCTTTCATGGGCCGCTACAAAGCTGAAGCAAATGTCCAGGAGAAACATATCAGATCAAGGTGGTCTCAAACCAATGCACTTAAGCGAGTTTAACTATAACAAAGTAGCTGGAGAAAAACAGTTGCAGTGAAACTAATGGAATGCAATGAGTGAAAATAATAATTTTATTACTGAAATACACATATACCAACTTCTGATAAAACTTATTTCAGCACATTAAACTTCTTTTTATGATTCTCAGATTACAATTTAAGGTCTGTTAAAAAAAAGCATCGAGATAAACATACTCTTTCATATTGCGAAGTTCATTTTGCATGTTTCTGCTGCTGTTAGTCAAATTGGATAAATCCTACAACGAACCAATTTCTGTTAATTAATCATTAGCAATATGCTAAAATATTTATTAATTGCATCTTATTAGCTTCGTCCTCATTCAGCCATGTATTCAGTCCATTTCTTAAGGCCTCCTTTGACCCCAAACTTGAACCTTCTTATTTCAGAAGCAAGGTTTTCAGTCAGTTGGTCCTATCCTCTGGAATGCTTTTGACCCCAGTATATTTTATTATTATTATTATTATTATTATTATTATTATTACTATGAACATTTATAAAGCGTAAGTTCGCAGTGCAGCAAATGCGCTAAAAATGCGTTAAATGTGATTAAGCCAATGCTGATTGCATGGCCCTCACTTGGAAACGACTTAAAACTCATCTCCTGGACTGTTCCTGAGAGAACTAAAGACCGTAGATGCACCTTTTTAGTTTAGGTTATGGTTGACTATGTGTTGCAGCGCCCTTGTCGTAGGCCTTAACCTAGTGCACGGCGCTATAGAAATTGTCTTGAAATAAATAAATAAATATGTGTAGTAATTGCAGATGGGTGCTTCTGAGTGATTCTTCAGCAGAAGCTCTATATAGATATTCCGTTACTCAGATTACATTATATCATACGAAATCAGAAACAAATTTTAAAATACTATTGATACTAAAAGTGAAACATTTAACAAATTACCAGCAAAAAGAACACAGAATGAAGAGTTTCAAACCAAAAGTCATATGGAAACTGACCTGCAACAGTTGCTTTTCAGTTGCCTTGTGTCGAGTAGCCTCGTGCTCTAATGTTTTGACGTCATTCTGCAACAGTTTCCTGCGCTGCGATTCCTGCTCAACTTGCAATGTAAGCTGACGATTCTACAATTATGCAAACACATTAATTAGTCATACAAACGGTGAATGTTCTAGTCTAAAGTTCCAATTCAGTCATCATCAGATTCTCTGACAACCAAACCATGCATTAGTTCATTTGCATAAGACATTTCTTACAAAATTTTGTAAACAAAATTTCTACCTAGCAATGACACTAGAGAAAATTTGTCTTTCTAGTTTAATATATAGGCATTTGTAAAAACAGCTTTGTTTGGATATTAATTCCACGCAGTTATAAGAAATCCAGGATGTATCACTATGTTGCAAACTTTTCAATGTTTGAAGAACTGTAACTGTTCTTTATGTTTTCACATATGCTGATTCCAAAAATCACAAAAGTTTTTGCATATCACATACAGTATTTTGTACAGTTTTGTTCACAAAATAACAAATTTTGACCAAAATTGGAATTTGTTTGACGGTGTATTATATGTAGGTCTAGACTTTTAATTTTGGCTGCATAAATTGCTGAAGCAAGCATGCTTACATCAGCTGAATTTTGACACTTAGCAGTTTGGATCATATGCAATCATTTGTCCAGTACTTAAAATGATCGTCACATAATTACGTACATTGACTAAAAATAATTCTCGTACCTTCTCTGCCTCTGCCTTAAGGTCGGTTCTGAGTGAATCTTCGCTCTGCTGGTGTTGATTGTTGTCCAGCTTCACATTCGCCAGCTCCTTCTTCGCCTCCAGCAACAGCTTCTCAACTTCCTCACGAGCAGTTCTTTCAAGTTTCAACTGGTCTTTAAACATCAGACAATAATTACCATATTCTTAATAAATTTTTAATCAGGGCAGTAAGTTAGCAGAGTGGTAACAACGTTGGGTGATGGAGCAGGAGGTCGTGGGTTCGAGTCCTGCAGGAGCCCTAAAGGTTGACTCAGCCTTTTTTGCGGTGGTAAAATTAGGAGCAGTGGTAAAAATCTCTGCACTAAGTCAAACAGGTACGCTACGCGATACACTAGCCCCGTATCCGTGGCACTGTACGCCTGGCTGAGGGCTATAGCAACGGAGATCAGTGCCGCCCTATGAGCCCGTGAGGCTTGGGAAGGACTTAGACCTTTGACAAGGAAGGTGACTGCAGGTTTAGTAAAACAAAAGCAACCTCAAGAATTACCTTGACAAAACAATGTCAGTATACTTAATGCTATGGAAATAGTATTTCAATATAATAATGGGCTATCACAAATTTTATTGGAACAACATGCCTATCTAAAGAACCAAAGAAAGAAACTTAGAAATGATTATAGATCATATTTACTTGTCATCGTTTTAGCATTTACATTGCTAGCCATAGCTTTTCCTGTAATACCTGCAACTAGTTCTGCAATTTCTCCTCAATAAATCATTTATACTTAAACCTCATTGTTCTTGTCCATTGTTACAATTTCTATAAACTATTTTTAAATTGGCATAATTTCTAGGATGATGAAAAACAAAGTTATACTGGTCAACAAATAATTGGGAAAATATTGTTATATAAAGTTAAAGGAATTTTAATTTTAAATTAATCTAAAGAGAAAGCAACAGGAAAATGTAACCTTTTTCTGTTGACACGTTCGCTTTGACTGAATTCCTAGTCTCCTCATGTGAGGCTTTTTCTTGGTTATATCTCGTGATATACGTTTGCAAATCCAGCTCAGTATTTGCTCTGACCTGTATGCAGAATATATTATTTAGAACCTTAAATCAGTGCACAGAAGTCTTTCAAGCAGTCTTTTTAATAATAATAAAAAGCCATCATATATCAGAAAAAATGTCAACATAAATTCATTGCCAAAATCTGAAGAACAACATATAATATAACAAATTCACTAATATAAAAGTGATATAAAGATGACATGAATACAATTGTGTGGCACATTCTGCATGGAATGCATGCACATCATGTCAAAATTCAGCACTGCTCAGTCTTGGGTGCCATTTATGCATAATATGCTCATTAAGAACATAATATGCTCACAAGTCATATAAGTTAAGAATACAGCAAGTGCTAAAAAACACAAAATCAAAAATATTTTCTCTCCATTTGGATGAACCTTAATTGTCTGAGATTAAATTGCTTCAGTAGCTAACCTTGTGATGGTCTTGAATCTAAACTATATACAAAAAAAATGTTATTTCAAATAGACTCCATGCGGTGGATATATCCACAAAATTATTACTTGGTTAACAACAGCAATATCAGAGCATTGTCCGCAAACCAACTATGTATCATCCTTGCTTGTTATGTGACCAAGCCAGCTGATGGTCAGGTCCATCTTTATGTGTTGGAAATTGGGCACTGTGCCCGAGGCCCCGTGCATCTTAGGGGCCCCGCACGCTCCAGCCTTTTTATGTTTTGACCCTTTTTACCTATAAACTTCTGGATGATAAATTAATTGGAAGATCAAGCAACGAAAAAGCGTGATGACCTTTTTTTTCTCGTCAACTTTTTCCAAGCATCCCAACAAACAATTTTCACCCCCACTGGGGCCCCTCATATATCGTGCAGCCCTAGGCACATGCCTACCTTGCCTATGCCTTAAAACAGCCCTGAATCGAACCCATCCAGGGCCACACAGGCCGCCAGGTGCCTCACACTGGCAAAAGACGGGCCTGCCAATGGCAAAACCAAGATCAAGACATTGCAGGACTGTTGCAAAGTGGTCTTGATACAAGCCACTGGCTGGAGGCGCCTCATCAGTAGGTCCGGTAAAAGCATGCACACAAAGTCTGTCACAATTTGATAACCATGGAGGTCAAAACCATACCAAGAATCAAAAATTAATATTAAGACTATCAAACTAATAGAGGCAAATGACGAACAATCGAATGACTTGTATACCTTTTCCATTGCGTTTATTGTCTCCTGCTGATGCTGATTGCTGTTCTGTAAAGCAGACACCTGTTCTTGATGCCTTATCAGCTCTTGAGACACACTCTGATAGTTGTCTAAAAAAAATTAATCAGTGTCTACACCATAAGTGCTATGTAATATACCAAATATAAAATTGCTAACATCATAATATTGTTTTTCACACATTTTTATTTAAAACCCAGACAGAAGCAAATTCAAACGACAAGCTATTATGTAATATACATCACGACTCAAAATCAACTGTATCACCACATCCGTATGCATATAGCGCACAACTGTACAAACTGTGTGGCAAATGAAATCATAGGATATTTATTGTCTGGCGATATAATAGCCATACTTCTTAGTCAAAGGCATTTCATGATATTCTCCATAGAAAAAAAGAACAACATAAAACAAAATTTACTACATAAAAATAAGTAAGAAACACACTCTCGAGCTCTTCAATGCGCCCCGACATCTGTTTCTGAAGATGTGACTGTTCTTCCAAAGCTGATTTCAAATTAGCGTTGGCTTTCTCCGCAGAGGCTTTTGCACTCACAGAATCATCGTAAAGACTTTGAAGTTCGCAAAGCTTCTGCTCCAGATTAGTGTATCGCTAGAAAAATATCCAATGCAACTAATTTCTATGAGAAACTATTCCTTAAAGCTCTATGCTAAATAAAAACCACTAAGATCAGCCTGCCACGTTTGTCTATAGATCATCTTCAAGCAGAAATCTCCATTATAATTTGCTACCAGATACAAATGCTAACTTTCTGGTATTTTCAAGTAAAAGCTTAAGCCCTACTTTACAATTCATATTATTTACATGGTTTGTCATAGCTTCCTTGATTTTTGGCCTTAGCTATGCATACTACACTTCATTGTTTGCCAAAAAATAAATAAAATAATTATATAAATGTACTGTGGATTCTAAGTTTGTTCAAACAATATCCATTTTAATAAAGAGCAGCAGTCATTGCCTAGTACCTTGAAAACCTCAGCCATAAAATTATCAGACACTCAACTTCTCAAAGGATTCTATTAAGAATACTCAATAACATTACTCACAAAATAAAATCAATTAGAAAACTTCTATAAAACCATTACCAGTGAAACAAGTGATGCCTGTTTAAGTGCCATTTATGTAAGGCCTTCTACATGCTCACGACACTATACAAATTGTCTCAATAATAATAATAATAATAATAATAATAATAATAATAATAATAATAATAATAATAAGATTAATAATAATAAGATTAATAATAATAAGTTAAATGGCAATACAGAAATATAAATTTAAACAACTACTCTAAAAATATAGAAAGATATTAGATGTTAACTAACTTTTATCAAATCATATATTACCTGCTGTAATTCCTGATTAGAATTCCTTAGTTTTGTTGAAGATTCTCGCTCAAATTTAAGCAGTCCATCGAACTCAGAAATCTAAAGCATAAAGTAGAATAAAATGAATTCATAAGTAGCTTTCACACTTAAATGAATGTTCAGGCAATGCATATGTCTAATGTCCATTGCCTTGATCCTACCGGTCACACCGGTTTAATGCGAAGTTGTGATCGCATATTTTACATTTTTTTATTGTGTCACACTTTCTTCAGTCATTTATCGCATTGCAATTTCTGCATATATGTGCGTCAATTTTATCTGCACTTTTTGCCATTTTAATCATACATATAGCACTTTTTGATATTTTCATCATATAGAATATAGACAACTTTAGATATGAATGGGGAACAGCACCTCTCTGAATTTGCTTTTTTTGCTCGTCAGCCTTTTTAGGGCCAAAAATGGAGTACATTACCAAAAAACGCTGCAATATTTGCATATATGGCCGTGCCAAACTGCAATTTCTGTATATATGCGAGGTAAAGTAGGAGCATAAATGGAAATTATCCGCATTTCCCCCACACTTTTAGAACCTCCGAGTCCCGCACTTTCCCCTAAAAATCTCTGCATTAAACTGGTTTGAGTAATCTGCTGAATAATAAAGGGTGTTGATATTTAAATTTTTATTTCTTCTTTTTCTGATCATCCATTTACCATTTATTAGAACTGTTATACAAACTTCTTGAAGAAGTTAAGACTAATTTTCCCTCTTTTCTCCAAAATCACAGCTATTTGAAAACACATGTAAGCCTATACATTCTGTGACAGAAATGAAGAAGAAAGAACAGAAGTAGCTACCTGTTTTTCAAGCTGACTGTTCTTTTCTGCCATCTGCTGCTGTCTGATAGAATCGCTGCTCTGAGTCGACTGATATTTGCTGAGCGCAGTCTCAGCCTTCTGAGCTCTTTCCTCGGCCTTTGAGCGTTGCTCCGTTTCGCTTTCTTGTCTCCGTTGGCTTTCTTTGAGATCATGTCGAGCGCATATAAGATGTCGCTCGAGCTCCGCATTTTGCTGACGCAACTGCGCCTCCTCCGCCGATAAATGCTGGAGCTCTTTTTTTGAAGCCCTTAATAATTAGTCAAAGATAAGTGTTACGGTCGATTATATTATTTGACAAAAACCTTACTTTCCTCCAGTGCCAGCCAAGCACATTTAAGTGCCAACTTAAAATGCATAGTCTATTCCTCCCATACACTTGCCAATACCATCTACTGCACATTATATTATCATAAGCATTAAGCATCAGAGAAGCACCGCAAAATGAAAACATAAACTTGTAAATATGGTCGACTGTATACAATAATATCACAATTTATAAATCTTTGAACCTTGTATGTAAAAACTGATAACCCTGGATCCCTGAAACCTAATATGCACTCATCCCACTATAGCGGTATCATGGGTTCAAAGGTTGACTCACTCATATTTCTGTTCAATAGCCTCCTTCTGAAGTCGTATCTGATTAACTTGGTCTTGAGATTGGCCATCACATTGAGATCTTGCCTGAAATTTATAATCACAAGCAACTCAAACAAAATCTTACAGTTTGTCATTTCGCTTACCAACGATTTCTTAAAATAATAACTGCTATCAAATGCTTCTAGCAAACGATAAAACAGCTCAAATCACACAGATAAGAAACACCAACAAAAGCAGTGGTCATAGAACGTCTATTGACTAACACTGACAAATACTTCACAATCACACTTAACTACAGAAAGTCTTACACTTTAGAATCACCTAAAACGGTTAAGATGCTTGCTTAATATTTGAAAAATAAAACAAAAACTGTAAACAAAAATTAATTTTCCAATAGCATGTATCAGACTTTTTTCTTACCGGACTTTTTGACTTTTTAAATAGACTGAAATAAACAACAAATAAGAAGTGAATTAGAGCAGAAAGAAATTACTGCCAGGTATCCATAGTAATTTTTATTAATGGCAAATGCAACTGTAATGACATTATAATTTTGACTGACTCTACCTTCCATAAAATCTTGATACAAAACCAGTAAAGCAAAAATATAATAAAAATACTGATAAGCACATCTTGGCATATAACATGTTGAATATGACTTGAACAGCAGTAGTCCACCTGTGCTTTTTCTTATTATGAATGCTGACAGTTACCTGGGATATGTGGTCTAAAAATTCTCAACAGTGTGATATTTCTTTCAAAAACTTACCTGTAGCTTTCACTATAAGCAGCTACTGTTGTGTTGCTTTCCAAGGCGCTATAGAAATCCACGAGATTTACTTTACTTTACTGTACAATGACTCACTTAAATTCTCGATTATATGAGAAACCAATGAACGACAGCTGGTTTCCAGCAAAGGCCTTTGGAACTTGGAATGTCTCAGTTGGAGAATCTTCTTTTTCCACGTCCTCGAAATTGCTCGTGTCGACGTCACTAGCCAGGTCAGGAACAACCGGCGGAATTGCTAAAACAAGTCACACACAACCTTCACCGACATCCTCCATAACGTCAACTGCAACACAACTGTTTCTCCATTATATTTGACTGTCTTATTTTTGTTTCTAGTATTACCAGTATTATCAAAATACAAAGTCATTTTCATCATAACCATAATATCTTATAATTGACACACCCCTGGAGCAAACAACAGAAAGTTTCAATACCCGATCTAGCTGACAATGGTAATTTTTCTATTAAATTTTCTTGATCTCCAAAATTACATAACATATCGGTTCAATTTAATTTTTAAAATTAAATTAAATGCAACCGCTACTGCCTGCATTATTAAGTATATAAGTTGAAACCATAATTATCGCCAGCATCTGTGACAGTTTCCTATTCATCTCCCTCTCATTTCTATGCAATAAGTAAGCATCTGAAGCAAAGGATCGACAGATGAACTGACTGTTTCGAATTGTGTCCCAGCCCCATTGGTCATTTGCGAAGAACGGATGTCTCTTTATTTCATCCACACTCTTGCGCCCTATCCTATCCATCCTACAAAAGGCATGCACAAGTCTCTAATATGCTACCAATGACAAACATGATGGACCAAAAGCATGTAGCCTCCTTTCAGAAAAAGCACGCTAGATCATGTCCCATAAAGTTATGCAAAGAGAGAGGACACTGGATAAAGACTGTAAAGAGAATATGACTATTGGACTAGACACACTAGTCCATAAGAGAGTCACTGACTTCCTACCAAAGAAGAACATTTTATATAAATACCAATTTGGTTTTAGATAAATACAGCTATTTCTTCCAAATGTGCTTCTTCAAGATTGTCATTTCACTTAATAATAATAGCATCGTATTTATATTACAATTTTTCTGTGTGTACATATGAATATGTGATGTAATGTAATATAACAGAATATTTGCATAATGCCTCTTCTGAAGAATCACTCAGAAGCACTTCTGCTGCCATTGCTGTATATCGATAAAGAGAAAAGTTGTAAGCCATTTCAAAAAGAGGGCCATAAAATCAGCAGTTGCTAAATTATGCATGCTGCGTGTGTATGTGCGCATGCGTTCACGTGCGGGTGTACACTCAGCTCAGACTAATTACTGATAATCAGGTTAAATCTGTTCTCTATCTAGCTATACAAACCTGTCTGTCAGGAAGGCGCATATAAGGCTTTTAGCATTGGCCGACATCTCAATATCTGCAGGAAACGAAAGCGAGTTTTTGTGGTCCATGATCTTACCATAGGTTCCCACCAATGAATCGGCATAGAATGGAGTATCACCTATAAAAACACAGCAAAGCTGCTGTGAATTGGAACAAGTAGTCACCACACCGATGCAATTTGACTTCATGTACTAAAATTTAAAGCATTATCTATCAAATGTTAATGATCTTCAAAAAATAGCAGCAGATATCCTATGCTTGGGGAAGCCATCTGAAATGAATGTTGTTGGCATTAGTTTTCCCTCCCAAGCATGACTTTGCAAAGTTTTCTCTAATGAGAAAACCAAAAAAGTCGCTATGCAACTTACAACTGCTGCAAAAAACACAACATAGTCACACAAATACACTAAAATAACAGCAAAAATAACTGCAAGCAGATATAAAGGACTGCTATTAAATATGACATAATATTTTCTACTGAAAAGAATGAGTCAGCAATGTCAATGAGAAGGACAATTGTCCATCTCAATAATTAATTTTCTAACCCAATAAACAAATACTTTGCCTAAACTCCTAGATTCAAAAACTTTAAGTCAAATGGCCATCACCAGCTTTAAGCCATTACTTACATCCTGTTTGTTCAATCATATAAATTGCACAGATATTGTCAGATGGTCTACCAATGCCTTATTCAGGTCTAAAGTAGATCTCTAACAAGCATCTACAATAAACCACAATGGAGCCATGTGCTTCACAAACACGGCCACTTTTATAAATACTGAAACAAATAACTGCAAATAACACACATTCCATATCACTTACCAACAAGCATTTCGTACAGAAATACCCCAACCGACCACCAGTCGCACTCACGGCCATAGACTCCATCGCCTCCTTGAGACATAAGAACCTCAGGCGAAATGTAATCCGGTGTTCCAACAGCAGTGTCGGACCTCACAAGACCATCCTGAAACAACGTCAACATTACATGTTGCTCTACCTTTCTTTGCATTTATCTATAGCTAGTCATACCGGTTTAGTGTGAAACTACAATCGCACAAGTGATCGCTATTAAAAAATATTTTTATTGTGCCACACTTTTTTCTGTTTTCCCCCCACAACGCAATTTTCACATATATAATATATGCAACAATTTTATCTGCACTTTTTGCTATTTTTATTATATATATATATATATATATATATATATATATATATATATATATATATACAGTATATATATATATAATATATATATATATATATATATATATATATATACATAGATACCAGTATACAGTGGACCAGTGGCTGTTTGGATGTCCTTTTTGCTTGTCAACCATTTTTACAAGAAACTGTGGATCATGCTAACGAAAATGCCACAATTTCCGCATACATATAAATGGTCACACTAAACTGAAATTTCCGTACAGTGTATATATGCGAGCTCAAGCAGGAGCATAAATGGGGAATTTCCGCACTTTCCCCTGCAATTTTAGGACCTCTGAGTAACGCACTTTTCCCAACAAATCCCCGTGCTAAACCGGTATCACTAAATAGCGTGGGATGTGCAATCCAAGGAACAAAGGTTTCTGTAAAGAAATTTATAAACCATTGTCAGATAAGAATGATTGTGCGATATTTGTAGGGGAAAGGGGAAGATTCCTGGTTACTGCTTGTCCACTCTTAAAATAGCAAAGGGAATGGGCAAGTTGGGAAGCGTCAATAGGGAAGTCCCTCTCCCCACACTAGCTTGACTCTCAAATATTGTAATGGTAACAGGTTCGCGCATTAGTAAGCAGGTAATTAGCATAGATTGATGCATAAGCTAACTATGTGTGTGTTTACTTCTGTGTATCATTTCAGCTAATCAGAAGACATCGGTTCGGCCGTTGACGATCGTGGAACACAGTGATTGGATGACGACAAAAAGCGTCGACTGTTGGTGTTTAAATGAGGTCGTTTTGGAACGCGGCGGAGGCCAAGGTTGTTCGAAAGAGTTGTTGTCGACAGAAGAAGACAATCTTCTCGTCTTGTTTTAATTGTTTTGCGAAAATAATTGTTTAAATAGCGAAGCGAGTTGTTAGCGGTTTGGTTGACAGGAATATTTTGAGTCTCTGTAGTTTACAGGATTCAGTCTTATGATTTAATTGATCCGATATAAATCAGCTGTAGTAGCTAGCGTCCTTAGCGATGAGTCGTTATAGTAGTACTGCCGTTTTGATAATGAACAATTTGCAGGCCTTGAATAGTAATTTAAATTTATGGCAGCTATTGTCAAAAAGAAAAGATTACTTAGTTAAGATTAAAGTGCATTTAATAAGAAAGTACTTGTTGTGCAGTTAATGTTGATAGGTTGGCCTTTAAGTTTAGATATTCTCTGTGATAATTAAATTCCCATAGACGTATTCGCGAGACCATATTTGAGAGAGAATAGGCCACCGTCACAATATCATCACCCTGAAAGAATATACCTTGTCCATTCTCATGCACGTTCCAAAGTCAGCCAGTTTAAGATGTCCTTGCGAGTCAAGAAGCATGTTGTCTGGCTTTACATCTCTATTACAGGCATAAAACAGTACACTTTCAATATCATGAGAAATATGTAGCGTTAACTTTATACAGACAGAAACTGCCTGAAACAATAACATACTATACTGTATAATGCAACACAAGTACACATAAATGTGTGTTTGTTTTGATATTGAAAAACAAACAAGTGCCCAATTATTATTAGATGATTTCTGACATGCTATGCAGTATAAGGTATTATTATTTACTGGTAATCTGGCAATGGGGTAAATAACTAAATTAACTTATAACTCTAGATTTTGCAAGAGATAAAACAATGGCAATACTAAACAATACAAAGGACAATGAAGTAAATCTGATGCAACAAGTTTATACCAGACTGATACAAAGCTGGATAGCAAAAAATACTATTTACTTTAGGAGCTACTAGTACAGTTCTACAATCCAAAAGTTTACAAGCCCCACTCACAATTGACAAGTGAGTTATCTTCTTCAGTCAGAAACTCATTTATAGTTGTCTTCCTATGCAGTCAGTTCATTGCAAAAATTGAAGTCTCAAAATTAAAGTCTCGCCTTTTTATTACATGACTCCAAAGTCAGAAGTGCTTATGAATAGAAGCAAAAGAGGTGCAGGATTGTACAAAATCAAGATATTCACTAGTAAGTAGAAACCACAGATTTTCTGTGGCAAATCTTTCCAAATTCCGCAGGCACGTCTGCCTAATTCCACAGATAACCTCGGAAAATTTCCCCAAATCGATAAAACTTCTAGAATTGGAATTTACGAACAAGTGCACAGGATATACAATCGAGTCTTCTTTAACAGCAGATGCTGATGTTCAGTGCAAATTTACTGGTCTAAACATCCATCAATTGTTAAGTCTGTCCATTAGTGGCCCCTACTACTTCACTGTTCAAATCACATCCATATCATCACTATATAACGCAATCACCAATTCCTATGCATCAGACTATCCGAACACAATGAAAAGCATCAGAATGAACCTGTGAATGAATCCCATGGAATGGATGTCATCAAGAGCTAACACAACCTCGGCACAATAGAACTTTGCCCACTTCTCAGGAATATCGTAGTTGCTCATTAAGTTAACAAGGTCTCCGCCAGCCATATAGTCCATCACCATGTACAAACAGCGTGCATTTTGGAAAGCAAAATGCAACTACAACAGAATACATAGTGAAAGCTGCAATAAAGTTCACAATGCTACTCTACTAACAATAACCAACTCATATCCTATTTAAAATTATTGAATGTATTGAATGTCTCACAAAACGCATCATTGAGCAAAAATAACTTTAATTACAAACCTCCACAACAGATATTTTTAAAGAGAAATAATATGGTAACAAGAAAATGTCCAGAGTTCTACATAAAAGCAAAAAGGTAGCTTGTAGACTTTAATAAGATAAAAGTCTACTAATACCTCAGCAGAAAATAAATAATAAACAGTACATTTTCAGGAAAACTCAACTTGTAAACATATAGATTCTGTCGTACCAGAAAGGTAACAATGCATATGCTAAAATTATATGTGTTCTTTTACTACATAAACCACATTTTGTCATTTTATGAAAAGCTATAAAATGGCAAGCTGAAATCACAGATAGGAACAGTTTGCCATCAATATGTAAAAGTGGTGTGATGAGACCAGTCAATATGAAGCAGCAAGCACTCCCTATCTCTACTTAAATGCTATATACCCAGTATGTTATATTTTCCACTTAAACATTACAATTTTCCTGTGAGGCAGTTTATTATATTCATTCAAAAATCAGCAGATGACGTCGTTTCATTTCCACTGCACTCAGAAGAGGGCACATTTTTCCTATAATCACATTCCACCATATTCTGTGCAAATGTAAGATTGTTGACATCGAAGTCAACATGACCCAAGACCCCACAGACTCATTGCACTGATGAGTCAGAATGGCTTCCACTAGAACTGACTTGAAAAAATCAAGAGTCTAAACAGGCTACTTAATAAGGAAATGATAAGGGAATTTTCTACACATTTCCCAGATGAATAATTATTACCATATGGGATAGCCGTGAATAGCAAGACTTTATCAAGATACAGTGCAAGGCAACTAAAAAAAACTATAGCCCGGCAACCTGCACTCCAATCAGCTCGTGAATCACCATAAGAAAGTTTAGTGCCTTCAGCATTTTGCACACTAAATACTATGCATGGGAGTCAGCCATTTCTCAGAACAAGATGAGCAAACTCCTAGCCCCACAGCTGCATCCCCATTTATTTTCTCACAAAATCCAACAACTCCATTCATCATCTTCTCCTTGTTCCTTCATGAACTGAAGTTAAGGTGACAGCATGAATTTCTTTCCTCCAACCACGTCGACCCTCTGTCTTCTCCATTGGACCCTATGCA
The DNA here is from genome assembly GCA_018105865.1 of Metaphire vulgaris. Lineage (NCBI taxonomy): Eukaryota > Metazoa > Annelida > Clitellata > Crassiclitellata > Megascolecidae > Metaphire > Metaphire vulgaris. The sequence continues at coordinate 10,427,879 of CM030845.1, read as the reverse complement.
ATGGTCTGAAAGTGATCTGCTAAGCTCATTTGGGAATATCCCTTCAAGCCTTTCTCATTGACCTGGAGCAAATGGCTGGTGAGGAGCAACATCCATTGAATCTGTGTTCTACACAGATCGACAATCACTGTACGAAGACATTGATTGGGTCTTAGTCCTTTTCCAGATAAGATACCGGGCAAAGATGTAGTTTGATTTTCACACAATATGAGCAAGGCAAGTGTGATCCTGATGCTGGCCTGATAGATATAATTCCTTAACTTAATAATAATAATAATAATAATAATAACAATAACAATAACACATGTGGTTGAGATGTCCACAAGTACTTACTTACTAGTTATTAACTGCCAATCCATGTGCAAATTTTGTCACTGGCACTTCAACTAACTGGACAAAGTTTTCTCTTAAGACTTCATAGGGAGAAATGCAATATATTAATAAACAGACAATAACATAGCTAGAGACACTGTTCATGATGTTTATACCACCCACATATCAAATGGTCAGACAGCATAAACACTCATGTCCATGAAATTACACATATTACATAATACAGATTTTTAAAAAAAATAATTCATTATATATTTACAATGGAACACACCTGAACTATCCATTTACTGTCAGCTCTTGCCATAATTTCCCTCTCTTCCCAGAAAAAGGCAGACTCAGAACGTTTGATCTAAAACAGAAATGTACATATAAAAAATAGCACAGTTTTAAACATTGTTCATTATGTTCCTATCCCTATATATCAATTACACATGATCAAAGCAACACAGAGACAACCGAAATTAGAGATGAATAACAAAAAACAGAAATAAATCAACTTTGCATGACTAAGACGCAAGTAGGGGGTTCAGTGACACAAGAGAAATTCTCAAAACATGTAACATTAAAGAAAGTCAAGAACCATTTGCAACAATGAGTGGAAACAATTAGTTCACTGTAGAAAACTTACTTTACAATTTAGTGTTTGTTTCAGCCTCATACAATGAGTATTTGAGTAGAATATCAGAGGTGCTATATATATAAGATGCTACATAAGTCTAATCAGAGGTGCTATATAAGTGCCACATTACATTATAATGCAATGAATGGGCTTTCTTTGTGTTTAACATTCAACATCACATACACCAATTACTGTAATAATAGGAATTTATGTAGAGAAAATATCTATACTATAATTCAATTACAAATTTTAAAATTTCATTTCAAATCTCATGAATTACGTGTTGTCATCAAGTATTTCTAGTGAAGATCAACGCTCAATTCACCTGTCAAATTTTTTGATTGGTAAATTTAAAGCTAAAACAGAGAAGTAAGGGTAGGTGCAAAACACCTTGCATGTTATTAATAGTCAGATTCAACTTCCAGTAACAGCCAGTGACCGAAATAGATAAACCCTAACTAGTAATGACAAAGCTCTTAAATAAGTACCACAACCAAACAGCGACTTGAGTCAAGTACTCTTGAGAGACTTATGTTATCGCAGAGACAACAGTTAACACCCACCAATTATTCAACACAATAGCATTCTTGGATTCCATGTTCATCTCAGTCTTGTGCACTATATAACAATACCTACCATTTCAAACTTGCTGAGCATTTTCATCGCGTATACTTTCTTGGTCACCGCATGTCGCACCTGAATTCAAAAAAAATCTATATTATCAGCAGTTCTCTGATATCTAAGACACATTTTAAAACACCCACAAATAGTACAGTTTTAAATATTGTTTTAGATCAACCTTTTACAAATAGATCCAAGAGATTCTATCAAACTTGCTTCCATTTTAACAGAGGATGATAGAAACTATTAGCAAACCGGTCCTAAAACTGAATATTAAAATGCAACCTCAAGTAATAAACCTGTCAAGTAAAAATTCTATAGTTACATGTGCAAACCTCAAACCATATGCAAAATTGGAAATCTTTAAAAGGCAAAAATATCAACACTTTTATATATTTATGTCAATTTTCTGCCATGAAATATGTGAACAAATACATAAAATCAAATACAACCAGTTAGACAATGTCCAAATTATTTGCCTGTTGCATCATTAGTTCTAAAAGACTTATAAAAAACATTTAAAGACACAATCTTTTCATTAGTGACTAGTATCCATTGTGCTATAACACACAAAGCATACATAATGTCAGAAGGTGCATTATGAATGCACCATTCGTCCATTCCAATTATAATAGTCACATTTTATGATCCTTGTAAAAAAGTAGATCTGTAAACACAGTCAGAGCATAACATAACAGAACAGTGTCCACATAAAAATGAAGAAATTCACAGAAAGATCTGAGATTATAACAATTACCGGGTATAATCTTTATAATCTCAGATATTTCTTTGATATCAATATGATATACACCTCACCTATGCAACAAGAATTGCAAAAGGAGCAATTAAATAATATATAAGAATTTGAAACTCATCAGCAACCATCAATTTGGGATTGAATCAAATCGGTTATCTTTCTCCTTGTCCGTATCAAGTAAATAACAGATTAGACAGAAGTTTACAAGAACACAAAAGTTCTCCTGATTAGATAACAAGAAAAAGGTCTTTGATAAACAACTACTAGAGCTGCCAACCAGATAACAGAGGCATGGAAATTTGCAACCGTGCCTTCTCATATGCTGCACCTGAACTCTGGAACTCGATCCCAGCTTCCCTTCGCACACTTGGACACTTTAAAACAATAAAATCTGATTCCTCATTTCCTATAATTCCCGCACTATCTCCTCAAGTCTTCAGGTCTAAGCTTAAATCCTTCCTGTTTCTGAAATCATTTCCGCCATAGCTGTTACAATCTAGCCTCACTGCCCTTCGGATATTGACCATTGCCTGGCTGATCCCACACCTTTCCTATAGCTATTTTAAGAGAGGCTGAGCGCCTAAGAATAAGCAGCTACTGTTGTGCTGCTTTCCAAGGCGCTATAGAAATCCACGAGATTTTACTTTACTTTACTTATGGAAAGGGCTTGAGGTAGCTGCAGTCAATGTCAATATGTCAACTTATATAGCACTACAGCCAAGGCAGGCTTAGCGAAGCGCTTTACACATTGCACTTAAACGAGATCCTAAATAAGCGCGTCTTTAGTCTCGTTGCGAACGAATCAAGAACAAGAGACCAATTCACTGATAACATAGAGAAATAAACAGAGAAAAAGGAAAATTACAGGAAAACAACACAAGAGCTACTGCATAACAGCACACATACAACATACTCTTGCCATTCCTTCTTTCTCATATTGCAAAATTATTCTTAATAAATTTAACATGATTCAAAAAGTCCTCAATCTCAGAGTTTCCTGTGTAATCTGCTGATTGACCCAAGTCTCTTACTGAATTTTCAACAGTTGCTGTGCACAACAAATGCTGCAATACATTACACTTACTGCAAGAATTTTACACGAATAATTTGAACAAATATTTATACATGGCTTCTCTGCAATTACATCTTGACTCAGTTGAACATCAGTACTAATAAAACAATAACCACTTGGAACATGGTTCAGTGCATGTAACACCATATAATAAATAGGCACATTTGTTTTATCATAATGTCACAGATCAAAATAAATTAGCATGCATTACTATCACCAAGTGATAAGCTAAACTAAAATATTTAGAAGTGTTGCATAAGATGACTTTCATACAACTTGATAAAGTCATGCTAAACACATGGATGCGGGACATTAAGAAAAGAAGAAGAAAAACGCATACAGGCCTTTGAGAACAATTGCATAAGAAAACTGTTACGCATACCATGGACAAAACTACTAACTAACGAGGAAGTTTACAACATGGCCAAAACAGAAAAAGAACTACTGAATCACGTAAAAACAAGGAAACTGAGTTACTTTGAGCATGTGATAAATCATCTACAAGACACCATCGAGAGCAGTGTGATCACAAGACTTGTTGAAGGAAACAAAAGACGAGGACAACCAAAGATAAGCTGGATTGACAAAATTACGACGTGGACTGGCCTTTATGGAGACTGTCTACTATGCACAGCACAAGACAGATCGCAATGGAGAACACTGACCCATTCTTGTAGCCAACCTTCGCCAAGCGACGACAGCGCAATGACATGACATGACAAACACATAGGGTTTATAGTATAATATTTTGTTTACGTTTTGCAGCATATAGAGTACTTCTGTTGACGGCTTAACAGGACAGGCAAAGTCAAGAGCATCAAGAAACCAACTGGCTAATAACACATAATATTTTTCAGAACAACTATAGAAGCAAAGAAAGAGAAACTACAATAGAAACAACGCCAGCTACTAGATAATAGCATATGTAGTAACACATGTTCATAAATGGATCATGGTATTCAACTATACTGACATTAACTGAACTGCTAACATATAGGCAGTGATTTCTAGAGCTAATTTCATCATTTCAGCAACACTCAGAATCTGGCAAACAGCAGTATGCAGCCAGTCATCACCACAAACTCTCAGCATTCTAAAACCATTGAAGAAAAGCCATTTCACTGTGTCACTACACAATGCTAAGATCTTGTATACACATATGCATCAATGCAAATGACTTAAAACTCATATCATTGTCAATATGCAGTGGGGGGGGGGGCTTCTGAGTTATTCTTCAGAAGAGGCTCTATACAAATATTATATTACACTACATCAAATACAGAGTTTACAACGCAGTTTTGGCCAATCAGCCAACCAAGTCATTCGAACAGAATTCCACAAAAGTATAAACAGTTTTCAATTAACAGCTGTGCCACATCAAGCTTTCAGGCCAAAGCTAGAGTACAGTCATTGGGCATTAGCATAGTCTATGCACATTGATTTACATAATGACTATAGCACCATTGGACATTTTTCACAAGTCAAAGGAAATTAATCACTGGTAAGCCTGCACAAAAATATGAAGCACAGGAATGCACATAACACAGAATCAGTACAACACAACAAAGTCAGCAAAATCAAAGAAAGTTCTAGCAAGGACAAAATACAAAAATTCCTGTAAACATATTATTAACAGAATGCCAAACTAGTGCAAGACCACTTTTGAACTCTACACTTTACAGTTAATAAGGAAAAAACAAAAATGAATAAGAATGACAAACCCAAGCAACAATAAAACCAAAACCAAGTAAGTATAAAAATAGCAGTGCTTTTGTTACAAGACCTAAATGTGAGTGACATGGAGAATAACTATTACACAGAAATTGCCACTACCAAAATACATCACAGACTGCAATAATCAGGCCACAGCAGCCTTAATCAAAACACCTGCACATCCATCATTAAATAGCTGAACTTTAAATATCCAACAGCAGTCGAAACCCTGCTAATCACTATGCATAGAGCTGAACTTTAAATATCCAACAGCAGTCGATACCCTGCTAATCACTATGCATAGAGCTGAACTTTAAATATCCAACAGCAGTCTGCTAATTACTATGCATAGAGGTGCTGGATCATGGAAGGTGAGACTAATTAAATGCTCCTTTAAGCCTGTGAGAATCTCACTAGATCCACCCACAAAGGCATACACAGTGAACAGCCTGCTACTGCTAGCTTGAACACAGCATTTCAAAAACTAATAGATTGAAGTTCAGAAATTTATATGACAAAGAATAAAGAAATAATGATTTGCAGGTAGGACAAAGATAAAGAAATGTCTTATTCAAGAGACACCGGTCTTAAATGCTGTTCTTAACAAATACAATACAGAAACGTCAATGATCGGTAAAGCAGAATAATACATTCAAGGTACTATGGTATTTCTACAAATATAAGATGTTTATCGCATGCACAGGGCTGTGATGGAGCCGGTTCGGTCTGGTTCAGCCGACCGTTTGTTAAAATGATGACAATGTCACCGAACCGTCTGTTAAATTTTTAAATTGTGCGTTTATTATTGTCATTCACTATACACTTAATACATAGGACAAAGGAGCATGGTATTTTTCATTTGATAGTAGTCTGGTCTTGTTGAAATCTGCAGTCAAGGGTAAACACCACCTAATCTAACTGTAACTATAAGGATATATTGGTCAATGTAGCATTTGTACAAAAATGAAATTCTTGGTCACTTCATAGTGACTCCCCATCACACACTGGCCAATACTGTAAGCCTTCACCCTTGCAAAGGATGACCCAGGATTTGGACTATATAATTATACGCTTATATTACCGGGTCTGCACCACAGAAAAGCCACACAAAATCTTGACCAATAGTTCTTCAGCAACCCACTCACCCCCAACATGATTTATCACAGATTCTCTCATCACTATGCCATTTCCTATAGCTACTGGCAGAGTGGTATCTGATAGTCAGACCAGTGGAAGGGAGACTGCAATGTAAAGAATGGACATGTTAGTAAGCAGTGACCAGGAATCTCCCTCCCCTTTTTTCCAAAAAAACACACTAGATAGGGTCCATGGTGTATAAACTGTGATTAGCATCGTTTCCGCTCTGGTTCCTGCATCTTGCGTCCCACTGGCTGCTAGACATCGTATTTGGATATTAAGCGCTCAGTGAGATACTGTGGATATAGATCATACTAAGTAAAATCTAGAGTACTACTGAATACTTTATCGAAGTAAGAAACTTCCGTAAATGACTTTCGAGACCTTGCTGTACTTCTACAAATGCTAGAGAATGAAAGATCACGGAAATTGTCAATAAGCTTTGCTGAAGAAGTGCATGGATTTATCGTGGTAAACGAGAAAAATTACCTAAGTGCTATGAACATTTCAAATGTAAGTAGTCAGAAAGTCTATCAGCAAATTTGACGCTGGTGCGGGTTCAACATAATTCATTAGCCAAAGACACTAGTGTAAAAAACCAGTAGCAGTCATGCATTCAAATAAAGAGCAGGGACCCTGGAAGTTGCTACAATTAAAAACCTCTTTGATATGTAAAATAAATTGTTATAATATAGGCCCAAGAGTTGTTGGTAGTTTTTTTATAGAAATGATGATCCACACTATTTAATCAATGTTTCACTAAAGCATATACCTGGTATACATAAGAGTCTGATAAAATACAAAACACACACACACACACACACACACACACACACACACACACATATATATATATATATATATATATATATATATATATATATATATATATATATATATATATATATATTACACCAGTGAGTCAGTTGTTAACTAATTGGCATCACACACCTGTACATGCACATTTTATAGGTGAGCATTGTATCATGCAAAAATACAGCATGTCTAATCTAATCTAATCTTAAACTTCTATAGCGCCACTTTCATAATGCACAGAAGCATCAACCGATGGCACACCAAATCCAAATCACTAAAGATCCAGGTCAAATCCAGGGTATCCGGCCGGACAAACGGGTGACAGTCTATGGTGGATAAGCCCGGTCAAAAAGATGGGTTTTTAATCTTGCTCTAAAAATTTGTAATGAATTTGCAATGCGAACATGCTGAGGCAATGAGTTCCAGAGTTTTGGGGCAGCCACTGAGAAAGCACGAGAACCAAGAACTGTCCGAGTATGTGGGATGGAGAGAACTATTGTACCGGTGTAATGTACATTGTATATGCTCGCTGAACATAGGTAAGAAGCAAACATGAAAGTAAACATTCCAAATTTAAATAAAACAAATATAAATCAACAAACTCACCAACTGGACTTCACCAAATGCACCCCGTCCTATGACTTTAATCAACTCAAAGTCACTAATTTTGACCCGACTTTGTTTAACCAAATCAACGGGCTTCTCATCTGAAGATTTTAAAGAAACATCAAATTTAACATATAAAATTATCTTAAATTAAATATTGTCTAGAAGATCGCTCAAAATAATTTCTTTAAAACACAAGACAGCTAAATTTTAAAAGCACACCCCTGCCCCACTCAACATACAAATTATATCCCTACAGTTCAGAGAATCTTGATTTGCATCACATACTAGTGGGCTCAAAAGCTCATAAAACTGAGCAATCATGAACTCTGCACCATCAAAAGAGTCATAAAAATTGTCGCAAAGGTCAACACTGTAACCATAAAAATAAAATAACCATTATAAATAGACTCACATCTATTAAGAAAGTTCTCAATATTCTTTATACGCCGAATTGCTGGATGATGGCAATCCTCAACCAATGCTTGCAATCCATCCTAAATGTTATGGACAAATTATTAGCAAAATCCTCTCTCAAAGTGCCATACTTTATGCATTCCGGTAGGCATGGTCACTCAGTATCGCCTTTGTTTTTAAGTATGTTGAATTTTGGTGAAGAGGTTTTCAAATAACTTGTTGCTCAAAATTGACCACAGAAATATTGCTAAATTGCATATGGCAAATCTAACCTGCTAGGACCATGTATAGCTCAACATCACTGACATTAATTCAAAGAATATAATTCAATTCATTATGTCACAACTCTGGATGTTTGTTGGAAGAAGAACTATTGTGTCCTTATAGTAGGGTCATTTGAAGAGGATCCGTGACCATTTTGTTCCTACCTTTTTTTTATTGCTGATTCATGTACCTTGGACTATTTGAAGAAGATTTAGCTCCTATGTCCCTCCCAAATTTGGCGGCTAACTGTGCAAGAGTCCAAAATCCAAGATGGCCGCCAATGGATATATACCGAAAGATTAAACTAAATAACTGTTGAAAATTTGTGACCAATTTTGATGAAATTTGCATGGTGGTTAGCAATAATACTTGTTATAAGATGGTTATGCAAAATTTTTGATAATTACATTTCAAAAAGCACAGACCCCTTAAGTGAAGGACTGGTGGCGCGCATCCTTGGGTCCGCGAACTTGGATTCATTGAATTTTTGACACCGCAGCATCTATTACATGTCATAACTTAAGTTCAGGTACAGCTACAGCTTTAAAATTGGGCAATCTAACTCAGAATTGAATTTCCTACAAATATCAAGCAACCGGAAGTTGATGACGTCATTACTTATTTAATGAGCAAATTAACAAATTAATGTTTGTCAATTGCGCTGCTAATACAATAGCATCTATTACATGCTGCAACTGGAGTTTGCACAATGATATAGCTATGACAGCCATGAAACCTGGTAGTCACACTCAGAAAAGAACTCTCTACCCATCACAGGTAACCGGAAGTTGATGACGTCATCACTTATTTAATTAACTAATTAACGTGTATCCATTGGGTTGTTAAAACCATAGCTCCTATTATATGATGCAAATGGAATTTTCACAATGATACAGCTATTAAACTTAGTAAGCACACTCAGAAATGAACTCTCAACCCAGCTTAGGTAACCGGAAGTTGATGACGTCATTACTTAGTTTATTAACAAAATAACAAATTAACGTGTATCTATTGAGTTGCTAATGCAATAGCATCTATTACACGTTGGGACTGGAGTTTGCAGCTATGAAACTTGGTAAACACACTCAGAAATGAATTCTCTACCCATCACAGGTAACCGGAAGTTGATGGCGTCATTACTTATTTAATTAACAAATTAACTAATTAACGTGCATCCATTGAGTTGTTAACACCATAGTCAAGTCAAGTCATTGCGCCGTCGCCGCTTGGCGACGGTTGGGCAAGAGTGGGTCAGTGTTCTCCATCGCGATCTGTCTTGTGCTGTGCGTAGTAGACAGTCTTCATAAAGGCCAGTCCACGTCGTAATGTTGTCAATCCAGCATATCCTTGGTCGCCTCGTCTTCTGTTTCCTTCAACAAGTCCTGTGGTCATGCTGCTCTCGATGGTGTCTTGTGGTTGTCTTATCACGTGCCCAAAGTAAATCAGTGGTTCTCACACAGGGCAGTCCCTACTGAACCACTTTAAACCTTGTTATATTATATATATTATTATAGTTTCTTTGTTTTTACGTGATTCAGTAGCTCTTTTTCTCTGTTGGCCATGTTGTAGACTTCCTCGTTAGTTAGTAGTTTTGTCCATGGTATGCGTAGCAGTTTTCTTATGCACTTGTTCTCAAAGGCCTGTATCGTTTTTTTCTTCTTTTCTCTTAACGTCCAGAATTCGCATCCATTTGTCGCCACTGGCCATACTAAGGTTTTCATCAATCGCAGTTTTGTGTTAGTGTTTATTGAATTGCATTTCCATAGTTTGGTTAGCTTGTTCATTACTGTTGTTTCCATGGCTAGTCTCTTTCAATTCCATTTTGCATTCTGCATTGTTTGTTATTTGACATCCCAGGTATACATGAAGCATTCTACCTGTTCTAGTGTTATGCCTTCCACCTTGATTTCTGTGATGTTATTGGTGTTGGTCATTATTTTTGTTCTTGCAATATTTACAGACATGTTGTATTCTTCTGAGGTTGCCTGTACACGGTCCACCAATTCCTGCAGTTCTTCGAAGCTGTAGCAAGTAGTACGATGTCTATTATATGATGCAAATAGAGTTTGCACAATGATACAGCTAATAATAGATGCCATGGGTGTTAACAACTCAATTGATACACGTTAATTTGTTATTTTTAATTAAATAAGTCATGACGTCATCGACTTCCAGTTATCTAGTATGGGCTGAGAGTTCATTTCTGAGTGTGTTTACCAAGTTTCACAGCTGCAAACTCCAGTCCCAACGTGTAATAGATGCTATTAATTGCATTAGCAACTCAATAGATACACGTTAATTTGTTATTTTGTTAATAAACTAAGTAATGACGTCATCAACTTCCGGTTACCTAAGCTGGGTTGAGAGTTCATTTCTGAGTGTGCTTACTAAGTTTAATAGCTGTATCATTGTGAAAATTCCATTTGCATCATATAATAGGAGCTATGGTTTTAACAACCCAATGGATACACGTTAATTAGTTAATTAAATAAGTGATGACGTCATCAACTTCCGGTTACCTGTGATGGGTAGAGAGTTCTTTTCTGAGTGTGACTACCAGGTTTCATGGCTGTCATAGCTATATCATTGTGCAAACTCCAGTTGCAGCATGTAATAGATGCTATTGTATTAGCAGCGCAATTGACAAACATTAATTTGTTAATTTGCTCATTAAATAAGTAATGACGTCATCAACTTCCGGTTGCTTGATATTTGTAGGAAATTCAATTCTGAGTTAGATTGCCCAATTTTAAAGCTGTAGCTGTACCTGAACTTAAGTTATGACATGTAATAGATGCTGCGGTGTCAAAAATTCAATGAATCCAAGTTCGCGGACCCAAGGATGCGCGCCACCAGTCCTTCACTTAAGGGGTCTGTGCTTTTTGAAATGTAATTATCAAAAATTTTGCATAACCATCTTATAACAAGTATTATTGCTAACCACCATGCAAATTTCATCAAAATTGGTCACAAATTTTCAACAGTTATTTAGTTTAATCTTTCGGTATATATCCATTGGCGGCCATCTTGGATTTTGGACTCTTGCACAGTTAGCCGCCAAATTTGGGAGGGACATAGGAGCTAAATCTTCTTCAAATAGTCCAAGGTACATGAATCAGCAATAAAAAAAAGGTAGGAACAAAATGGTCACGGATCCCATTGAAATGGCTTTCAAATGACCCTACTATTATGTGGAAAAACTGTTTTGATAAAGTTGGCTTTCTACATATTTTTTATTCAATGTTTGTCACTATTTTCAAGTACATTTCACAAGCATTTGCGACACTTTTTCAAATACCGTCACCCAAAAATGTTTTGACAAGACAAGAAGTATTACAACCATTAATTACTTTATAAGTCCAATGTCCAACACTCTTCAACATTCTTAATGTCGCATGTTGGGTTGCAACAATTATGCGTAATAAACTAAATAATATTCTTTGAATATGGTTGAAGTCAATGACAGTAAGAATTATATGAAAATCATACATCTATGTAGTTCATAAAAAAGCCAGTAAGTAAGCAAGTAAAATCTTGTGGAGTTATATAGCGCTTTGGAAAGTAGTACAACATCAGTTACCAACTTACCAGGTACTTATTTTTAGGCTCTTAGCCTTTCTTAAAATAGTTATTGGAAAAGCAAATGATCAGCCAACATATCCAAAGGGCAGTGAGGTTAGACTGTTATAGCAATGGAAGAAATTATTTTAGAAAAAGGAACAATTTAAGCTTAGATCTGAAGACATGAGGAGATAATGCAGGAATAACAGGAAATAACAATTCAAATTATATTGTTTGACAGTGTCTAAGGTTCTGGAGAGAAGCTGGGATCGAGTTCCAAAGTTCATGTTCGGCGTATGAAAAGGTATGTTGCAGATTTTCAGGGGTGATTGATTCAGCAGGCATGAAAAAGTGAGATGAGATGACGATCATGTGGTGAGTCAAGGAGGCTGAGGAGTGTTCTAAGGTAGACAGGCTTAGACAGGTATAGTTGCATGATAGTAAATAAAAGTAAATTTAGTTTGTTTAATGCAAACGACTGAAATTCTGAAAATACGAAAGCTACCAGCAAACAATCAACATGAAGAATAGAATTTGCATCTGTCAATTTTTCCTCAAGATCTTCAAGACGCTTCCAGGGTCCGTGGTCTGCCATTTCTCTGAAACAAGTGAAGAAATTGCTAATTCTTGAACCTCAAGAAATAGATATAAAACAAATACTTTAAATAAAGCAATTAACTAAAATCAAGCAAATGTCTACAGTGCTTTCATAAGTAGAATCATATCAACTGCTTATTCCTACTCACCTAATCTGTCTTTGAAATGCTATATCCAATACACAATGGTCAGTCAAGAGAGGGCTTGTGTAGCCAGATGGCAGCAAGACTAGGTTGTTATAAGCTACAGAAGAAATGGCTTCTGGAACAAGAGGGTTTTAAGTTTAGATCTGAAGACTTGAGGACATATGTGCACGAAGAAACAAAATTATGAAAAAATATAGTCACTGTTTAGAAAAGTTGAATTGCAAAAGAAAAACAAACAGCCTAATGAATATATACACCAGTTCACTTTCATTCTGCTGTTTTTAAACATCCAATATAAGCCATTAATGAATTCCATCCTGTCAAACATCATTCAGTGACTGAACATAGTCATGTCAATAGATACAAACAGCAATTGAACCTATTTATACAAACAACAACCAGGAAGTCTAGTAATGCAATTAGGAAGTCTAATAACCAAAGACAATGATTGCAGCATGGAGATACAAAGACGGATTGGAATTGCAAGCAGTACTTTTGCCAATTTGAACACAATCTGGAAAAGTAAAAACATCAGCACAAACTGTAAATTGCAAATTTTGGACACATGCGTGATATCCAACTTACTGTAATGTGTGTGAGACATGGACCATGAAGAAACAAGACAGATTAATAGTGAAAGCATTTTAAATGAAATGTTATAGAAAAATGATGAAAATAAGTTATAAAGATACGATTAGAAATTATATAAACAAAGACTGTTATGGACAAGATCAAAGACAGAAAATATCAATATCTGGACAAATTTGCAGACTGAAAGAGAAAGACTAATAAAGATAGCAATGGTGGGGAGATCAGATGGAGTGTGAAAAAGAGGAAGACCAAAGAGAAGATGAATCAACGATATTCTTAAATGGACTGAGCTTAACACCCAAACTGTGAAACACATGGCCAAAGAAATAAAAGGGCCATGGACGAGCACTTCTCTACCCTTAGCTCTGATGGTCCTTATGCCTTATAGATTATGGAATGTGATGATGATAACGAAGATGAAACTTTGAAACAATATGCAATATGCTCGCTTTTTGATAAAGGTTGGTACACATCATTTTATTCTCATGCGGGACGACGCCCCAGCGTATGGACCACCGTTATATATATATATATATATATATATATATATATATATATATATATATATGCTACTCATGGGGCGCCCGTCTCAGAGTCTACCTATTTCAGAACGCCGAAATATACTTTTAAGTAAGCGGGAATAATTTAGAACGCTACAATATACTTTTGACCTTTTTCTGAATACAGCAAACTAAGCGCAAGCGAACAAGCAACCATCGTGGTACTACCTTTCAAAAGCGCCATGTAAATTCATTAAATTGTACTTACTTACTGAATAGGACAAGTAGAAGAAAGTGTTCGCAGAGACTTTAGCGGATAATCATAAATCGTTGACGCTAATTGTAACGATTGCCCATGTATATAAAGATCGCCTAATAATGAAGTCAGTTGCAGTAATTCACCTTCTACGAAAGCAAAAGAATATCAGACGCCAATTGGATTGTCTCTAAAAACAATTCGATCATCCAAAATCCAGGTTTTACTCGTTTTACATTCTAATTGAAACGATCTTCCTTAACTAACCACACAATGTATTATTGCTCCAAGGTGTCAACATACTTGAGTCGACTTCCGTCTTCCGTAAAGACATTGGAAAAATAGGTAAGGATGTCAGAGGTGCCTGTAGAAATGAACCTGTTAAAGTAATTGACTCAAACTTCTATATCGACACTTTATTTTGCATAGAAGCATCAGCCGAATGTACACAAGATCACAGTCGCGCAATTCCTAAGTCAAAATCCAGGATATCGGGCCAAATTCAACAAGGTTTGCCGATTCGTTGCTAAATGTGCCAAGAACTACCAAAAATCTCAACGGTTTTGTGCAAATTCCACGACTCGTCCTAGCTGTCTGTCAGATCTACAAACGAACTGAACATTTTAAATTCAATTACCGTTCAATGATGAATGGAAACACCGGTATTTCATAGACTCGGTTCAGCATCATCATGTGCCATCTTCGAGTCAAAAGTTGGTAGCCACAAGCTGTCACCACTTTTCTTAATATTCGGCAATTCTTTTTAGTTCTCCAAAGTTTTCAATGTCCGTACAGTCTTTGATGTCCTCCAGCCGAGTTCTTCGAGGTCGCCCTTTTGCTCCTTTCCCTTCGTATTTCCCTTCCAAGATATTTACCGCTTGTTCTTAAAACCTCTCACTAACATAATATAATATCTCGCTTAACGGTAAACTAACGTGTTTGATCTGCCGCGAATCGGCATAGTCCTACATCAATAAAGAATGCATTTGTATTTTTGTAGGCCCATTAGGAAACAAACATGCCGATACTTATAATGACTTGCAAGTTGAGAAGACAAAAATTTGAGCAATTAAAAAATAGGCCTACTCTGACGTTCGTGCAGTTTTTTCCACCAAGGTCGACGACTCCAAGTGTAGTATGAGCAAAGTTCTTTGGTATGAGTACAGTAGTTCAAATAAACATATGTGGGCCTATTAACGCATTTTTAGGTCACTTATAAAACGCGCGTTTTTTTGTCCAGCCCGCGAGCTTAGGCCCTCATTGGCCTCAAAAAGTTGTGCAATGTGCACCCCTTCCTTATATGGTATCATGGTCAAATGGTGCTATAAACGTGCATTTTAATAATTACTTTCTTTTTAAATCCAGGATATCAGACGAAGGTGGACCTATTACTCGAATGCCCAAATTATTTTTTCAAGATTTTATTCATCATCTGTTAATGTTAAATATTAATGTTAAATAAACATAATTAATTAAACATAACCAACATTATTAAATGTCAAATATTCAGCTTTAAAAGACAAACAGAAACAAGTCCATTCTTATCCGCTGAGGAGAAATACAGTATAGCACTTTAGAGTAGCCAATTGATGATTTTTTAAATATATGAGCATTATTTTTAAATTTATGGTTATAACATAGCGATGGGTTATAAAAAAACATTTCACATGCTTGTTCTCAACAGTCATTAAAAGTTGGGATATTAAAAATAATCTTTGTAGGCCTATAAATTCTACTAAAAAATAAATTATTTTTACTATTATAGTAGGAAACCTAAAAATAATTTGATAATTACCATTATTCCTGGGATGCAAGATATAATACAAGTCATCTTGCTCTATGCCAATTCTTTACTGGCAATAGCTAGACACAAAATGTTTCTAAGAAGTTCTATCTTCTGTTAATCATCTTCCTTCTACGATTTATGGGCGTCCAGAGTAGGATGCAAGTGGGTGCAAAATGCACCCACCTGGATAAAGTGCGAAATTATGAAAAAAGTAAAATTAGTAAAAAAGTAACAATCGTCATAATAAGAATATACTATAGTACTAAGCTATAATAATAATAAAAATAAAAATAATAATAATCAGAGTGGTAAGACTGGTTTCTTGGTGGCATATCTCTCTTCCATCTTGGCCTGTTGCATCTAAAAAAATTAATCATCGCAAACGGAATTGTACATTGGCACAAAAAGCTCTGAATTCAAATAAACAAAGAAAAACACAAAACCAACTGTCAAAAAAAATTAGAAACATTTATCTACACACCAACCACAGAAAACATTACCAATAAATTATAAGCCTATAAATTCAGTCTAACTTCCTTAACAACTGCTCCTATGACAGGGGCATTCAACTGGCGGCCTGCAGACTAATTCGGCCCGCCAAGTGGTGTGAAATGGCCTACGAAGACTGAAACGATAAATAACTTTTTCTAATACCTGCGAACCATTATTTAAAATCTTGTTTTCAACTTACCTGTTTTCTATTATTTTATTAACTATATTTTTTACTAAGAAATAGATATACCTGGCCCTCGGGCATCAGTCAGAAAAAAATTTGGCCCTGCATAAAATTTAGCTGAATACCCCTGCCAATGAAGTCAATGCATTTTCAAGCTCCAATAACATAAAAAATGAAATCTGGCTGTTTGTCAGTTTTGCTTAACATCATATGATTTAAATAGTGCAACTTTATTATGATAATAAAAAAGTTTGATTATAAACAAGCAAAGACCATAGGTGGCTTGGACTTACCACTTTTGCCCGCTCTCTTTGCCTTGCTAGCTTGGGTCTTCAACTTTTGTCCAACTCTGCAAAAGTATTCCAAAATTACTTTGAAATAGGCTGGAATACACTCAGCATAAGTAAGGTGATCAAGCAAACGAATTAGCAACACACCTTCTTCAAAATGTAACAATGATTCAATATAGAACTTCTTATGCATTGCAGGAAGACAGTACAAAATCCAATGCAATTTTTACACAAACTCTTCCAGTTGCAGCTCAGCAGTGCCAAGGTCAAAAGGTTGCCAAGGTCAAGAGGTCACCAGCCCAGAATACAGATGGCAATTTACAAGTAGGGCTGCATCGAGTAACAAATTGGAGTCGAGTAATTTTTTGGAGTCGAGTACTCGCATAGAATAACTAAACAAAGAATAGAATAGATAAATAAAGAATAACCAAAGAATTTCATTAAAATTTGGCCTACCGTTATTTGTTACAAATAATTATTAATCAGTCTTTTTTAGGTTATTCTTATTCGTCATGCCCCAGTTAGTTAAGATGTTGTCCACAGTGGGCCAACTCTAGTGAAGACCTCATATTTTTTGCCAGTACCGGTAAAATAGTTTCTGTTCTGTAACTTCTGTTATACTAAATTTGAAAACGCTTGAATATCCGAAAAATTGATATGTAACTGTATCTAATGTTCTGCTTTGGTTAAATGAGGGCCATGAGGCAAATAATAAGCATTATGTGACGTGTAACGTTTGCAAATCATGTATTTCCGGTTTTATGCGAGTACTAGAGTACTCGCTAAGCTACTCGACTCCTACTCGACTCCTAAACTACTCGGTTAGCGCAGCCCTATTTACAAGACAATCGTGAAGTCAACTATATCGAGAAAAGCATTCGTTCAACCACTCATTCATTCAAGAGAGACAAAATAACTGGCAGAATAATGAAACACCACAAATTGAGTCAACTTCTTTCTAGTAATTCCAGAAACTTTCCGTACTTTGGCGGCTTGCAAAAGAGTTGCAGCTTTCCTCCATGAGGTTGACACCGTCCATCGCTGTGACATCGCAGATGTCGTCATCATCCCTTCAAAAAAAAACCATCACAATTTAGTCAATTTAGCTAAATCATCCCATCACTTCCGTGGATAATTCTACCAACCAACGAACAACACCCCAATCTACAAGCAAAACTTCCAATATAGAAGCAATGCTCTTAATCTAAAAGCAATACTCCCAATCTACAAGCAATGCTCTCAATCCACAAGCAAAACTCCCAATTTACAAGCAATGCTCTCGATGTATTCTCAATCTACATACAATATTTTCAATCTACTCTCAATCGATAAGCAATATTTTCAAACTACTCTCAATCGATAAGCAATGTTTTCAAACTACTCTCAATTGATAAGCAATGTTTTCAATCTATCCGGTACTCTCAATCAACTGATAGTAACGCTCTCTCTCTCTCAATCAACTCTCAATCGACAAGTCAATCTAGTCTCAATGTACAGGCAATACTCTTAATATTCATAGGCAGACAATGTCTCTATACAGACCCATGTTATAAACTAACCGCATCGCTTCGTACTTCCGTTTCTCGCCTTTGTGCTGTGCTGCAGGGATGCTGGCATTCATCTGCAGCAAGAGGCCGTTGTTAGTGATGGTGGCACTGGTGGCGACAACATCCGTGCCAATCACCACCGGCTGTGTTGTGCCAATGAGGTTTTTCGCCTGATCAGCGGTCAACATTTGCTGCGGCTCGACCATCTGCAGTCCAGTCAAGTGTTGTTGATGCTGCTCCTGCTGTAACATTGAAAGTTGCAGTTGCTGCTGCTGAGGGGTCAATGTCGTAGGAGGCACTAATGGTTTGCTCTGTGCACAGAAGTAAAGATGTAGCTATTTACCAAAATCAACACCAGAGTACAACTGATAAAACAATAATATCTATGAACACAACCACATTCAACATTGCACTATTATTCATTGATCGCAACACATATGACCAAGCCTCATTTACAAACGCCATAACACTGGACTAAGCACATCACATCATCACATAAATTAGCATAACCATGGAAGAAGGCATAAGACCTATAACTACACGAATTTTTAACCCTCAAACCACCGATACTTTGTAACTACAGTGTATACGCAATGTAACGGAGTATACTCGGTTCATACATTTTTAGAGTTAAAATCAGAAAAAGAGAGAAAATTACAAAGAAGCAGCCCTGAGGAGTACTGCAGTATATTACTTCCTTTGAAGGGGATGTATTGATAAGATGACAACCATTATATTTCTGTCTCTACTTCAAACCGAAACAATCAAAACACCCACAAATTTCAGAGTACATGAGTAACTTTACAGAAAAAATCTGCTCAACGGCCAAGATCAAACATTAATGTCACAGCACAACAGCAACATTATATTTTCTTGAGTCAGACAAGGCAATCTGGAATGCACCAGTCAACCAGGCCATAATGATAAGAAGGAAATGTGACCACCAACCTGTGCGGAATGAGCCGCTAGCGAGTTTGGAATGACGGACCTCGGCTGCAGATTAGATGCAGATGATGTGACGCTGAAGACCGGAACAGAGTGGGCCACCGTTGCCGTTGTCGCCAACGACAATTCCACAGTTGCAACAGATGCAGGCAGTGGAAGAACGCCGTCGATCGTCTTGCTGCTACGGAAAAGCGCATCACGCAGAAACGGAAGGCTCTCCTGCGATCAACAAACAAATCACGAGTCGTTTAAAAAGTCACTCAAAAAAAGTTGTACAAATCAATTGAAATTCTGAAGCATTGAAGCTAAATGGCATGAAAGCATTA
This sequence comes from Metaphire vulgaris, assembly GCA_018105865.1. Lineage (NCBI taxonomy): Eukaryota > Metazoa > Annelida > Clitellata > Crassiclitellata > Megascolecidae > Metaphire > Metaphire vulgaris. The sequence goes on along the minus strand of CM030845.1, from coordinate 10,408,303 downwards.
ATGAGCACAGCATTTACATAAGCAAAGAGATCCTCAGTTCTTCTAACTTATTTTATGTCACTAAGAACGACCCACATCAGCAAAGCACAACAGGCAGAGTACACGATGGCACACAGGTGGACAAAGAAGATGCACTAACCCTAAGAAATGGTACAAGGTACGGCTGTGGTGGCAACGTCAACTCCTCCTGCAGCTGGTTTGTGAAATCTTCAGGCTCCACAGTGCCATCCTTAAGTAAAAGCAAAAACATAACTCGATTCTATCAAAAAAAGATCCTTGTACACAAGACAAATCAAGATCATATATTGTCCTATTGTCCACTCACGATAAGTCCCTTGATAAGGTTTTTAACGCTCTGGACAACTTTCTTTGGCTGTTTGGATGCCACTTTCATCAGCGTTGACAGAAAGTTCTTGCACATCCGAACGTTTTCTTCTATGTCTTCCACGTTCGCGCTTGCAACCAATGCTGCACCAGTCGATGTTGACAATTGCTCAGCTGTCATAGAAAGTAAACAAGCACAACTTTTCACAAACACACACATACGTCTGAAACTCTCATTCGGGGTTTCTAATAAAGCCACCCTGTGGTTTATAACATCCTATCTCTCTAACCAATCTCAAATGATTGTTATGGAGCATTCCCGCTCAAACTGGTTTCATGTTCCTTTTGGTGTTCTGCAAGGTTCAGTGCTTGGTCCTCTGCAGTACTTTATTTTTCTATACGACTGACTGTTGCTCCTTAATTAACTCATATGGCTTCACTTGGCACCTCTATGCTGATGACATTCAAATTTACCCACATGGCCTGCACTCTTCTCAGTCTGAGCTCACTCAATCAGTAACCAATGTAATTCCAACTCTTTGGGATTGGATGTTCTCCAAAACACTGAACCCTGACAAAACTAAACTTATCTGCTTGGTACTAAACATCAGCATTCTAAAATCAATTATGACTCACTGACCTCTCTCTTTCTTAATCTATCTTTCTCAAATTGCATCAAGAACCTTGGTATTTACTTTGGCAGTAACTGACCTTCAAAGAGCATCTTGCTAGAATCTTGATCCTGCTTCTACCAATTTAGGCAAATTAGGGTTACCTGTATTCGTTCTTCACTTTTTCTGTCTGCAGTCAAATCTCTGGTTCATGCTTTTGTTGCTAGTAAGTTCATCATCATCATCATCATCATCATCATCATCATCATCATCATCATCATCATCATCATCATCATCATCATCGTCATCATCATCATTGATTTGGTCCATTCTTCTGGAATCTCCTCTTCTTCCCATATCTCCTTTATGATCTGATATAACTCTTCCTCCAGATGTTCTCCGCCCGCTTTCAAGATTTCAGTAACTATTCCATCTGTTCCTAGGCTTTTTTTGTTCTTTAGCTTCCACAATGCTCTGTGCACCATAATAATAGTCTTGTTATAACAGTCTTAGTCTTGTCATAATAGTCTTGTTCTTTAGCTTCCATAATGCTCTGTGCATTTGAGAATTGCAATTCTCTCTCTGCCCAAAAGCCTACTCTCCACTCTGCAATCTATCCTTAGTGCAGCAGCTCGTCTTGTGGCTAAAGCTCATCGTTACTCTAGCATCTCAGACTTTATGCTTAAGCTTAACACCCTCCATTGGGTTCCAATTTCTGATTGCATTAAATTCAAATGAGTAATTATTGTTTCTGCTGTACCTCGAGGTCCGGCCCCGTCTTACATTACTGAGCTTTTCAAATAACCCTCTTCAACTGCACATCACCTGCTCCACTCCACTGATCGGAAGGATGTTTATGTCTTCAGATCATGCACTCCTCTTAATCAGCATCGAGCATTTGCAGTGTCAGGACCCTCTCTCTGGAATGCCTTAAACTCATCCATTTGAATCTCACTTCCAACCTCACACTCTGTTCAATGCAAAACCTAAAAGTCTCATTACTTTATCATGCAACTCCAATGCCAGGAGTGCCTCTGGGTAGAAATATAAGAGGTGCTACACAAATGCTACATTACATTACATTACCGGCACACACACACAATTATCCTAGAATCTGACACAAACATAAATTAACTCTCTTGCCACATAAAGCAAACATTTAGGCTTCATAGCATATTGATTATGGGGCTGTCCATTAATTATGTCAACAACTTTGGGGCAATTTTTGACCCCCTCCCCCTTGTCAACAACTGTCAACTTTCACTTACCCCCCATAATTAGGTCAAAAATCTGAATCCTCTCTCTGCCCAAATGCAGCCAAATCTCTTTTGACCCCCCCCAAGATCAATGACAGGTCCCAATAACAAGGTTATTTTTTGTGGTGATGACCATTTCTCCCTTTTTTGCTCATTGAGTGTCAAGAAGTGGTGGTGATGACCTTTTTGTCATGCTTCTTTCCTTTGTAATAAGTAGTATTCCATGAAATTTCCTATTTTTTGATTATTTGTAAAAAGTGAAATTGTTGACATTAACTTCTTTTGACCTCCCCTCCCCCTGTCAACAACTGTCCAACTTTATCAACACCCCCCTAAATTGTAGACATAATTAATGGACAGCCCCTATGTGGATCACCACGGCAAAAGGGTTAAAACCCTTGCACTAACCATTATCCAAAAAGCACCAAGTCCAAAGACTGGCATTAACTTTTCAAATGCAGTAGTAAGCACCAAACACAAATGAGCATAGTGCTATAGAAATCCAAAAACCATTTTACAAAGCTAAAAGATTGGTTTTTGGCTCTTCAGGTAGGTCACCACGACCCACCGCTCAGATTAGCTGCACACGAGGCGATGCTGAAGACTGGAACAGCTGGGGTCACTACTGCCATTGTTGCCAACGACAACCCCGCAGTTGCAACAGACGCGATTGGTGGACGAATACCATCAATCGTCATCCTGTTCCGGATAAGTGCATCACACAGAAACGGAAGGCTCTTCTGCGATCAACAAACAAATCACAAATCGTCTAAAAAATCACTCCAACAAATAAATGTTTTAAAAATCGGTTGAAATTCTGAAGCATCAAAACTATATGGCGCGAAAACATTAACAAGCAAAGCATTTACGTAAGCAAAGTAAATCCTCAGTCCTTTGAACTTCTTTTACATCAGCAAGAATGTCCCACATCAGCATATCACAACAGGCAAAGAGTATGCACTATGCAATGGCACACAGTAGGATAAAGATGCACTAACCTTAAGAAATGGTACAAGGTAAGGCTGTGGTGACGACTTCAGCTCCTTCTGCAGCTGGTTTGTGAAATCCTCAGGCTCCACATTGCCATCCTTAAGCAAAAGTTTAAAAAATAACCTGATTCTATCAAAAGAAGATCGGGAATTTGTACAAAAAAGACAAATCAAGATCATGAAATTGTCCACTCACGATAAGGCCCTGGATAAGATTTGTAACATTCTGGACAACCTTCTCCGGCTGATTATAATTACACGCCAGCCTCATCAGAGTTGACAGAAAGTTCTTGCACTTCCGAACACTTTCTGCTATGTCTTTTGCGTTCGCACTTGCAACAACTGCTGCACGAGTCGACATTGATAACTGCTCGGCTGTCATAGAAAGTAAACAAGCACAACTCTTCACACAAACACACACACACACACACACACATATGCGCATGCTCGCGAATCGCTGTGGTGAAAAGAGTTAAAACCTTTGCACCATTAACCATTACCCAAAAAAGCACTGAGTCCAAAATTTGGCATTAACTTTTTCAAATGCAGTAGTAAGCACCAGACACACAATTGAGCAAATGTGCTCTATAAATCCAACAACATTTTACAAAGCTCAAGGTCCAGTTTTGGCACAGCAAGTAGGTCACTGTGACCCTCCGTTCAGTTGAGCAATGCCACCCTGAGGCACGAGCCTTGATACTACAGACGGCATGGAAAGTGTGGCCGAGCTCATAGACGTTTGCAGGTGCAGCTGCATCGCCACCGACATTGCGCTCTGCACCGGAACCAAGCCTTGGCCCGACGAGGCTATCCGAATGGCGGCTCCGTCGTCATTTGGATGAACAGGGTTGAGGCGCTACTGACTACAATCAGACCCTGACCTGTCGCATTTGTCTGAATCAGGCCGAACTGCCCGGCGAGTTGGGGCAGAACAAAAATTACCGACATATTTCAAAATCCGCAAAATTGTAACTTTGTCGTAAACACAGATAAAAATCTATACTAAACCCAGAATAAGATGTACATTAGAAAACAACTTCTCTTCCTCTTCTTCTTCTTCTTTATCCTCCATCATCTATGATGACGATGAGTTTGAAATGAGATGACTCCAGGTCTTCCTGTCTCTTGTCGTGTATGCTACTTCTTCTAAGTTCCTGACATTTATATTATATTATTTCATATTATCTATCTATCTCTTATCTTGTTTTCCTATATGTCTACTTCTATTTCCTACAATATGGCAGTGCAGAGCTTCCAAAAGCAGTCTCTGTTCCCTTTCTTCCTCCAGTCTTTTCATGTGTCCAAACCACTGTAGTATACTCCTTCAGATTTTGTCTTAGATAACAACATGATGATAACAAATAATAACCAAACCAAAACTTAATATTAAATTATATATACTGCTTAATATTCAGTCACATCTGATCTCACCCATACATAAAAGGAGTCTATATAACAATCATAAAAGCAAATGTAGTCTATAAAAATTAGAACATGTACACTGTCCGCATGTGAAAATACAGTATACAATATACATAGTGCTAAAGCAATACATTACAACACATAAAAATTGTACTAATCGTGTAAGAAGATTTACCGAACGATAAGTCTCGCCTTTTCTTCTTATGGCGACCGGTATTCGTATTTCGCTGATATGTACGTATTTTAGTGTAACATTTTTGGAAAAACCCATTTGGGTAAACTTCCGCTTTCGACCTCAACGAAGAGAACTACTCGCGTCAGTTATTACTCGACGGAAAATCCTCATCTTCGTACAGAAAAGGAATACCAACAGGCGACTGTCGTGTATAAAAGAACTGAAATCAATGCCGTTTAATCACAACTAATCTACCGCCCGCACTGCAATAAATGCAGTGCACACTCTTAGAACATCAGCAAGCGACGTCGTGAGACTCGTGACAAACCCTGGCTTGAGACGGTTAACCGACTGAATGAGCGCACTACTGCAGGCACGAGGGGGCGCGGTCCCAGCGCCATCTGGGTCGTCGGCGGTGCCGTTCGAGGAGGCGCTTCTGCTGACTTGCTGGGCGAGGGAGCGTAAGGCACTGTCGGCGACGTTCGAGTTCAAGATCTCCAATTCTCCATCGACGCCATTTTACGATTCAATGTCAAGTTCATCGATCATCGACGTGCATGCGCCGTACCAATTAGGCTTTGGCCGTACGCGAGGAATAAAGTGCAGAGCTATAATAATAATAATAATAATAATAATAATAATAATAATAATAATAATAATAATAATAATAATAATAATAACGTGGTTTTAAGTGGTTTAGGAGGCCAAGTAACTTGAAGTAAGCGTATACCTTCCCCATAGCTATTTTAGGAGAGACTGAACGCCTAAGAATAAGCAGCTACTGTTGTGCTGCTCCCAAGGCGCTATTGAAATCCACGAGATTTTACTTACTTATAGCAGCGGTTCTCAGACCCCTTTGTCACCTGAGAAATATGAAATCATGCAGTGTCTGCCGAAAAAGCTCGACAAGCCAAAAAGTTATCCGTAATTTTTGTTTTTTTTTCACAAAATGCGCGGACCACTACACGCCCTCTCGCGGACCACTTTTGGTCCGCGGACCACGGATTGAGAACCGCTGAACTATAGGATACTAAATTGGAAGGGTCCAAGTTACAACAGTGGTTCTGACACAGGGCAAGCCCTCCTGAACCACTTTGAACCTTATTATTATTATTATTATTATTATTATTATTATTATTATTATTATTATTATTATTATTATTATTATTATTATTATAACAAGGTTTAAAGTGGTTCAGAAGGTCATCCTGTGTGAGAACTACTACAAATCTTTGGCAAATATTTCGATTTTTTATTTGTTTTTGATACATAGGGTATGCATTATGTATTATTAATTTATTATGTTTCGACCTTTCGTTTTGCCAAGGTTGATTAAATTTTATTATTTTAATAAAAAACGGATTTTGTATTGTAGAGACTAGATGGTTCGTAGTTTTTAGAGAGGTAGAGTGGGCACACTAGCTGTTATGATGACGATCTGATCTCTGGAACGCATTTTAAGGGATTAAATTCTAATTAAATAAAACTCTGATTAAACAAAACGAAAGCAGCGCTGGACGTTGGCTTCGATGGCTTCTTCTCGGATGATTTCTGCCTCTGTTCGTGCAATCGGAAAGAAAAGACTGACGCCGCAGCGAGCAGCCGTAGTCCTCGTACGTTGACTTTCCTATCGTCGTTTACCCTTTTAGACTAGACCTCACAATGTCAAATGGACACTGCCAATTGCCCTTTATCCTTGCGCTGCCGTTTCTTTTTAGATTTTTTACGTAGCGCCATTTGTGCGAACTCCGTATAGTCACTATAAGTGGTATAATATGACCATAATGTGAATGAATGGATGGGTGCTCACACAAGGCAGTTCCTACTGAACCACTCTAAGCCTCGTTGTTATAATAATAATAATAATAATAATAATAATAATAATAATAATTATTATTATTATTATTATTATTATTATTATTATTATTATTATTATTATTATTATTATTAAGTAAGCCACTGTAATTATATTGAGACACATTTCGGTTAGGATTGTCAGTAGCTGAATAGCATGTTGTTAGAATCTGTTCCAGCCACATACAGATGTAAGGTATGTGCTGTGCAGACTCTCAAATGATAAACTGATAGGAAGTTAAAATCATTTAAAATGCAGTTATGGAAGACAATATATATATATATATATATATATATATATATATATATATATATATATATATATATCAGACTTATGAGACACATATGGTTTCTGAAAGATGACAAAATATTAAGACATGTAAAAGATAAAAGTAAGTAAGTAAAACAAAAGTTTTATAGAGCTGCCTGAAAGCTTGGCGTAGTGCACCAGCTTATTCACGAGATGAACGAGTTGACCGCTGTGCTTGAATGGTAAAGAGATTACGAAGGTACATGGGCTTTGAGAACTGGACGGCGTTGTAGGTCAGGCATAGAATCTTGAAATCCATTCTGGAACCTTGAGCCAGTGAAGCGATTTCAAGGTCACAGTGATGTGGTGAATTGTTGGTGTTCACGTGACAGCTCTAGCCAAAGCATTTTGTATTGTTTGAAGGCTTGCTATTTGCTTCTTGTGAACATTAAGGTAGAGAGAGTTGCAGTAGTCCATATTTGTATAGACAATTGAGGCGGCAATTGTGCAAACTGTGTGGAAGTTTAGGAATGGACGTAAGCGTCGTAAGTCCCGTATGTATGTGAAACAAGAGCTACTGAGATTATATATATATGTGTTGCAAATGAGAGACCTGCATCAAATATCACACCAAGATTTCTTATTGAGGAATTAGTTTTGAATGAGTGGTCGGTTGAGTGTCCCTTGTTGAAGCTGATTATTATGTCTGATAACTTGGCGATTTGTGTGGGCATGCTGATGAGCATAAGGTCCGTCTTTGAAGAATTTAGGCAGAGTAAATTCGATGACGTCCAAGTTGAAACTGAAGCGAATGCATTAAGCAAGCGTTCGATGGATTCTTGGCATTGATTTGGAGAGAATGATATGAACAGATTTTTTAAAATAGAAAATTTACTACTAGTGAAGGATTTCTAAAGGGGCAATCTAAATACCATGAACTTTAGATAGCAAGTTTGTAGTTTTCTGTACTTTTGTCCCCAGACTACCATGCAAAATATTCTGGTAAAAGTCAAGAACATATAAGTTTCTTTGTTTTCGTAGTCAATAGAATCAAGATGTTTGTTTGAGTTAAATAAAACTCTTTGTCATTTTAAAGTATTTATTGAAGGATTAAACATTTTCGTCACAATTTTTATGATCACTTGTTAAGGTATGGTGATGCCTGTGATGACTGTGGTGGTTTTGATTTTGATTTTGACTTTGACTTTGGTGCTTTTATGATTCACAGACTCAGGCAGCTGTCAGTCATGTGAAAGTTCTAATGCAGGAGCAGCCAAGCATGGTAAAGACTGAACTTGCCTGAATGCATTGAATTGCTACTAGACCTTCTTCCTGTTTATGTTTTAATAGGAGTGTCATGCAGTCTAATTATAAAATTGTATATTCTAAGTTACAATCCTCATCCAGCTGTTAACTACTGGTAATATTTATTAGCATATAGCAAGTTGAGTGTTACTTGCTGAATGCATTTCCACATTTTCTTTCTTGTCAAGCACATGAGAAAAGCATTTTATGAACCATGCAGTACCATGTAAAGCTTTACATTGTTTATTTAATTTGCCTTGTCACAAATATAATATAATTTGATTAAATTAATGAATGTAATAATGGTCTTTTGTAGGCTATAATAAGTATTGTGAGGAGTGGACACAACCAACTGTGTTTTGATTTGATTGCTAATTGATTGATCTTGATGATTTACCAATGTTACTTACTTGTGCACATTCTAGGTTGGTCTTCGTGTCGGTGTGAAGACAAGAGGTTGCAATGGTCAGTCTTACACGTTGGAGTATGCACCTGAGAAAGCCAATGACGATGAAGAAGTTGTTCAGGATGGTAATTCTTTTCAGTACAAAGACGTTTTTAATTAGAAAGAAATCTTCGCTCTTAAGTGCAATGGGAAAACTAATCTGGCTCTGACCACTTGCTTTGTCTATGTGAATGCCTCGATCCTCTTTACACACTGATGCATGTGCGGAAAAGTATGATAAAATTGGGCTTTTGAATTGGAGCCCAGTGTGTGATACATTTTAATGCCAGCTATTGATTTTTACCCAATTTTAGTTATTTATTTTTCTGCATTATATTCTTAAGCTGTTTGATGCTTTTATTTAGGGGCCATCCATATATTACATATGCAAAAATGCATGTTTTTATTTGCTTTTCTGAATTCAAGATCTTATAGTCATGCCCAGTCATTAATTGTTAAGGCTCGGTTTGTTAACTTGAAAATGGTAACTGAACTTTTCGCACTCATGAGCTGTTGCGATGTTCCACCCTACCTGTTTGTACTTGAGTTGCTTTGCTCCTAACAGAGGGATACAGTGATCATTATTAGGAGTTCAAATTGACTTTGGGGCATTTTTTAGTTGGCAGATTATCGAAACTTGGAGCAAAGTCTTGATAGCAAAACATCTTGATGCAAAATGAGTACCTTTGTGTTGAACATCAAGTATTCATCAAAAATGTCCACCGTCTAATATTCAACTCTTTGCACTTTGCACACTGATCAGTGCATCTGACTGAAGTGCAGTTATAATTTCCAGTGAATCGGATGTGGAATGATTAACTGTTGAGGCCATGCGCATTATGTACACTGGAAGATTCTCACTGTACAGTTGAACAGCATTCATATGCATGGAGAACAGTGTTTAGTGGGACTCTATAGTAAACCATACACTTGCACAAGTTATGGGCTTTAGTATGCTGGACTTGTCTTCCATTGAAGTGAACCATGCCAATATTATATTGGCCAGTTTCAGCATGCCTAGGCAAAGCATGCATTTATTGATTGTGCACTTAAGTATAGTTGACGGTTACTGTTGTTTATCTGAGCTTCGTTTGATTCTGTTTTGCAGGACTGAAGATCTTTATCAGCAGAAAGGCTCTAATGCACGTCATAGGAACGGAAATGGACTATACTGAGGAGCAGCTGAGCAGCGGTTTTGTGTTTAATAACCCGAACATCAAAGGAACGTGTGGATGCGGAGAAAGTTTTAACGTTTAGCCTGCTTGTTTTAGATCCTAACTGTTGCATGCATAGTCTCATTTGCAATTTAAAATTCCCATAAATAATTATTATTTCGTCTGAAATCTTTCATTCATTTCATAGTTCGATGGATGCTTGCAGAAAGTGCTGTAAGAATTGTGTGCAGTTCATTTTTGCTAAGTGCATGCAGGAAAATGGTGTCACTGTTCAGCTCTTAGCATAGGTTTTTGTAAATGAATAGAGTTATTGAAACTTACAATTTATTATATATATATATATTTTTTTTGATTTGCTCGGGAATTAACTTTCCACCCCCACTGGTTGAGTCTGCCCCCCCCATTGAGGTACAAAATTTGGTATTTTTTATTTTCTGACTCCACTGGAGGTTGAAAATTTTGGGGTCTGAGTGGTTTGATCCCCTGCTGTTTTCTGAAAAACATTGACCTGTCATATATTCAGGACTTTAAATGTATGTTAATATAAAATGTGACTTCCCCCCTTGTTTTTGAATATCTTGTATCATGTGCTGCAGTGAAAAAATTTTAAATGGCACTTCAATTTAATTTTTTTGTTTGAGTACTGAACAACATTAGGCTAATAAATTTGTTAGAATCTTTGAATGATTATTTTTAAAAAATGAATTGCACGATGCATAAAAAATATATTTTTATGATTTGCCATAATTTTTCAGTTGATATTATAGATGGCAAAAGTTAATTGATAGAAGCAGAGTGCATATTTTACTGTAGTCAGGTAATTTGTTCAAAGCATTGGATGATCAGAAGTATAAATTTTATAACTGGAACATGGTAAAATTTATCCACTTTATATGAATGTAACAGGTCTTTACTGATTGATCCAGCCAATTCTTATGAGAAAGTAAAAAATGTGTTCTTTTGTCAGGTTTACTATTTTAAAGTTTTTTAATTATTAAGTATGAAAGTAGTAATTTTTAATTAAATGCAATCATTGTTGCATGCACCCAAAGTTATCAACAAGAGGCCAACCATATATTACATATGCAAAATGCATATTATTTTCAACCCCCCTGTACATTTTTGGACCCCTCATGCATATGTACAAATTAGTTTCTCTACCCACGGTTGAAAAAATAAATTTTTTTGCCATTGCCACGAGGCATTTGTTTTACTATTAAAATTGAGTTTTCTTAATTTGTTTTCTAACATTGATATTTATTAAAGAAATACATTAGCACATACAAATGTCTGTGAGGCTGTATTATGCCTACTAATAAGGTTAGACACTGTCCATGTATGCCTGCTTGAAAGTTCACCTGACCATCTAGAATCTAGATGTTTGCCAATTGCCTCCTGCCCCTTGGCCTGCCAATTATTTAATAACCGTGTGAACAATTCTCTTGAGCGGTTTTCTTAATTGTTATATAGGCTATATATAAATTTGTGTTTGTGCATATGTACACATTCAGTTGAGACCTCCCTCCCCAAGTGCAAAATCTCCTAAATCTGTGACCTCCCTTGGTGCGTACGTAATATATGGATGGACTCCAATGTAGTTCAGCAATGTCAAGAATACCTCATGATTGTAAATATCAATAATTAATCTCTCTTTTTCTCTGTACAACAAACAGTTGCACAAAAATAAACCAGTAAATATCGGTTTCCGTTGTACTTATTGTAACAAGAACCAGTGGATGTGATGGCACTACAAAATGTTCTTGGTGTAGACAACAACGTACTGTACCTGGTAATAATGTTCGATCGTTAAGTGCAAATGTTAATTAACTGTAATTATCTAAGAGTTTACTATCATAGATCACAAGTGAATCAGGTCTGTTTTAGAAAATCAAAGTTATCATCAATTCATACCAGTAAAAAAAACTTCAGTCACTAAATCAAATTGTTACTATATTGTAGGCATGATAGGCTGACAGTTTACAAATTCTATTTAAAGCAAACATTTCTGATTACATTGTCACACACAAATGGAATAAAAAGTCAAAATACTCGTAACAGATCCAAGCACAGATCCTTAATCATATTTCTAGCAATGATAGAAAGCAAGCATTTCAGCAACAATAAATGCAGTAAGACATCAATGGAAATCCATAAACTTCTGTAAATCAACTAGCAGGTCAATAGAAACTCAGACCAGGCAGAGTATATTCTTGAGATATTTCCATTATCTGAAGGAAATTTACATAAGAATGTTAACATATGATATATGTGGTGCATAATAGAAATACAGTAAGGAAAGCTAATTTCCAATAGGGTCCATTGCACTTCCAGATTACTAGCACTACTATCACACACACACACATTACTAATCTACTTAAACTTCTATAGCGCCACTTCGTAATGCACAGGTGCATCAGCGGATGGCACACCAAATCAAAATCATTTAAGATCCAGGTCAAATCTAGGGTATCCGGCCGGACAAAATGGTGACTTATGTCATGGTGAAAACAGCATCCATCAACTCCACATCGGTAAGAAAAGAACTTCATGTCAATACATATTCCCAACCAACACAAATTTCACAAATCAAATTCACAAAATTACCAGATCTTCAAATTTAAATGTGAAAATAAAAAATTAGCATGGATATATACATATCAGATCATGAAAACAGTGTCCATATATTAGTAGGGGAGTTTGGAATGCAAGAACAATCACAGTACTTCATACTCAAGCATTCTACTGCCAGGAATAAAAACCATCACAGGATATGAGAAACAGAAACTGTAAAGTGATTAGATCTATTAAGAATATTAACCAATTTTATAGAAATTGCCTCCCATCTATTGAGCGATACATAAGGTATACATATGCCACCTGCAGCACATATTGTACACAGTGCAATTCGTCTATTAAATTAAGCAACACTGTGAAACAGTCTACAAGTGTCAAGTTACAACGATCTTTAACAGGCAAGAACAGTAGCTAACTTGCGAAAATGACATCAGAAACCAATGTCCAATTTTAATGATTACAAGCTACAACAACTAGAACAACATTTGCAAGCACTAATCTCAGGACTGCTTTTTTATAAATTATTCTTGAGACTTGAATAATCGATACAGTCATATTATAAACGAAACTGGTCCTCAAAATTGTGCAGATGTATGTAAAAAGGACAAAAAGTAAACGCATTCACGCCAACACCATCATAAAACAAGAATTCAGGAGGCATTAGAAAGGACGGATCAATATACATTTAACTGCTCTATAAAGGCAAATACAGAGTCCTAAATAATAAATGTGATCTAAAAATTAAAATCATTAAAATGGCCAAAAACTCTAAGAAACAGTTGCTGACAACAATGAAGCCACAATTCATAAACAACATAAACTAGTATGACAATCCAATACAAAATTTCCTACAGACGTATGAATCTTTGTTCAATCATCGACCACCTCATGCATGCCTGCAACTTTTCGTCATAGATGTACATTAAAACTCAGCCAATAATCTCTTAGGCTTATGTAAACCTTGACAAAAGCAAAGGTGTGCCATAATAGTGCACATCAGATACAAAAAAATAAATATAAATATCCACGATTTTTAACCCTTTGTCCATAAGGCCGATATTTAGGTTTCATAGCATATTGGTTACATGGATCGCTGAGTAAAAGGGTTAAGCGGTGATGTTCTCGTCCAGATCTTTAAAAATCAGTGCAAGAAATGCAAATAGGCAGATCAGCTGATATCCAGGCCGTGTTACCAATAAGCCATTTATACTTCCACCGGGATCTGAATTGAAAAAAACAGAAACAATCAGAAATTCGTTATTACAGCAACATTTAGTGGCATTTACGTTAAAATTTTCATTACTAATATACTAAAAACCTTAAAGAAAATTACTGCAATATCAATGACTATTATAAGTGGTTAAAACCGGGCAGAATGACACCTCCATTTGGCATTCTATCCTGTCTCATTAAGTTTCTGTATGACTTCGACATCCCATAGCATCAAAACTGCTATAACTTTCTCTAATAGAGACTTAAAAACTCATTTTTATCTTTTCAGAAATGTAAGTATAAAGTGTTTTTGCACTTAAAGTCTATATCATCCTTCAATTAGATGAAATTCTCCTCAGGAACTCTCAGTTAAAGCATTATCCTTCTGACCATCATTACCATTTCATCTTATATATGTTTGTGCTTTAATCAACTAATATGTTGAATAGCTTGCTAAGCTATTATGATGAATATTGTCACAGTAAATGAATGCAGATAAAGGTCTAAAATAATTTACTGCAAAGCATGAAACACCTAATGAAGTCAAAATGAGTCCCAAAGAGTTTTTCTAGAGGGAAAAAATTTTCTGGGAATTAGCATCCCTACTTGAAAAGACTGCAGGCCCAGAGCCTAAATGCAGAAAAACATTGATGTCATTTAGTCCTAGCCAGAAATTGTAAAAACGTTCCAAATGTTATTGTAAAAAAGTGCAAGTTCAGCTAAGAACAGCAGAGTCAGTGATAGAATAATGGACAGCAATTAGAAATAATCCAGTAATCGCACCGTGGCACAACACCTTGCAAGATTATTTCTGTGTGTTGACATTTCTACCTTGATCATTCACTGCTTTTATCTGCCATTCATTACTCAACTTCAAACACAGAGGGATCTTCGCTAATCCTCCAGATTCTTCACAATAATTCAAATAAAGTAAAGCAAAGTTTTCCTATGCCCAGATTAGAGCGTCGGGGCTGGTGCTGATCTCCGGTCTCTTACAGTGGCGTCATTTCACACTTTTCTTGGGGGGGGGGGCGAGAAATTTTTTAAAATTTTCTTTTACAATTTTATAATTGGAAATTTTTTCGACTATTCCAAAAAATGCTGACGACCTTTTTTTTTTTTGCTCGTCATCAGTTTTTTGTTACGTTGTACCATACCAACAAAAATACTTGACGGCCTTTTTTTTTTTTTAGTCACCTCCCTGGTTTTTTCTTTTCTTATTGCACATTCATACATTATAAATTAATATTTTCATTTCCTTGGGGGGGGCCACGGTGACGCCTCTGGTCTCTTAGGCATACAGCGAAGTGGGTGGCATACACCATTAACCTAGAGTAGGTTGCCAGCCAAAAGTCTAGACCTGCGCTTTACTTCACAGCAAATGCTGCTCCTCAATTTGATGTTATAACGGCCCTCTAGCGAGCAAGGCTAAGCGACCTTAGTGGCTCCTTCGGGATTTGAACCTGTTCTGTCAGCGCACCCAGCCACCCACCCAGTGTGTAACCACTTCTATCTTCCTGCCCCCAATAATTCAAATAGATCACAAGAACACAACGGGATAGACCCCGATTCCAACATACCGCCTTTAGTTTGGATAAACTGTTGAGCAGCTGGAGACCAACCGACACTGTTTCGTGCTCGAACTTCCAACTCATATGTTGTGCCTGATTTAAGACCAAGCAACTCGTGAAACAAACTAATTTCGTATTCTTTTTCTTGACTTACAAAACGCATCCAATCATTTACCGGATTTTTATCTTTGTCAACCTAGAAGATTACAAAAAAGAATTCACAAATAGCAAGTCAATATATAATGGCAGCAATCAAGCCAGTACTGCAGAAAAATAAACAAGGAATATTTATCCAAACGGCTGTGAAGTCATTGTTAGAACATTCAAAAACAAAATAGCAAAGGCCAAAATATATAAACGATTAATCTTTAAAAACAAAATCTGCTGAACAGTGTTCTATAACAGCAGATAAACTTTTTAAAAAAACAGATAGATGGAAAAGAGTTGAAGCTTCTCAATTATTTTGTTGTAAGTGGAAAAGAGCAGCTAGAACTCACTGCTCTATATCTGAATTCAAATTCTTGAATTGGTTGACCACCAGTGATGGGTTTTTCCCAGAGAACCACATAATGGTTAACAAAAGAATTTCCGTCCAGCAAAACAAGCTTAGAGGGAGGTTCTAGATACAGAAGAAAAAAATATATATATTCTGATATTGCAAAATGGTATCAACAATCAAATGTTCACCTGAGACCTAAAGTTAAATAAAGTTTCTATCTTCAATCCTCTCTTTTCACACTTGTTAAAATCCCACCCTTCATCACTTTTAGATTGTTATTTCTGTGTTAATTACCCTTGAGACCATATTCCTATTTATCCTTACCAAGCAGTAACCAGGATTTCTAATAAAGTATTGTAAGGCTAACCAACATTCTTTGTCATGACTGTCACAGAATAGAAATCCCCAAATCCAACTTCGCTCATAGCTCGGACTCGCATTATGAAAGTTGTGCTCGGTCTAAGGCGTTCAACAAGTATAGTCTCATCTGCCAACGAATAAATAGAAACAACTAAATGCTGTGAAAGACTGCAGCAAACAAATCTTACCATTAAAATCGATTCAATAAACTTTTTAAGATCTGTGGAACTGAATTTTTCTGATATTACCAAATATCTGTCAAAATGAACTCTAGTTGACCGGTAAATGACACATAATGAACACAGGGATTTGATGACCCAGTGATATTATCGATGGAGAGCAGATACAGTATGACATTCAAGATTGAAGGATGGACCAAGGTTTCACATCTTTCAAAACAATAGACGGCGCAAAGCAAGTTTAGACAGGTATTCCAGGTGGTACATAAAAGTGCTGCATTTATGAGAGTGGGACATGTACTATATACCATCAAGTCCTGAAACTAACAACTGGAGTACACTAAATCATACTAATCATAATAATAATTGACATAATTGACATTAATTGTAATGTGCTTGCTAACATTGATTGATTAGGCGCAATATAAATAGCTAATTACATTACATTACATTAATCAACAGTGTTATTTAAGTTATGGTTTTTCAGTTTCAGTTACAGTTACAGTTTATTTTTTTAAAGTTTAAGTTACAGTTACAGTTTATTTTTTTAAAAGTTACAGTTAATAGTTAATGACATTTCCGTTATAGTTACAGTTAAAGTTCTCTATTATGCATCTGGATTTGTCCGTTGATGCCTCATATGCAAAGAAATTCCAGACGCCGCTTTCACGTCTACACCCAATATACGGGCTAAACATTTTGCGCAAATATTAACTAAATTTAATCGTAAGAAAAGCAAAATTGATTAAGAATTACTACATTACTATGTACACTAGTTGAGTTGAGGCATGTCTACAACCAAAAGATGGATCAGATCAGTGTGAACAATGAAATGTAGACCACTTAATTGCCCATTCATCAGCCTGGCATGACCTTGTCCAGTTCACTGGGTGCAATTTAACTCGATAACAACCAGTGTTTATATGAGGTCTGAACTTTAGTCATAAATCGTGGCCCGCAAGTACAGCTGACACAGAAGACCGTATTACTGATAATAATCATACTTACTTATAAAATTATTTTTCTGTTTCAATAACTTTTCTATTTCTTAACTTTTCAACTTTATTCTATTACAGTTATAACATAAGTTATTAATCACTTTTCAGTTAATGTTATAGTTAACTTGAAGAATACTGCTAATCAACATGATAATTCTCATAATATAATACCATGATCATCAGAATCAAGTTATCTTATATAGAAGCAAATATGTTTTATAACAATCAAACAAGGTCAGTTACTTGCCAACTGCAAATGTAAGGATTTTATCTTCATAGTCCAGGCGAAAACCAATAATTTCCTCTCCACCCGTTGACTCTGGAGGCTCTGCGGACAAAATGACCCTGTCAGCTGATGCTTCCACTATGGTCACCGATTTTGGAGGACCCGGAAGGACTACAAGACAAATCCAGAAAGAAATTATAAATGGAAATGACTAATAAAACAAGCATGTAGTGTCTGTGAAACAGAATAAGTTATACAGTAATAAAACAGAACAGGAGCAATAAATGCATCATACCAACAGAAATAATTCAATGCAGTATACCTTTGGCCTAAATTAAGATCACAAAATTGTATTATAGTACTTCAGCAACAACAATTACCACAAAAAAAACAGCAGCATGAATTTTTCCCAACTCTATCGATAACTTCCAGTTAACAAACACTTTTACAACACTCTTACACATCATCAGTTAGGTCTGCCACAAGCCGCTGGCCAAATTTGTCATAACTAAGCAATTTAGAGCAGAAATATCCAGCACAGTGGGAAATTGGATGACATGTTACAGAAAAAAACTCAAATGAAATGTGTTTTAAGTGCAGAAAACGTCATTGAAGCATAATCAGTGCACTTCAAGATTCAAAAGGCAATGGGAGAGAATCTTTGATTTGGGTCAGAAACAGACAAACCTCTTTTCAATCTCATTGCTAGTTCTAGGCACATCAATTAATGAATAAATAATTAACAAATCTCTTTGACTGAGAATGTTTAAAGTGATTTAATGTAGATTATACACAAAGTATAATGGGAAGACTGATGGTCCACATAAATATGACTGTAATCACAGCTTACATCAACAAATCTAAGATCAGAAACAACAATTAAAACTATGACAGTGCATGGTTTTCCCCGGCATGTATGACTTTTCACTAAATCACAAAATTCTTCTACTGCTTTAACAGTCAAATAATTAACACAGAGAAATCTTACCAGCTCTCATAAGATGAATTTTTAAGTCTGTTTCTCCATAAGCATTCCTTGCCCTACAAGTGTAATTTCCAAATAGCCAAGGGGCATCATACTCCCGAGCTGTTACCTGAAACAAAATTAATACAATATATTTACACAATTGGACTTAAATGCAGGATCAAATGCTGGTTGGGTCTTAGTTCAAATGCACAGCAACAGTTCATTCAACAACCATGAATATCAAAGTAAATTTTTTTTACTCATGTGAGATGTTTTTTAATGAGCAGCATCAAAATGTATGGCCATCTTCAGAGAAGACAGCAATCAGTTGAAGTCACATATTCAGCTACAAGTTTCAAAATTTGGAACGGGGTCAAAGTTTTGGTAACTTTGCAAAGAAGTCAACAAAAAATTGACTGTTTCAAATATAATAAGGTTTGAATGATAAAAGATGAACTCTCGTCATTTCTTGAAAGTCAATTAAACTGAACTATTAGAAGCTATTATTTAAAACTTCATCCTGCCGTTGCAAGCTTTTAACCTGAAGATTGCTGAATTTGCCCATGTTGTATATGCGGAACGTCTCGTTGTTGCGAAGTGCATATTGGAAACGATACCACTCGACAGAGGGCATTGGCTCAGCGATAACTTGGCAGGTGATGTTCCTTGTTTTGCCAGGCCATATGTACACACTTTTGATGTTGTCGGGAGGAAACCGCGGCTTAACTGAAACAAGTTTTATGGCAAACATCTGTCTTGAAAATGCAAATAATGAATTAAAGTCAATGAAAAATAAAACAATACGAATTCACCATCATCACTGTACTTCTATAGTGACATTTTAGTAAATGTTCTCGACGGTCACTCCTTGATTACAATCGAACCGGTTTACAATAAAATACAAATAAATCATTTTTACACCATCAAAATTAATGCAAGTTTCTCCCACATTTGACCATAAAATTACTCCTATATTAAATTTAAATCTCAAAATAATACTCCACAATATAATAACATATGATATCACTAACAGTTAACGGTGATAGTTCCATTTTTCTCGTGAAATCCAGCAGCATTGCGGCTCTTGCACGTATAATTGGACATATCTTCCGGAATCAAAGAATGGACCAAAAGTTCCAAACGACCAGACATTGGATTTGTCATGGTGATCCTTCCATTTTCCTGAAAAATCAATTAAGTCATCCAACAAATTAATACCAAAGAATAGATTACTGCCAAAAGAATATTGCATTTTTAAAAAACAGCAACAAAGTACTAAAATTATACAAAATGTCGCATTTCATATTGCAACTACAACCATATTCATAGCATTGATATAGTACAGATGCAAATCATTATGAATAAAATGACAACACTACAAGACAATTGGTCACTGTTGATACATGTATACAACTACCAAAAATAAACATGATTTTTTAAAGCATAGAATTAAAAATGCACATTTCAGCATTAAATATAAAGATGTAAAGAAGTTTAAGGCTCAATCAGCATAAATGTATCATATTTCCACTTGGGAACACCAGAGTTTAGAAGTTGATTTTGCAGTTAAAAGAAATGTTAATTACTGCAGTGATTTTCCAGAAAAAGTAATAGATAATTCCAATTCAAGGGTCAAGACACACCATCCAACAGAAAGTAAACCCTGACACTCTGAAAAATGTAAAACTCAGATAATCCAGGTAAACAAATTACATTTGACCCCATGGTGTAATCAGCCGAGTTGCTCGTTTTACGAAAGGTCATTTCCGGAGGTGGGTCACCATTTGAACTGCAAACCAGTGTAATTGATGAACCTTCCACCTGTGTTACGTTCGTAATTGGAACAATGGTAGGAGGAACTGGCAAACAGATAACATTAACAAAAACCTATTGAATTCAACGAGTTCTAGCAATTAACAAATCTAAATGCCATTAAAGGACAGAAACTTCTAGAATTCTAAAATGCACATTTCTATCAGGAGAAGCCCATAACCTAAATACAGGATAGTAAAACAACCAATTGTAACTTCTGGAATCAATGTATCCACAAATAAGAACATTTTGCAACATTATATACATATTTACCAGCACAATTTAATTTTTAATACTTCATATCAATTACTGGTAACCAAAATTAGCAATCAAAATTAATTCACCAGAAATGTTGAGATGGGATCAGAGAATCAGGCATTGATTAAACGTCAATGCCTGTCAATGACTATAGCAATCCCTGTAATATTTTAAAGCTGAATCTATACATCTTGCTTCAAAATACAAATTTATGCATTCCCATAACACATGGCTCAATTTCACAGTTTCAAATCAAGCTTCTCATATTCCCAATATTCCCCATATAAAAATCATAGGCTAAGCAACATAATAAACAGCTTTGTCAAATAATTAATAGCTCTGTGCAATGGAGGGGAGGGCACCAGGAATTTTGAAATGGGGTTAAAGCCCAATTGGCAGTGACACCGAATTTAGAACGGCACTAACAAGTGAAAATAAGATCCCAAATAAATACTTCAGGGAAGCTCAGCAGATAGCCTTGGATTGGATACAGGCAAAGCCCCCCTCCCCCCAACCCAACCCAACCCATACCTGGTGCTGCAACGAGTTCTGTGCCTACAAAGTAAAAATAATATTCAACTGACCTAAAACTCTTAAATCAATGAACCCTTCATCTTCTCCAGCATTATTGAAAGCTAGACATCTGTACTTTCCCTCGTCCTCTTTGTGCACTGGCCGAAAGTAAATGTTTCCAGAATCTCGGTCAACGTAAGCCCGATCTGTGCCAAAAATAGCATTCTCATTGCCATCCTACAAAATTCAAGCACACAATATTCACTCTACAAGTAAAAAGTTGCACTGATTTCAAAGCAAGTTGCCTCTCTCTCAAATCAGATCACTGTTTCATCCTTTGGTCAATTATCCTGCTTAAAATATGCTCTGTTCAAGGGACAAATATTCTCCTTTTCTAAAAGTAGTTAAACAAGAAGTCTCTGCAAGTCATACAGTCGAGATTCTATTCCTCTATTTTGACTATGGACCCGTGTGCACATGCGTGTGCAATATTGGCAAATAAATGTCACCCTTAAATTATTTCCCAATTGGCTTTTTCTATGTAATACACTCTTCTTTCTCTCTCTACTCCATTTTACCTCATTCTTTACTCAGATTTGTCCATTAAATAATAAATTTATATGGGCTGATTCTGCTCTATACACAGGTGCTTAAATTTGTCATTATCCAGCAAATCAAGAGAATATTATTACATCATGCTGAATTTAGTTGAAAAATCTAGTTTCGGTGGTCTATTTGATGAAATCACTCTGTCCTGTGCCCGCTTCCATCCTTTGGCAAGGCCAAAGTTATGTGGGGCTAGGTCTTTCTCGATTGCTCTTTTCCAGGTTGTTTTGGGCCTACTTGCCGGTCTTTTCCAGGTCTTTGGTAGCCCATGAATGATGGCATCGAGGGCTCAGGCATAGTCCTGCTCTGGGTCAGCTCTAACGACATGTCCAAAGTACTGCAGTCTCCTGCTGCGGATCCTGTTCGAGATTGGACTCTCTCCTGTCCTACTGAATACCTCAGCATTTGTGAAGTGCAATGTATACTAGAGACAAAGGATTCGATGCAAGCACCACTGATGGTATGCATTTAATTTTCTGAGCGCTGATGTCATCGCACACGTCTCTGCCCCATATAGTAGCACTGATAGGATGCAAGAGGCGTAGAGAAAGAGTTACAATGATAAAAGGTCTACAATCATACATTTTGGTAAATATATCTTAACCCTTATTCCACCAGAACCGAATATACATTGCACTGCATTGTATACTCGGTATACATATGCACATATGCAATGTACACTGCAATGCACTACAGTTACATTGCATATAGTTACAAAGTATCTGGTGGTTTAAGGGTTAAACTGTTAATTTCCTGTAAATTTAAACTGAAATTTCCAAATACCACAAGTACGACACAAAATATTTACCTTATAATAATCATATTTTGGATCAGGAAAACCAGTTGCCTGACAAGACATTGCAAACTCTTGACTTTGAATTGCTTCCAGTTGTTTCGACTTTGTTATTATCTTTGGAGGTACTAAGAAAAGAAATATAATAATATATAAGAAAGTAAATAAAGAAAAAATAGTAAGAAAAGAAAACCAATTCAATACAATATCCGAACTCTGTGAATTAGTAAAAAATACAAATTTCATGGCTCCTCCATTAAAAAGTTTTCATAAAATTCACCCCCAAAGCTCAAAATGTTGTTTGTTTGGATACAGCAGCAGTCTTGTACTCTATGCTGACCTAAAGGCATAGATGTGAGGTGAGATAAATAATGGTATTTATCTCACATCTATGCCTTTATGTCAGCATAGAGCACAATACTGCTGCTGTATCCAATAGCCAGTTTAAGAATAAATGTAACGCACGTTCAGTAGCATGCAGAAGGGGGGCTGGAGGGGCAGTGCGCCGACCAGAGGGGGGGGGGCAAAATTGACTGGGCGACCTTTTTGTTCACCGAACATATTTTCCGACTTGGCTCCAGATTCCCACCCTAGGGCGCCAAAATCGACTTGGCCCCAGGCACCCACCACTCTGCATGCCACTGTACATGTTGCATATTACTGACACTGAATGTGATAAGTTGGTTGAAACACTAGAAAGCGTGAGAATGGAGCCCATACTATGCACAACAACACTGATAGGCTTTTCATCGTAACGTCCCTCAGAATCGACTTCAGCTCGACAAGTGTAGATTCCCTCGTCTTCCTTCGTTATGTTCCTTATGATAAGACCTGTCTGATCTTGCGCGTATCGATTACCTACAGAAATATCACTCAGCTCAAGTACATACTGTACGAATTAAAATCTCTTAATTTCTATATAAAGCACAGAAATATTTTTAAAATTTGGCAGATCATCAATACTTGACCATCAAGCCATATCAGCTCAAGACTGATAACAAAAGTTAGATAACAAAAAATCAGGTTAGTCTACATTACATTGAAAAAATATCTCTGCGTGGCAGCATCAGTCCTATATGTAATATATAATCTCTTCAAACCTCAGAAATCTAACACTGACAGTCTGACAGCCAATTCGAATCTAAAATATCTGGTACAAAAAAATGCACAGCAGCAACAAGAAAGAAATGACAGCATACATAAAACAATGAAAAATTTCAGATGTTACAAATTACTGTGACTGCTCGTGATCTTCTGTCCTCTGTACCGCCAAGAAATTGTTGGAACGGGCTGGCCAGTAACACGGCAGACTATATGCGCCGACGAATAAATAACTGGATACTGAGGACTGCGTGCATCAATGAAAGTTATTTCCTCTGGTACAGACATAAAGAGCAATTTTCACAGATCAATGATCACTTAATCACTTAAATAAGTGCTCATTAAACGTCATGTCAAGTGTCGCCATCACTAAGCTGCAGATGGCTGCACAAAAGAGGTAAGCAACCTCCACCGTTTCTGTTCTGAACTGTGCAAAAATGTGGAATCCAGAAAGCCACTCCACTTAGTGATACTACCTAACCAGAATAGTTTTGGTCTGCCACAAGCTCTTTAAATAAATAAATATTCTTAAATATTCATTTAAGAAAATATTCTTTAAAAATTATCTAAAACAATATTTTGCACAGTCTGATTAAGTTTATATGTCAGCACTATATAACACAAGAAAAAGTCAGCAAACCTTCTTTAAGTCAGAAAATCATTTTTAACAGTCACATGTTGTTCAAGAAAGTTTTAAAATGGTTTTCAATAAATGAAAAAATGAATTGCTAACATAATCAAGACATGATGATGAGTTCTCTGTCTCAAAGCATGTCCAAGTAGCCTTACACTATTTGGGAATTAGATGAGTGACGTGGTTTCTCTTGGCCTTCCTCACAGACAATTTGGCTGAGAAACTTGCCTGAGGTCACTATGCAGTGGCCATGGTCAAATCTGAACTGCATTTCATGTTGAATTAACATCGATAACAGACTTTACACTTTGACAGGAAATCATAGATGCTCCAAAATATGGGCTGCTACCTCACTAAGGACACACTAACAAACCAGCTTTTAAAGCAAACAGAGGCATAAAATATCATATACTAAACACAAGTAAGTGCACGTACGGAACAAAAGCAATTGGATTGTCTTCTCCTGTCGATTACCACCAACTGTACCAGAGCAGGAATAAGTTCCTGCATGCTCATTACGGATATTGGTAAAATATAGTTTTTTCGTGGGCACGTTTTCCTCTTTTTCAATGTAAACAAGCCTGAGAAAAGAAGAACATAAACACATATCCTTTTCATTAACAGCATATTTTTAGAGCTCATTCAACCACACTGGTCTTTATTGTCAATAAACACTTCAAAAGTTTAACACCAGAACAGCAAGGCCACCAACAGCAGGTCTAGAATAGCAGCAGTAAAGGCCTTATGCAGGGCCCTGCGAATCACAAATTTTTGCTCGAATCAAATCAGCTGTTAAGGTTCTAAATCTAACCGAATGTCAAATCAGCGAATGACACTTGTAAAAATTTTCATAACATATTTGAATTCAATAGCCACAGATATTTAATTAATTTGGTGCTACAAGTGCAACTGGTAAAAATGGATAATTCGTTTAATGTACATATGTACATATGCAGTTTTATTGACAAGGGCCTAATCTCTAAACATTTCTGAAATTCAACCAACTTTATTTCCAGGCGAGTCCAGAGATTTGAAGATATGCCAGAAGTTAGAGATGATAATGCTACCTTACTAATGATACACTGCCCAATACTTTGAAAATTAATTAAGCTTCCTTGTCTTCAAACTGATTCCTAATTCATGACATTGTAATAGACTAAAAAATTTAATTGATAAAATATCAGTGGAACCAATTTTGTTTAAGTCAATGTATAAATTAGACAGTGAGGGAGAGATGGGCAATCCTTATGACTGAATGTACAATGGAAAATAGCCACTACTGCCAAACAATCAATCAATAAATTTCTATGCAGTAAACTTCAATGGCACCACTGCAGCCTTGGGCATCAGCTGATGGAAAACCAAATTCAATCAGAGTTAGAGCCGGGTCAAGCCAGAAAGGTCAATCAGATCAGTGGGAGAACATCCTAACAGGAGAGGCCAAAACAAACAGATACTAGCTTAAGACTAGATCTAAAAGATGATAATGTAATGTGGCATTTGTATAGCGCCTCTTCTATTTCTACTCAGAGGCGCTCCTGGCATTGGAGTCACAGGGTAAAGTAGTGAGACTTTAGCTTTCGCATTGAGCAGAGCGAGGGAGTAAGAAGTGATTCCCGAATGGATGGGTTCAAGGCATTCCAGAGGGAGGGTCCAGCCACTGCAAAGCCCAACGCTGAGTAAGAGCAGTGCGTGATCTGCTGGGGACATAAACATTCTTCTGATCAGTGGAGCGGAGCAGGCGATTAGCAGTGGAAGAGGGTGATTTGAAAAGCTCAGTGTACAATATAATAGTAAGCTAGTAATATGCTAGTTATACGCTGGTAATGAATTCCACAGCCTGGGCCACACATGAAGAAATGGCTAACATCTTAATTACACGAATTGCAACTTAACCAACAATAAATTATCATAGAGCAGCGGTTCTCAACCTTTATAGTGCTGCGGCCCTTTTAATTCAATTCCCCATGATGTGGCGACCCCCCAACGGTAAAATTATTTTCGTTCACATTGTAAACTGCTAAAAGTAATAATGCTACGACAATCAAAATGTTCGAAATCATTATTATTTAATTGTCTCCATGACTATCCTCGAATGACAATTATATTAAAACAACTAGTACGTCGTAACTACCACTGTGGAAATTTTGTACAATAACAATAAAAGAGACAACCTCATATTTCTGATGGTCTCGGGCGACCCCTGGCAAATCGTCATTCGACCTCCGTAGGGGTCGCGACCCACAGGTTGAGAACCGCTGTCATAGAGCGATATAAAAAGCTAACTCATTAGACGAGCGATGGGGAAATATAATTAGTAGAAGTTGCTTTTTCAATTTTTATTTAAATTTTGATGATCGAATACTAGGCCACACCTTTGAAGTGATAACACTAAACAACAGGGAAGACATCGATTTTTATTACGATAACTGAAGTCTATGTTTTAAGACTAAAAAATTAAATTAGGTGTAATAAGGGACTTTTATAGCACCTATTTTTCTACTCTACAGCACTCCCAGCTTTACAATACTTATGATTCAAAACCAGAAAACCAACTTTTCCTTTTGCTACCTATATGACCATTTATAGTTTCAGTGAGATAACAGATTAAAAAATTTCAAATCGGACGGTTCACTTTCGAATCGAATTTATTGGCTCCACTATTCAATTTCAAATCAAATATTAAAGCTTTGCAGGGCCCTGGCTTTATACCTCTAACAAAATAGAACAAGGAATTTTCTAAAGAAAATTTCAGGTCTCAAATACATAGAGAAAATTTCAGAAGATTTCCTTACCCTTACTGTTGCATTCTAATCTTTTATGGATCACT
Organism: Metaphire vulgaris; assembly: GCA_018105865.1. Classification (NCBI taxonomy): domain Eukaryota; kingdom Metazoa; phylum Annelida; class Clitellata; order Crassiclitellata; family Megascolecidae; genus Metaphire; species Metaphire vulgaris. The sequence continues at coordinate 10,381,364 of CM030845.1, read as the reverse complement.
TTCAAATCTTATCAATGATCTTCAAAGTCAATTTATGATTTACAAAAAAACCCGTGAATATTGTTATATAACTAGCACATCAAACTAACGAAAGCAAAAATATCACAACTGCCAGTGGTTCTCATATAGGATAGATCATCCTGAAGCACTTTAAACCCTGCTATTATATTTTTTATTACTGTTATTGCTGTTATAACAATAATTATTATTGTTATTATATCTAACCTTCCAGGTCCAGCAGTATCTCGAATCTCACGACCATCTTTGTCATACCACTGCAAGTTAATATCGACTGACTGAGGTCCAAGTCGGTATATTTCACAAGTAAACACATAATTTGATCCCAAAGGCCGTGTAAATGTATCTCCTCCTGGCAAGACTCGAAGCTCTTCACCTAATACATCCACAACATGATTTCAAGCATAATATGATTCAATAGCTAGACCCTCTGGAATGCATTTGATGAAACTATGCAGACTTGCAACTACATAACAATATGTCTGAAAAGGCTGAGAATCTCCCTATTTCCCATTCATAATAACTGAGGTGGATTTGCCAGAATAGGCATTATACAAATGTTTTGTTCTATGACAGTTCGAATGCCTACAGTTCTGCAGATGGATTAACCAGCCAGTGTTTTAAACCAATCCTTGTTTTCAGTGCTGTATTCCTGAGACCAGCCTACTTGGCACTGTGCGATCAGTTCCATTCAGAACACTGAAGTTAAGCAATGTCGAGCGCGGTTAGTACTTGGATGGGTGACCCTCCCGGGATCTAGCCGTGGTGCCAGCGGCCAACCAAGCCATTCACCGCTTGGGCATCGATAAATTGGTAGCAGCATTAAGCTGCGAAGGGTAAAACATGGGTCTAGAGAAAGTAATGGCAACCTACTCTAGATTAATGGCACCACAAGTCACCTGCGTTGCTGCTTGCCTAGTAACCGGAGATCAGCATCGGCCCCTACACTCGAAAACGAATATGGGACTACCTTTACCCTTACCTTTTTATTCCTGAGACCAAGAGATTATTATACAAGTCTTCATCAGTTCTAAGTACAAATGTAATGCCATCTGCCATCACTACCACTCTTTACTGGACTGGGTGCTCGTAAATATGCCAGTGCAAACTTGCACAGTAGAGTTTCAGAACAGGCAAACCATACATAGGTTAGGGTTATGGGTTAGCTAACAAAGCTACCACAAACATAACCCAAATCAAGCTAACCCTAACCTCTTACACTAACCATGGTTTACATTTGTGGTTTGCCTATTCTGAAACTCTACCAATCATGCCAAGCATTTGCTGATAAGCAAGCACGAAAAGCAAGCAATTTACATTTATGTGCAAGGACTGGTTAGTCTGTCTTATTGGCCTAGAACGAATCAGTACCGGTGGGTGAAATTTTGCTTTTCAGAAGTCCCAACCCTCACTGGTGTTTGCAGACTTAGATCTGACAGCAGTCCGACTGCTGCAGCTTAAAACATCGAGCTTTCATAAGCTATCGAGGAGCCTCTTCTATACAACAAACATTACCATTAGTCGGATAACTGACAATATCAGTAACTAAAAATGAGTATCATCTCGATTAGCCGCTTCGGCTTCTTCGCAGTCCAATTAAATCAATCAGATCAAAGGCGCAACATGACCAGTCAAATGAACCTACATCATATGCGCAAAGGGGGTCTCAGTCAAAATAAATTTGCGTCGCACCTGTAGTATCGGTTACAAATAGGCAAACACTTATGATAAATAATCGCAAAAATATTTATCCAAATAACGGTCGATTAATGCTAGAAAATAATCGGAAATTTCGTTTAAAATCTGTAAAATCTAACCTAATATTAAATAAAACAAAAACGGTAAAATAGTCAACGCATTCATTTTGAAATCCGCTTCTACTAAAAACACACAATAATGAATATGTACACCGTGTGAGTCAGTAAGATGAATATAATCAATTCAGGTGAGCTAGTAATCACGCATTCGATAGCGGATAGCATTTGAAAACTTTATATTTGTGGGGAGACAGCAGATTCAATCAGTCAATCAGAAAACTTCCTTAGCGTCATTGTTTTAATGCATCTCGAAACAGTCTAATATGGTCTCTTCAGGCTGTGAGATAGTCATAGTCAATAATGCTGCAGTCTGCACTCTGCAACGAGTCTCAAGACCATATGAGCTTTTTCAGTTCTGCGAATCTGCGGTTCTGCCTTGACTTTTCAATTTACTGGCGAGTGGTAGCATTTGCTATTTTGATACTTTAAAAAATCACTTTCCTTGAATTTAGGTATTAAGTACTATCGTCCATTCGTCTATAGTTTCAAGTTGGAAAATATCAGAGAAACTTTCTAATTTAATAATTGACTGGACTGCCGTAACATAATTTCCATCGCTCAGATGTATTTCAAAGATTACACAAATTCATTCATTGGCATTGCGGCACCTTAATTCGTATGTTCCTTATTAACTATAAGCCTACGACTTGAAGGGAACAAGAAAATGTCTTTGTTCAGCACATCTCACACGCGGCGCTAACCAGACGCAGTCCATACTGCGTCCAGACGGGGTCCATATCGATGGTTTTTCGACGAATAGGTCACAAGCAGGGGCGTAGCGACGGGGTAAGCTTATATTGGTGTATATATACCCCCCCCCCCCAATCAGTCTACCTTAAAGTTTTTTCAGTGATTTACATGTGGTTATAGCCTATGTGATTTATATGGTTTATGTGGTTTATAGTTAAGATTTATACCCACCCAAAATATTTATACCCTCCCAAATCAAATTCCTGGCTACGCCTCTGGTCCCAAGCTTGCCTCTGCAAGAGCCACACTGCGCAACTTAGGCTTAGGGCCTACTCTTGCGCAGTGTGGTTCTTGCATACAAAAGCGTATTCGTAAAGTTGAAAAGTAACTCTTAGTAAAGTTGAGTTCCCTTACGTTTGGGGCTGTCCATTAATTACGTCAACAATTTAGGGGGGAGGGGTTTGAAAAAGTTTGACAGTTGTTGACAGGTGGAGGGGGTCAAGAGAAGTTGACGTCAACAATTTCACTTTTTACAAATAATCAAAAACTAGGAAATTTCATGGAATACTACTTATTATAATGGAAAAAAAGCATGACAAAAAGGTCATAACCATCACATTTTGACACTCGACTAGCAAAAAAGGGAAAAATGGTCATCATCGCAAAAAATATAAACCTTGTTATTGGGACCTGTCAATGATCTATAGGGGGGGGGTCAAAAGTTTTTGACGTAATTATGGGGGGTAACTGAAAGTTGCAGTTGTTGACAAGGGGGAGGGGTCAAAAATTGTCCAAAAATTGTTGAGATAATTAATGGACAGCCCCTTTCTATATTGCTCGCAAGAATTTACCCATGGTTAATTGGCCTAAATGTAGACCAAACAGGCAAAAACATCTAATGCCATCAATAGTCCAACTAGGCCTACGTTCAGTTTTCTGTAGAAATTGGCAGAACCAGAATCTGATAACCCGATCATTGATGAAAGGTTTAGGCATTATTTGTTTCAGGTCTATTTGTTTACAAATTATGTTTATAGAAGATTTAAAAGAGTTAACTGCACTTAGTCTATCTCGTTTAGGCCAAACCAGAATATTTAGACATGCATGCATGCTTTCTTTTATTAATAGGTCTAATGTAGGCTAACGTGACTCAACAGTCAACAGTAGGCCTAGGTCTATTATCAACACTTGGTCTAGCTTAAATAAATTGCTGTGTAGCCTATGAATATAGGCGCTTGACGTCTAACTCAGTTACATGTATGCACGTGCACTCTGCAGCTTAATTGTTTTAAGCATCTAGATTCCTCGTTCGGCAGTGTCCTGCACCTGCGGTCAAAGTCGAATTCAGTGGAACGCGTATACGTCCGACATCTTTGCATACGGTGCCCAGCTACGATCAATTATTTGATCTACGCTGATCCCAGATTTCGACAACCTTTGCCCGACCACTCAATGATATTTCTGGTACCAGAGAGAGAGAGAGAGAGAGAGAGAGAGAGAGAGAGAGAGAGAGAGAGAGAGAGAGAGAGAGAGAGAGAGAGAGAGAGAGAGAGAGAGAGAGAGAGAGAGAGAGAGAGAGAGAGAGAGAGAGAGAGAGAGAGAGAGAGAGAGAGAGAGAGAGAGAGAGAGAGAGAGAGAGAGAGAGAGAGAGAGAGAGAGAGAGAGAGAGAGAGAGAGAGAGAGAGAGAGAGAGAGAGAGAGAGAGAGAGAGAGAGAGAGAGAGAGAGAGAGAGAGAGAGAGAGAGAGAGAGAGAGAGAGAGAGAGAGAGAGAGAGAGAGAGAGAGAGAGAGAGAGAGAGAGAGAGAGAGAGAGAGAGAGAGAGAGAGAGAGAGAGAGAGAGAGAGAGAGAGAGAGAGAGAGAGAGAGAGAGAGAGAGAGAGAGAGAGAGAGAGAGAGAGAGAGAGAGAGAGAGAGAGAGAGAGAGAGAGAGAGAGAGAGAGAGAGAGAGAGAGAGAGAGAGAGAGAGAGAGAGAGAGAGAGAGAGAGAGAGAGAGAGAGAGAGAGAGAGAGAGAGAGAGAGAGAGAGAGAGAGAGAGAGAGAGAGAGAGAGAGAGAGAGAGAGAGAGAGAGAGAGAGAGAGAGAGAGAGAGAGAGAGAGAGAGAGAGAGAGAGAGAGAGAGAGAGAGAGAGAGAGAGAGAGAGAGAGAGAGAGAGAGAGAGAGAGAGAGAGAGAGAGAGAGAGAGAGAGAGAGAGAGAGAGAGAGAGAGAGAGAGAGAGAGAGAGAGAGAGAGAGAGAGAGAGAGAGAGAGAGAGAGAGAGAGAGAGAGAGAGAGAGAGAGAGAGAGAGAGAGAGAGAGAGAGAGAGAGAGAGAGAGAGAGAGAGAGAGAGAGAGAGAGAGAGAGAGAGAGAGAGAGAGAGAGAGAGAGAGAGAGAGAGAGAGAGAGAGAGAGAGAGAGAGAGAGAGAGAGAGAGAGAGAGAGAGAGAGAGAGAGAGAGAGAGAGAGAGAGAGAGAGAGAGAGAGAGAGAGAGAGAGAGAGAGAGAGAGAGAGAGAGAGAGAGAGAGAGAGAGAGAGAGAGAGAGAGAGAGAGAGAGAGAGAGAGAGAGAGAGAGAGAGAGAGAGAGAGAGAGAGAGAGAGAGAGAGAGAGAGAGAGAGAGAGAGAGAGAGAGAGAGAGAGAGAGAGAGAGAGAGAGAGAGAGAGAGAGAGAGAGAGAGAGAGAGAGAGAGAGAGAGAGAGAGAGAGGCTCATGGGACGACTGTTCTGGATATATATATATATATATATATATATATATATATATATATATATATATATCCATCTATCCATCTATCTGTCTGTCTGTCTACCAATTTATCTATCTCTCCCTTGTTCTCGTTTTCTCTGTCTTTTTTCTCTTTCCTGCGGCAACCGACGCAAGAGATGAGATACAGCTGCTCTCGATCACTGTTTTCCACTTGCAAAATCTCTTTCTTCCCGTTCGAAAGTGAAATCAATTTCCACCGGCGGCGGCGGCGGAAGAAGTGTTTACAGAAAGAGAATCGTCGCTCGCTTTGACCAACTGTATTCCACAGCGGGGCAATATGTGTAACCAAAGTACTTCTGTTGTAACAATAAACGGAAGGAAGGTCGTTTCTCTTCGGTTCTCTTTACAGAATTTAAATAGATCGTCTGACATTCTGAACGCGATAGCGTTTGATCGTTCGTTCCATGACAATTTGATGCCAAACTACTGCATAGGAATAAACGAAAACTCCCGACAAACTACGGAATGTATTGACATTTTCTAACTGCTGCTGCTGCTGCTGCTGCTGCTGCTGCTGCTGCTGTTTCTCTCAACGAATAGATTTACGGTGCGAAAACGAAAAGTTTTCTGTGTTCGTGAAAAACTTCGCAACAGCGTCTTCATTCGCCAGATGACTATATATATTCTCGAACGCTTGATTCGAACCCAGACGACTGCACTGGCGAGCGCGGTGACCTCGTTATGATGCCAATCAGATTTGAAATTCAGACATCTTCTTTGATGAAGCGCTCACTGAACATCGTAATCCTTTGTTTCTTCATTTTGCCTTCGTCTCGTATATCGTCATCAGGTAGGCGTATGCCGTAGCTGCTTAGATTAGACCTAATCCCATTATCCCATATCCTAAGCTTATAGCCGGGGTCACCAGGACCCAGGGCCTGTTTGAATAAAAATTTATCATTGCACTAAACTCAGAAAATATGTGGACATCCGCGCAAAAAACAAGCAAAAGTGGTCATCCAGAAAATTTATCACTGCACAAAGCACAGAAAATTGCATTTTATCACTGCACAATTTCATTTTATCACTGCACATTTTGTGTATCACCGCACGTTAAAACAGGCCGGCCCGCCGAGAGAAATTCCGGGCCCCTGTGCAAAATGGCCGACGGGCCCTTGAGAAGTCTGAAAATTTCTTGACGACCTTTTTATTGCTTGTCAGCCTCGTATGCATTACATCTTTAAAAATTAGCAGATGGCCTTTTTTTGCTTGTCAACCTTTTCACGCCGGGCCCCCCTTTTACTCGCCGGGCCCCTATACTTTAGTGCTTATTATTCATATTATTTTTAATTATTCATATTCGCCATCGGCCCGGCCCCCCTCCCAGACCGCCGGGCCCCTGTGCAGTTGCCCCCTGACCCCCTCTCGAAGGCCCTGGGGTTCACGGGTGTCGCGGGTGCAGATTCGAGTGAACTAGGTAGATCGGAAAGGCGTATGTAGTCTAGACCTGGATTTTAAATTGTGAAATTATCGAATTAAACACTGCCTGAAGATCATTAGCGTCGCCACGGGGGCAAATGGGGGCAGCTGCCCCCCCCAACCTGCCCCAGGCCACCTACCAGATTCGCGCAAATCCGGTGAGAAAGTTTTCTGTGGAGGGGGGTTGAGGGGTGGGTAAAGAATCTGACACGCTAGCCCCTTTTGCCCCCCCCAACCAAAAATTCCTGGCGACGCCACTGCTGAAGACACAGCAAAAAGACTCCACGAGCAGTTAGGCACCGGGTCTTTTGTCTAACCTACTCATATAGGCCTACCTAATAGTTTAATTTAAGTGGAGATCAATTGGATGCATTCTTTTTTAATTAAGTGCGAAAATGACTTTTGAGTGAAGAGACCAATTCAATGAAGTTATTTTCGCTTTCGGTTTAGATAAAATTTAACCTGAATAACTTGCTTGCTCATTGTGAAAATCTAGGTGAATAGTTCAAACTACTTGGACTACACGAGCAGCGGTCTTTAATCGCTTTATGGCGGGTCCCGAGATAACTCATGGACATTTGAGAAATCGTAAAGGTTAACTAAAAGACAATTTAAATGCTCGTCACCAGAAGTCTCTCGCAAACTTTTCCGCATTTTCCAATCTCGCAAAAATTGACAAGCGAAGAGCCCCTTCATTAGGCCTAGGCCTACATATCTCGCGTGAACACACCTTTTACGATTTTTGATAATTTGATTTGTGTTTTTAATTTGCCTAATTGAATTTTCTGCCTGCGGTCTGCAGCTCCTTTTATAGGCTTATGATGTTTGTGACTGAATTCATGTGAGAACCTCGAGATAAGATATGTGAAGCAGAATACAATTTTTAAAAATGCCAAGTGTCATTTCTGCAAGGGTTTGGTTCATGATTTGCTTAAAGCCTGTCGTTGCTTTAGTAAGTTTAGTTACAGGCTATATGCGAAATTATTGAAACCTTAATGCTTTCGTAAAGTAGCACCTGCCGGTCAACAGGACGAAGCCAAATTCTACATATAAGTTAAGTTTAGGCCTATATTAGGACTTATATGTAACGGTTTATTGGTTTTCGTCAATTCAGTTGTTGATGCTCTTCTTTTTTGATCAGCGAATGGTCTTCTCCATCGCCAAGCACCAACGGCGGATAATCAATCGACAGTCGAACCAACCGCTCTGAAAAGATCGAAATTCCTCAAACACCCGTCGCATGTCCAGCATCACAACGCGTCCTCGAGACAACAACAGTCGATCCACTTCTCGAGCAACACCAGAAACAACAACAAGGGCAGCAGCAACCTAGTCCCTCTCCATCCGGACGTCGACGTCGAACCGTTTGACGGTCTCGGTGAAGGCAACGTAAACAAGTCGTCGCACTCTTTCAGGAAAGCGGATAATAATAATAATAATAATAATAATAATAATAATAATAATAATAATAATAATAATAATAATAATAATAATAATTCGGAGGCGAACGGTCCGAGGAAGGAAACCGCTGTCAAACACTGTCAGTCGGAAGAGGGAGGAGGAGAGGGAGGAGGGGTGGTGGATTCTGAAGAAAACGAAGAAATTCGATGGGTTTTCGAACGAGTATCGCATCAAACAGAAGATTCTCATCGACTACGACAAGACCAGTCGACCGGTTCACAGTGACTGGACTCCGACAACTCTCTACGTCGGCATCTCCCTCTATCACATCCTCGATACGGCAAGTTTTCTTTCTTCCATAATAATAATAATAATAATAATAATAATAATAATAATAATAATAATAATAATAATAATAATAATAATAATAACGACAACAACAACAATAACAACAACAATAACATAAGAATATGCACTAATAATATCTGGATTTTAAGTTGTTTAGTATTCTCCTATACTTTGAAAGCCACTGTCGCTCATAAGCTAACTGTAGCCTATAGGTCTAAGTTTGTTACAATTTCTGTTTCTCCACTACAGCTGCTTTGATTCAACAAAAATAAATACAATTCGCATTATACAACACAAAAATAGTACACACGTTAATTTTCGGTTATTCTTAATTTTGTATTATGATCGCTACGCTAACTGCGATGATTGTTTGGAAATCTAAATCTGTTCACATTAGGCTATAATGACTGTAGTCTAACCCGCTTATACTCATAATGTTGGGGACATCTTCTTATTTGAGAACACTAGCGTCGCCACGGGGGAGGGGGGGGGGGCAAATGGGGGCAAGTGCTCCCCAACCTGCCCCAGACCACCTACCAGATTCGCCCAAATCCGGTGAGAAAGTTTTCTGTGAAAGGGGACAGGGGTGGGTAAGGAATCTGACACGCTAGCCCCTCCCTCCCCAACCAAAAATTCCTGGCGACGCCACTGCAAGCAGGCTATCAATTATATAATATTTTTGTTTTCTATAGAACTTGTCTTACAAGAAACCAGCTCTCTTAAACCCCTTCTTATCTCTCGTTCGATTATTTAGACATTTGACAGAGAACAGATTTCTGAAAGACTTTGTATAGTGTCGTTTCAAATGGCTCACCATTTTTCGGGGCATTTCGAATGCTCTAGAATAAAATTGAGGCAGAATATATTGACAATTCTGGTACGGTTTGACTCAGCTAAGCTGGGGACACACGAAAATGTGGTTTTAATTCATTTCATCACTCTTCTGAATTTTGCATATCTATAGCTTACTGTAGCACTAGTCTATGCATTGTCAAATGTCAAACAGGGTTTCAATTGTATAGTATTTTTGTGGTCGATAAAACTTGAGATACAAGAAACCAGCTATCTCTAGACCCCCCCTTATCTCTCAATCGATTTTGTAGACATTTGACAGAGAATAGATTTCTGCAGTGCTTTTTTTGTAAAAAAAAATAGGTGCCGGTACTCACGGTGGATTGCCTAACTTTTCCATTACGATTATGTGGTCTGTGGCTAGAATTTAACATAGAAGCGATTTTGGAAGCATAATGATGCATATCATTTATTAAGTATTTAAAGTTTTTAGCTAAATCACAACTGCAAAGTCACAAGAAAATTATTTTTTTTCACACCTTGAAAAAGGTTCCGGTACGCCGTAGGCCTACCGGCGCGTACCGTGACAAAAAAGCCCTGGATTTCTGAAAGACGACTTATCTAACCAAACCGAATAAGTTACAGAATATCTGCTTAAATGACCGATTGACAATATCGGGTTTCTCTGTAATTAATAAGAACCGATGCATTTGTCTTTCTATTTAGAATGAAAAGTACCAGACTCTGTCTTCGCTCATCGCAATTCGACTGGTATGATTATACTGGGACAATTTCGAGGGTTCAGATTAATAGCGAGACGTTCGTGCAATCAATCAATCAATCAATTAATTTTTATTTCTCAAGATTATACAGGTTAAACATACAAAATTAAATCATTTCTTACTATGTAACAAAAATAACATCATAATATGTAAAAACAATATATATAATTCGTTTGAGAAACGGGTTGGCCAAAGGGTATAAAACCCGTAAGACGGTCAACCTATTTGGTTTAGTGATTTATAAGTGACAGTACTAATTATAGAATTCCAAAAATTGAAGGTAAGTGCAATTAAACTCACCCTGTAATTTCTTTCTAATAGGGGTAGGGTAGGCCACTAAATGCGAAACTCGTCAGAGTCGAACGGAAGGAATAAATCTTTTTGACCGCTCATACCCCACTTCCCACAAACCCCACCTCCCCAGTCACAATCGGTTGCAAATCTCGGACCACCCCTTTAAAGTACGTTTCAAATCAGTGACACGTTCTTAAACCGTGCACACCCCATCCAGTGTTTTATCCAGACCCCAGGCCTTTAGGGGGAGGGGTTGGGCAAAATGACTTCACTGGAGGGGAAGAGACACAGTTCGATGCACAGTTCGATGTGTCACTGCTAAAATTTGGGGGTGATTTTGAGGGTTTTTGGTGGGGGGAATCTTCCTCTAACAGGCCTGGATAAAAAACACTGCCCCCATCGGAGCGTGACGTACTATATGGACGGCCACTTAATAGTAGCAGTGCCTCTTTAATGGTGGACCTTAGTAGCAGTGAATGATTTTGTCATCTCAGCGCTGGATCGATGAGTTCCTGCGCTGGAATTCGACGGAACACGACGGAGTCGAGCAGATCTGGATCCCGGCACCCCGGATCTGGACTCCGGACATCTTCATCAGCAATTTGTTAGTGTTGTCGCTGCGCTTAAGCGTTTGTAAGACGGCCGAACGCGCTTTCGAATATCCGTGCTAAAAACCGAATCGAGCCCGTTTATTAGTATCAGATAACAAGACAAAGAATGATTGAATGTTATAAAGTCTAGATGATAATAGGCCTAACAGAAAATAGCTAGGTCTAAGTTATAGTGTTTACAGAAAAGGATTAACATTGACGGTGAGGCACTAAGGGGAGAGGCATGGGCGTCCGCAGAAATTTTTCCAGGGGGGTGCAAAACAGGGTCTTGTGACGAAAGAAATTAAAAAATTTCCAGGGGGTTCAAAACAAGGATTTGTGACGAAAGAAACAAGTGATTTTACTTTTCTCATAACTACACAATTTTTCCAGGGGGTGCAATTGCATACTCTTGCACCCCCTCTGGACGCCCATGGAGAGAGGCACGAGAAGATAATCGTTTCTCTGTTTCTAACCTGTCATCCGACAATCGACCTCTGACTGTTGATTGATTTCGACAACTGAACTGAGACGTACAGTATGTCGATCGATGATGAAAAATTCCGATGTTAAACTACTGTCACCGCGCGTACATCGTAAACAACAATTTAGAGAACTCTCTGTAGGCCTATAGCAGTGCTTCGCAAACTTTTTCCAGCCACGGCACACTAAGAAAAATACAGTCAGCGGCACACTGCATTTCATTTTTAAATATTTCATTTGTATGGGTCTATATTTTGGGCAGGAAGTTAGCAGAGCGGTAACAGCGTTGGACGATGGAGCAGAAGGTCGCGGGTTCGATCCCCGCAGGAACCCTAAGGTCGACTCAGCCTTACTCGCTAGAGGGCGGTGGTAAAATGAGGAGCAGCGTTAAGCTGTGAAGGTAAAACGTGGGTCTGGGGAAAGTAATGGCAACCTACCCCAGATTAATGGCCTATACCACCTACGTCACTGATTGTCTAAGACCGAAGATAAGCGCCGGAACCCAACGCTCGGACTCGAGTACGGGACCTACTTACCTTTTACCTTTTTACTATATAATTTACTCTAGTCTACTATACAGTATAATATTGACTACCGTTCTTCATAAGTACAATATTTTTTGCAATCTGTATCACTCACTATTTCATGCTTAACTTCATTGAAGAGATATTATTCGACGTAGGCCTATAATTGACATTTAATAATTATGGCACCATTATTATTTTACCATTTTCCAACATTTTTACTACGGCACAGCCGGGCACACTTCTACCGTTGCTGCGGCACAGTTGTGTGCCGTGGGCACACAGGTTGGGAAGCACTGCTGCATAGAGCACTCAAATTGATAGACAACTTAAAGGGATGACAGAGGCTCAAGTTACTCTATAGATTGGGGCTTTTTATAACAAAAAATATTTTCCGGAACGCAATAGTCGGCAGTATAGGCTCGGTGGCAGTATAGGCTGCAGTCAACAAGTCGTAGCGCGGCCGTACAATATTATTCTAATCGTTTGGACACTCGATAAAAATAAAATGCATGATAAGAAAATTGAAGAAGAGACGGAAATTGGATATAGTTCAAACGTTCCATTTGTTAACTTAATGTTGCAATTTTAAAATTAAACCAGTCTTCAGATTTTCCAGAACGCCGTTCTGCAGTGGTTATTCGTTATTCTAGCCACCTAGTAAGTGGGGGGGGGTTAAACTTTTTTGGGGGGCGAAAATCTTTTACGTTATAAGCTACTTGCCAAACTGTCAAGGTTCTTTTTTGAGGGGATTTCAAACTTAGGGTGGGAATTCACCCCCCCCCCGCCTCCAGAGAATGCCTAGAATAAAGACTGCGGCGCTTACGTGACTCAGCAAACGATTTCTTAAATTAAAATTACTAAGTAATAATAAAGCAATGTAGTCCGCGAAATTCGACAGCTGACGATTATTAATTCATGAAGTAATCTAATCAAATGAGCGATTCACGGAGAGAGAGAGAGACGAGGAAGTTCCTCTGTAATTAGGTAATTAAGCAATAAGCATTGTAGGCCTATAGATCAGGAGTGTCAAACATATGGCCCGCGGGCCGGATACGTATGGGCGCAAACCTGGTCAGAAGAACGGTCGTGTCCTAATTTTTTCTCAGGTAATGACATTTCTTGCTTGTTTGACTTGACATTCCTTAAGAATTGTGATGACCTTTTTTTGCTTTTCTGGCATTTGACAATAAAATAGACCGTGACTTTGTTATTTTATAGCCAAAAACACCCGTGTCCAAGCCCATAGGGACACAACCTTCCCAAAAAAACCACCCGTGTCAGGACACGAGGGACAAAGCTATGTCTGCGCCCCTGCGGATACGGCCCGCAAAGCTTTTCATCCAGCCCGCGTGTATGTGGCTTAATACCAAGGTGCAAGGGGTGCAATTGCACCCCCTGTTGTGGAGTTTGTGGAGTTATGAAAAAAGTAAAATTACTTCTTTCTTTCGTCACAAAACCTTGTTTTGCACCCCCTCTGGAAAATTTGTCATTTCTTTCGTCACAAGACCCTGTTTTCCACCCCCCTGGAAAAGTTTCTGCTGACGCCCATGCTGAATACAAGAAAAAACTTCATGTTGTTAATTAAACAAAGTTACTTTATATAAGGCGTGTTCAAAAAGCTTGACACCCCTGCTATAGATTAACAGAATACTCCGAGCGTAAATTTTATTGCGTCGTTGTCGCATTTTCAGTTTTTCCTTTACAGCGCAGACGACAGTTTCAAGGATTGCATGGACACGAACGCTATCGTCTCCTCTTCCGGTCACGTGCTCTGGATGTTTCCGGCCGTCGTGAAGACCTACTGCACGCTTGACGTCAAGCACTTTCCCTTCGACCGGCAAAAGTGCAGCATCGTCTTTATTTCTTGGACGTTCAACGGCGATAGACTGAACGTTACTTTCAACGCGTCCGAACATCAGGTATAGCCTCTGTCAAGAGTCATATACACTGCAGTATAACCATTGGCGTAGAACGAACGAGGGGGACACGGGAGTGGGCCGGGCCTCCCTATTCTAGTTGGGACCGGGAGTGGGATTTTCGCCAAACCGTTGTTTTTTAGGAGAGGGGAGGTAGCATGGTCGAAGAGAATTCAGGAATATGTAAAGAACTCCCTCTTTCGGGACGACTGTTTTGCTTGTCGGACATTTTGACCAGAAAATGCACCCCTATTCCGAAACAATGGCTGCGCCACTGAATATAACGATCATCTATATAACGTATTCTTTTTTTACTAATTGCTGTCTGTGGCCTATAAATCTTTTCATCTGCTTGAAATGTCCTGGTAAAAGCATAGCGGAGCGCTGCCGAGGAAATTGCCGTGCATTGTGTCAGAAGCGCGGATCAAAGAGTCTGTCGTCTCCCGGTTAATTAAACTCCTGGGTTTTTTATGTCTTCCGGTCGGAGTTGAAGGGAGTAGAATTGTAATCCCTTCAGGTAGAATTCGAACCTCGGCAGCACCCGTTTAAACAACTGCGGCGTAGATCCGAAATGACGGTGAATAACCTGAATGAGTCTAGCGTCGTCTTCGTTGACTCAGTTGGTAGAGCGTCAACCCTTTCAACCGACCAACTCAACCTGGATTCGATTCCTGGGCACTTAACATGTCGACCGGCGCAGATTCGAAATTAATACCGTCTGCGACAGAGTTTCGGAATAGACGAAACCGGTGAATTATCCAGACCCCAGGTCTTGGGGGGCGGGAGGGGTTGACTTGGCTGGAGAGGAAGAGATGCAAAAACTTGTCAGTGCTAGGATTTGGTGGGAGAGGTTGTGGTTTGGGGGAGTTCCCCCTATCAGGCCTGCATAAAAAACCGGGCGAAACGTCCGTAGATTAGGGTTAGGATTAGACCGTCAGGGTTAGTCAACAAATCCAAACATAACCCCAGTGGCGTAGCGAGGCAAAGTGCCGCCGGGGGCGAAAAATAAAAGTGCCACTTTCGCGACGAAAATACAGCACACAACTTCCAAAAGGTCTAAAATCTTGACAAGCAAAAATGGTCGTTGCATGTTTTAAGCCCTGACATATTGGTGCCTCTGTCCGCCTAGATACAAAACCCAAAAACGCTCTCCACTGCCCCTCGCTACGTTACTGCATAACCCTAAGCAAGCTAGTAATTGCCCCTTACCCTAACCCTGCCCTTCTTTGCATTCACGGTTCGCCACAGTGGTTCTCACACAGGCCAGACCCTACTGAACCACTCTAAACCTAGTTATTATTATTATTATTATTATTATTATTATTATTAATTTATTATTATTCCGCAACTCTACCTTGTGAAGAGCTTTCTTCATGCATGGCGGGTGTCTTGCAGGCGATCTACTACACTCCGAGGAATCAAGAGTGGTACGTTGACGAAGTGACGGTCGAGAGACACGAGAAGGTGTACGCGTGCTGTCCGGAACCCTATCCAGACGTCACGTTCACGATCCACATGACTCGCCGGAGTCTCTTCTACGTCATCAACCTCATCTTCCCCTGCCTCCTCATCTACGCCGTCTCCTTCCTCGGCTTCTTCCTTCCCGTCGAGTCCGGAGAGAAGGTCAGCCTCGAGATCACCGTCCTTCTCGCCCTCGTCGTCTTCCTGCTGATCGTCGGCGAAACTCTCCCGCCAACCCCCGACGTAGTTCCGGTTCTAGGTAACAACAACGACGACAACGACGACGACGACGACGACGACAACGACGACAGGCGTAAACTTGGAAGAAAGAGTTGGGGAGCCCTACACCTTCCCCTTCTCTAGCCTAGCTTCGCAAAAGCAGTGGCGGCTCCACGTGTGGGGCCCGAGAGGGCCCGTATCCCCTATTGAGTGTCTGGTACCCCGCATTGGCCCCCTGTTGGGTTCTATACTTACTAGTACCACTACCTACCTATCAACAAGTGGTTGGACCCCATGCTTAGAAGTTGCCACCCGAACGGCCCCCCACTTGCCAAGTCCTGGAGCCGTCAGTGCTAAGAAGTGGGGCGGGGAGCCTAATGCCTGCTTGAAGTCTACGCCTACAACGACGACGTTGATGATGATGACGACGACGACGATAACGACTTGAACTAAATTTAGAACTAGAGCTACAAAAATAGAAATTTAGAACTAGAGCTACAAAAATAGAATATCATTTGAGGAGACGATGCGATTAGCTCACCGTTGTAGAACACGAAAACTGTTTCTCTGTCGATTACGGAGTTCAGACGTTGGTTCAATGGAGGAAATGTAGTATTTAATCTAATATCAGACTTCCGGGTGGGGGTTGGGGTTAGCGTGACTCTGCAGTCAGGCCTTATGATATCACGTATCTTGGGGGCGTTGCATATCAATATAGCCTCGCCCAAAGGCACCCGAAGTAGTCTAGTTTTAATGCGATCTGTTTCTGCCATTGAGTCTTGTTCGCTAAAGTGGGATGCGAATTGGCCTCAAATGAACTCACGTAGTCTATAGCACCTACGTTTTTACGTGCACTTCCAACCCAGGGTCGTCGCACTCCCACTGCTTGTAGCTGTTTTTATTTTGTCATAAAAATAGACCCTCAACAAAAACGATAATAAGAGTAATAATTGGATTGTAAGTCGTTCAGTAGGATTTCTCTTGCGCTGGAAACCAATGCCACGCATACGTTTCTGCTTCCGATTTGCTCTATTTGGGATGTGTGTCAAGATAGTGTAGGCTATAATATGTCTTCGTACGAAATAATCGATCGCGGAAAGTCGACTCGTGACTGTCGCGTTGATTTCGTGACAGGAATCCTGTTCGGCCTGACGATGGTCATGGTGTCGATTGCGCTGGTAATGGCCGTCATCGTCACGAACATCTTCCTGCGCAAGGATACAAAGCAAAGAGTTCCGTCGGCGCTTCGCCGGATCTTCTTGCGCTGGCGCAAGTTCGACGACGTCGGCAAACCGAACCGAGGGAACTCCCGCACCGATCCCCCGATGACGACGACGACGACGTCCCTAGGTCACGTCAACCACGGAAGCCTCCACCACCGCCGGCTCCACTGCCCGGAAGTGGACATGGACAATCTGTCCATACTCAGCGAGGTGGACTTTCGTCTGAGGGACTGGAAGAGCGGACAGCGCGGACGCCGCCTGGGACGCCTCACTCCTCCGGACCGCTGCGTCGGGACGGCGGCCGCCGCAACCCCGGAGTGCAAGGAGTGCGGGTGTCTCGTCGGCGGACCGTCGAACGGTGACGCCGCCGCCGCCGCCGCCGCCGCCGCCGCCGTTGCGTCCGACGACTCCCCCTCTTCCCCCTCCTCCTCCTCCTCCTCCTCCTCGGCCGGCGAATGGAAGGTGCTGGCAAAGGTGGTCGATGCGGTCTTCTTCTGGGTGTTTGTCGTTTCCAGCGTCGTATGTCTGCTCGGTCTCTACGCCAGCATCCCACGACCGTTGTGATTATAATACTCCGAGCAGCGCTCAAACGCTCAAATGAAGTCTACTCAACAGTATGAAACGAGCCTCCAGGGATCGAGGGAGAGAGAGAGAGAGAGAGACTACGTTTTTGCGCATTTGATTAGTCCCTTTACATCACGAATTAGTTTTTGTTATGTGGCTACCGGAATGCCCTTCTCAAACGAACCATAGACTAAATCTCTTCCTTTGTTCCTTTGCTTCAGGATACTTCTGAGAAAATGGACGCATTTTCTGATTTTAACATTTCGCTAATTTGTCCTAGGTTTTCTGAGAGGTGCATTGGATTGTTCTGAACTTTTATAGGCCTATCGTGGACAAATTCTGGATAAAAACAGTAAAGTACTACCCAACTTTTCACAAATCTGAAAGAGTCTTTTACTGTAAGTTCGTCAGGTTTGATGGATTACGAACCTCTTTTGACTGGTTTAAAAGTATGCCTTTGTTGGGCGATTTAATTAATCATCTTTCTTTGAATAGTCATTTATAAACCATTCGCGCCCAATACTGTAGAAGCAAACTCATTGGCCGATAATTAACCTGTTCACTACGGTTTTCGTTTGAATAAACGATCTTCAAAATAGGGTCATTCAATCTCTAGATAATCAAACAAACCAGTTTCATAATAATATAATGATCCAAGTTACACTCATTCAGCATAGGCCTAATTACTGCTACCACTTCCTCTTGGTGCAATGAATCTCATTCACGCTTTCACTTTCATTTGCCTTCAAATAAAATAGCCTTTGCATTAGGGCTGCGCTAACCGAGTAGTTTAGGAGTCGAGTAGGAGTCGAGTAGCTTAGCGAGTACTCGAGTACTCGCGTAAAACCGGAAATACATGATTTGCAAACGTTACACGTCACATAATGCTTATTATTTGCCTCATGGCCCTCATTTAACCAAAGCAGAACATTAGATACAGTTACATATCAATTTTTCGGATATTCAAGCGTTTTCAAATTTAGTATAACAGAAGTTACAGAACAGAAACTATTTTACCGGTACTGGCAAAAATATGAGGTCTTCACTAGAGTTGGCCCACTGTGGACAACATCTTAACTAACTGGGGCATAACGAATAAGAATAACCTAAATAAGACTGATTAATAATTATTTGTAACAAATAACGGTAGGCCAAATTTTAATGAAATTCTTTGGTTATTCTTTATTTATCTATTCTATTCTTTGTTTAGTTATTCTATGCGAGTACTCGACTCCAAAAAAATTACTCGACTCCAATTTGGAGTCGAGTACTCGCGTTACTCGAGTTACTCGGCGCAGCCCTACTTTGCATACAGTGTCTTGAAAATAGTAGAAAATAGTTAGTGATGCAAGTTCTAGTTGTGCATGTTTCTGCTCAGTAATTGCGTCCATCACAAATTTCGGATAATTGGCCCTACGCCGCTCAGAATAAAACTCGTCAATTATTATTATTATTATTATTATTATTATTATTATTATTATTATTATTATTATTATTATTATTAAACGACAATTTATATAGTGCTATCTGCCTGGCGAAGGCCATAGTCAAGAGCGCTTTACAAAGACATCTGATATGAGATGATTCGAAACCTTCAGGCGGATTAAGGCTTTGAATAGTAGCCTACTGCTTCATTGGGTTGAAGATCTAACGATTTTTACCAGGCTGTACTGTCTTTTGCAAACGCCTGTCTTGAACATGCATTGACTGTTATCGGCTGCTGATTTTCTAAAAAGTCAATGCGTCTCCTTTTCTCTGTCTTCAAATATCATAGCAGAATACAGTGGTTTTCACGCAGTCTTAGGGGCTGTTCATTAATTACGTGAAAAAATTAGGGGGGTTGAAAAGGTTTGACAGTTGTTGACAGGGGGAGGAGGGGTCAAGAGAAGTTGACGTCAACAATTTCAGTTTTTACAAATGATAAAATATAGGAAATTTTATGGAATATTATTTATTACAGCGGAAAAAACCTGACAAGCAAAAAAGGTCACCACCACCACATATTATGACACTTGACGAACAAAAGAAAGAGGAAAAGGTCTCATCGCTGTAAAAATAATAACCTTCTAAACTTTTTATGGGACCCGTTACTGGTCTTAGTGAGGGGGTCAAAAGTTGTTGACATAATTATAGAGGGTCACTGAAAGTTGACAGTTGTTGACAAGAGGGGAGGTGTCAAAAATTGCCCAAAAATTGTTGACGTAATTAATGGACAGCCCCTTACTTAACTTCCTAAACCACTTTAAATCACATTATTATTATTATCATTATTATTATTATTATTATTATTATTATTATTATTATTATTATTAATATCATCATCATCATCTAATCGAAGTTCTAGACGTAAAAATTGACAATAATATAACGCCTCTCCTTAGAGACAAGCTTCGTTAATCATTAGCCTCGAATTCCAGAACGCTTCATCTTCGTGCGATGCAGGTTCACTCATCAAGCCTCCAATGATCCTTTCAGTCCGGATTACAGCGCTTCACTTGTCTCGAGAACCATCTCGAATGACACCTGTTCCGGACTTCGCTCATGATGTAGCTATGAACATTTACTCGTATTCTCCTCCAGCCAAGATGCCAAGTTCGAAGATAGGTCGGAGTTTCAAGTGGAAATCCTATTGTCTTTGCGTGGAACTCGTTGCGTTGCTGCCCGTGAACGCCACGAAAACCAATTCTACCGTATCATTCCGGAAGGTTCTAAACTTCTAAAGACTCACTTGTTTAACAACTCGTGCAAGTGACATTTCTAAATATGCCCTAGACTTTGGCATCCGTCATGCCCAAGGTGTGATAAAAGTCGTCTTGATAATAATAATAATAATAATAATAATAATAATAATAATCTATATATATAATTCTCGATGTCCGTCTGTCGCGTCTGTCCGTCCGCAACACGGCGGGTATTGCAAGACGCTGTTGTCATTGACAACCAAATATTGTTTAATCAAAACTGTCAATGGAGCGTTTAACGAAGCGTCTTAATTGCAGCAAACTCCCGTTCCTCACCCCATCCCTCTCTCAATCGCCCAGGCCCAACCCATTCCCGCCCCAGCCCCAAACCCCTTTTCCTTCCCTATCCCCATCTCCTTCCCTCTCACCATCCCCTCTTAATCGCCCCCAAACCCCGTGTTCCTTTCCGTCTCCCCAACCCTTTTCCCTCTCCCCATCCTTCTCCCAATCGCCCCCAAAAATCCTGTTCCCTTCCGTCTCCCCAACCCTTTTTCCTCTCCCCATCCCTCTCCCAATCCCCCCCAAACCCCGTTCCCCTTCCGTTTCCCCAACCCTTTTCCCTCTCCCCATCCCTCTCCCAATCGCCCTGGCCCCAACCCATCCCGGCCCAGGCCCCAAACCCCCGTTCCCCTTCCCTCTCCCCATCTCTTTTCCCTCTCCCCATCCCTCTCCCAATCGCCTCGGGCCCAACCCATTCCAGCCCCAACCCATTCCTGCCCCGGCCCTAAAACCCCGTTCCCTTCCCTCTCCCCATCCCCTTCCAACTACCCATCCCTCTCCCAATCGCCCAGGCCCCAACCCATCAGCGCTCCGCCCTACCCCACCGGCCCCAAACCCCGTTTCCAAACCTACACAACGCTGCCGAAAAAACCCGTACAACCCACCTTCCTCCCAAACCTCCCTTCCCTCTCCCAATGCCCTGCCCCCCATTATATATATATATTTATTTATTCATTCCTAGCCTCAATACCTATTTTTCATATTTAACCCCTCAAGTGGGGATTAAATTTTCAGACGTCGTCACCGTACTGGGGATATAATTTTCGGAAAAGCGTTCTCAGAAATGGTTGCTGTAACGTTTTAAATTTGCTATATCTCAGGCTATGTAGGAGCTAAAAAG
Organism: Metaphire vulgaris; assembly: GCA_018105865.1. NCBI lineage: Eukaryota > Metazoa > Annelida > Clitellata > Crassiclitellata > Megascolecidae > Metaphire > Metaphire vulgaris. The sequence goes on along the minus strand of CM030845.1, from coordinate 10,360,211 downwards.
ATGAAGTTTGCACCATTTTTTAGATTGTTTATTCCTCTTTCTAACCGTCCGTGCAAAACAAAAAAAAATTGAGGGTAGAGTTCACTTTACGGCCTAAAATATAACCCTCTCCCCCGAAAAATGTTTAAAGCCCCCTAGCAAAATATTTTAAGCGGTAACCCCACTTTGGTAGCGGCAAAGTTCTAAAGGGATGTCAGAGGAACAAAATAAACCAAAAAGTTTGAAAATCGGTTGACATTTGGCAAAGATCTATCAATTCTAACCCGATGACCCCAATGTTTGAACATAATTATTATCGGTGAATTTCGCGTAAGTTTTGAATTCTGAGAATTCTGATCAAAATTACATGATCCAGCGAAGGCATTATGTCCATTCCCATTGATGCTATTGTTGGATCATGATTGAATTCCTAAATCGATTTCTGTTCCATTAAATATTTTAATTTTAGTTTCCTACTTTTTGAATTTGCTATATCTCAGGCTATACAAGAGCTAATAAGATGAGGTTTGCACCATTGTTTAGCCTTTTTATTCCTCTTTCTAACCGTCTGTGCAAAACAAAAAAGTCCAGCATTCACGAGGTTTGCGACAATAAAATGAGAATGAGGACCAGGCTATTGGTTGGAGTGAAAAAGCAGCACAGCAAACAGGAGAATCAAGCACTGCATGTCGTTCGACACTGCCAAATCATTACACTAACGTTGACTATCAAGTTTCAGAAAATTCACGCGAATGGGCGTTAACTCGGTTGAAGGAAAAGGCGGCGAGTTAGGGAAATTAATTGCGCAAAATCCTCTTGCATTTGCACAAAATCGGGTGGTAGAACAGCCAATCTCCCCCGTCATTTTTGACGGGTAAACACCTAGTAATAATAATAATAATAATAATAATAATAATAATAATAATAATAATAAATTAATAATAATAATAATAAGTCTTATAACTATTAACGAATTAGGTCACTTTCGCGGGCAAATTTATTATTTAGTTCCATCGAGTATCAATTACCTCTTCTGGCAATCGATATAGTTAATTTTTGTGCAAATGGCTGAACTGGTGTAACAGAGAACATGCGTCGGTCAGACAGACTGGTGACAAATCAGGATTGTCACGTCAGTTGACAATTATTATTGTAGAGCTTCAACATTCCTTCACGCACAAATCAGGAAACAGTTTCATTAATTGTTAGGATCTGAGCTAATTTTGGGCTAAGAAAATTTCACTCATACACCCAAATAACCATCGCGCGTCATTTTCTGTAGGAAGAAAACGTTCACCTACCTCCACCCCTCCCCCTCCACTCCCTTCTCTCCCTCTCCAATTGGGGTCCAGCCCGAAATTGCGGTCGTCTGAATGATTATATCGGGTCTATTCTATGGGCGGTCGAACGCATTTGACAATGCGTAAAATACGCAGTCATTTCAACGGATGCAGAAGGAAGTGAAGAGCAGACTTCATGGAACCGCCAAGCCATTAAAGCTAACGGAACAGTTAACTGGTAAATTGGTTTTCGGGTTAATTGGCTTTAAAGGATGCGAACACTTTAAAAAAACCTATTCTTTCTCGGCTCCATTCTCTTGTGCTGTGCTAATTAATAATGACTTGCGAAAATGCTCGTTGAAGGACTGTAAAATCTAAGCATTGAAGAGCGCTAAGAGCGCTAAATGTAGCGTTCATTTTGCAATGTTTAAAAACACCCTGTTTTCTGTGCTAATTCATTTTCTAACAATCAACAAATCTATTCGCCGTATACAGTATACGCCTACACTGCATGATGCGCTTCTTATAGCAGGCAGACATACTGTCTGCTATCTCTGTCGTTCGTAAACTTTAATCATAGGAACCTAGCTACACACTTTAATGTTCCGGTCTTTAGTACCTATACTGTACTAAAATACTTATTCATGGAATTGACTCGCTCTCTTGCGGATGGATTTGAAGCGCCACTGGTTGATAACTAAGCTTAGCGCAAAGACGGGCGCTATAGATGTGTATCATCATCATCATCATCATTATCAGCAGCAGCAGCAACAACAACATTATCATCATCATCGTCGTCGTCGTCGTTGTTGTTATCTACTCCAGAGGCGGACAGAGGGGGCAGGGGAGGTACATATGTCCCCGGGCGCCGAGGTGAGGGGCGCCAAAATCGGGTATTTGGGTAATTAGTGAAACGCACAATAAAGACGAAGAAACAGGTGTTATGACCTTTTTTTGCTCGTCAGCGCTAAATGGAGAGGGGCGCCGTAAGAGATGAGGGGCGCCGAAAACGATGTGACGACCATTTTTTGCTCGTCAACAATGTTAGGGGCGCCAACGGTGTGCACTTTGTCCCCGGGCGCCGCATACCCTCGGTCCGCCTCTGATCTACTCTATAGTGTATAGTGCTGTAGTTACCTGGTACAGACTTTGGAGTAAACGTTTTTGTTATAGGACCTACGCTCGAGTTTGGGGAGATTTTTGCCTTTCAGAAGCAAGCATATCCACCGAAAAGCGCAACGAATCATTACTTATCAAGAAACTCGGAAACCTGAAGAGCTTCTAGAGGAGAATTTCCCTCGAAAGACTATCTTTCATCATTGTACAAGATACATATTTCAGCACCTAAGTCTTTTCCCCTAAAAACTCATAATATATCTATTAATACATTTATAGCTTATAATTATATTGTTGCAAGATTCTGCTAAATGCTCGACATCGTGAGCTTAATCGGACATTCTTAGAACAACACAGCGGCCAAGCTGTCGATTCCGATCTGAGTATGTTCTGTCACGACCAGAACCGGATCGAAGTTGAGCTAGGCTATTGCGTTGCGGTATTCTTATGAGAGGTAGGCCTAAGCAGCGTTGTTCGTGATGTGCGCCAGATCTACTTACTCACTCTCCACTCGATCGATGCACAGAGATCGATTGCGTTGTCTGCTGTGTTCAGTTGTTCACGCTCAAAACCACTGAGAGAAACACCAATGGCCAACACCCTCAGCCAACGATGCAGTCGGAATTATTTTAGCAATGCCATCAAATCTCGCTCTAATCACACTGCAAGTTCAAATAGAAGTTTAAATAATAATAATAATAATAATAATAATAATAATAATAATAATAATAATAATAATAATAATAATAATAATAATCGTAATCGTAGCGTGATTTCGAGTGATTAAGGAGATCTCAGCTTGTGTGAAAAACACAGGAATTACTAATTAATTACCCTCAATATTTAATAACCATATTTTCCTAGATAACTTTGAATTCATTTATTGTATCAGCGGTTTTCGTCCGAACTGTTCCATAGACCCACTGTATAGAGTATACCCTAGCATTAGCACTTTCTCCTCGGTCCCACTCGTTTCTTGTACAGTTTGCATTGTTGTGGCCTCTTGTGCTGAAGGCAGCTAAACAGATTTACGCAACGTGCTTTAAGGTATACGACTTGAGTGCTTTATGGTTCATGTCTGCGAGAAATCAACAATAACTTATCTTCGTATTTAATAACCCGGTTATTCTAGGTAACTTTTCAATCCGTTTATTGTTTCAACTGTTATTGCATTTTCGTCCTAACTATTCCATTTTTCAAAAACCTAAACCTTCGCACTAAAAAATTATTGTTTGTCCCATGCACCCCTTTTCGTGAAGAGCTCGCATTAATATTATTATACAAGATACGGTCTTAAATAATTTCTGTTAAAATAATTCAATGACGCAGCGAATGTCTTCTAGTGTAACTCTAATCTTAACTCGCGGAAGACCTATGAACAATATTCAACCATTTAAATTTATTGTAATAAATTATGTAGTTTCACCGAAGTTCAACGCTGATAAAACGTCATGGATGTATACGTTGTGCGATAGTTCCAAAAACTCCGTCGACAGTTAGACTTAGAATTTTGCCACGTTCGATTCGACAGAATCCAAGCTCGGAAAACGGTTCATATACGCGGGAGAGTGGCTAGCCTATTACCCTGTCTCAGACGGCTTTTCGCACCGGATGCAGACATGGTTTTAGGGATTCGTTTGGCAGAATGGGAGCTTCGACGAAAAGAACGCCGTTGATGTCGATACGGGCGTTTATCTGATACGCGTCGACTCTGACGGGCAGCGCAAAGCGTTCGCACAGCTCGCGGCACTTCTCGCTCGGCACCCCGCCGACGACGCCGCCGCCGCCGCCGCCGCCGCCGCCGAAGACACGGATTTTGTCGCCGTACCTGTTCGCCTTGACGACCACGTCGTTGGCGGAAGTTCCGACGCCGAGCGGAAGCGAGAACTGGAGGATGGAATTCCTCGAATCGTCGACGAAATACTGAAAGTGAACGGCGTCGCTGAGGACGGGGAGCGGTCGGGCCTCCTCGTCGCCACCGCAGTTCTTCGGGGGGAGGGAGACGGGGTGACGTCCCTGTTGCCACCGCAGCGCAGAGGTTGCTGCTGCTGCTGCTGCTGCTGCGTTGGGGTTTCTCCATCCGTCGACTTCTACTGCACCGTTGGAACGGACTTCCACGCTGTTGTTGTTGTTGTTGTTATTGCTGTTGCTGTTGTTGTTGTTGTTGCGATTCGTGGCTATTGATCCGGGAAACGTTGTCACAGGAGATCCGAGAAGATTCGTCGCCCTTCCGCTGTTCTGACGGCGCAGAATCGGAGTGCCGCCACCGCCGCCGCTGCTACCGATTCTCGGCTCTGGTTCGCCGTTGAGCGGCTGACTTTCGCAGCCGACGTGCTCGCCTCGCTCTCGGTCGAAGTGGAAGACGACGACCTCCGATCTAAAGTCGACCTTTCTGTCGGGGTCGACTCTCGATCTCGCTCGGCGGGCGTGGGTCGGCGGTGGACCGATCTTCAGGATCGGTTTGCTTCTTCCTCTGATCCGACGATCCTCCTCTAATTCGCTTTCCCGTTTGCCGGAATGACGATCCGGAATTCCATCGGAGAGTTTTGGCTCCGTTTTCCCGACTTCGGGCAGATGTAGGATTCGTTTTGGGAACGGAGGAGACTGGACGGGAGATCGGGTCGTCTTCGAGTGTTCTCGAAATAGCGAGGAAATGGCACAGGAGGTGATCGCGGTGGTAGAAACCATCCTAGATACAGCGTTCCCGTTCAGTGGAAGACTTCCCATCTACAAAAAACAGCCAGACATCTTTGAGCTTCCTACCGTACAGCCAAAAATGCCAATCGATAGCAAACACTGCGCAGACGAAAATTCAAAGACACGCGAATATTTGCGATTTTTTACAACAAAATGGCAGCAAATTAGCCCCTATTTGTTATTATATAGTGTCTATTATATACTGTATATATATATAGTCATTATTTTCTCCTTTCCATCAGTATTGCAATGGGGAGCGCGCAGAATGTATCGATATATTCAATGAGAATCAAAATATAATTTAGCAACTGGGCATTGTCAGGAACCGCAAAGAGTGTTGATGCAATTATTAAGAAGTGATGTAACTGCAGATGAAGACACGAAACTACTGACAATTATTGGCAGAGCAATTTAAATGACCAGTGGCGTGACGAAACAAAGTGCCCTCTGGGGCGAAAATAAAAAGTGCCGCCTTTCGCGGTGAAAAAAAACCACAACAGACAACTTCAGAAACAGCTGAAATTTTGACAAGTAAAAAAGGTCGTCGCATTTTTAATCTTTATTAAAACCGAAAAATGCCGCCCTGACGCATTGCTGCGCCCCTTCATTCAACGTCAGAAAAATCTTGACACGCAAAAAGATCGCCGTGTATGTCCGCCTATAGGCCTATACAAATTCCGAAAATGCCTCCAATAGGGCAAGTGTCGCCTGGGGCGGTTCGCCCCCACTGCCCCCTCGCTACGCCCCTGGGCGCAACAACCGTTTGTGTATACGACCGAATATAAATGACGACGAAATGACGGAAATGAAGAAAAGATTTATCGCAAGACTTGAAAGATACGTAGAGAAGAAAAGTGAACGGCGGCCTATTTCCATCGATAGATCGTACCACTTAACTAAATGGAGAGCGTGGGTGCCACCCTCTTCCAACATTGGCAGTTTTTGTGAAAATAAGACATGAGGATACGTGAAAGTTCCCTGCGTCGAAACACGAATCAACAAATTGAATTGCTTGATATTTCATGTGTGGATACTTACAGTCCTTATACGCATATGAAACGTCGAAAGAGTTGTATACTTGTATTAAATCCAGTCGTTTCTTTGATTTAAATAACACTTGTATAACGTTAAACGATCGAAACTGTAGTCGAGGGTTATCTCTGCATTCCCAGTGTTTCTATTTGGATGAGATCATTAGAACCAAACAACTATCATTAGAAATCCCGTACAGAGGCATTTAGATTCAACTGATAATGTCGTCGGTCGGAGATTTTGGTCCCCAATTAGACAGTTGTCGGCGGAGGTCCTGGTTTTAAGTAATGCTACGAGCGTTCGCCGACCAAGCCCAATACGGCCACCACCATCAGCAGTACCAGCAGCAGTACCAGCAGCAGTACCAGCAGCAGTACCAGCAGCAGTATCACCGGCCCCAGCGCCGTGGCATGCGGCGTATACGCGGGTCGCAGTCTGCGTCACGCATTTGAAATTACTTCCAGTGAATCAGAGTAGAAGCAGTGCGCCGAGAATATAGACCACTATAGAACCACTCAGTTCCTATAGACGCCAACACGCTCGCTCGCCTTACCTGGAAAACAGGATCAAGTCCCACCGACCCACCAACCAACCGACCAACCAACCGACCAGCCGTCTGCCTGCGTCTGTGTCGCTTTGTGTTGTCGTGGATTGACTGAGAAACGGACGGAGGGGGTCAATTCGCGAGGAAGACCAGACAGATCGATTGGAATTTTTCTGGCTAATATTATTCTACCTTTCAGCGAAAAAAACAACCATAGATCAACGCGCGCACACATAGACACACACACACACACACACACACACACACACACACACACACACACACACACACACACACACACACACACACACACACACACACACACACACACACACACACACACACACACACACACACACACACACACACACACACACACACACACACACACACACACATATATATATATATATATATATATATATATATATATATATATATATATATATGCTGTGTGTTGTATATATATAATTATATATATATACATATATATATATATATATATACTGTAGATACACACGCAATGGACATCCTGCATTAAATATTAATAGTTAATTTCTGGTCTAAGGCAGGATCAAGCATACAAAATGAATACTAGGACTTATTATTTTGTGCTGAACCATTGCTCAATGTACCATCTATATAGAGTGTTGATCAAAAATGGAAATTGCACTTTGCATCGATATATATATATATATATATATATATATACAGTATACCATGTATATATATATATACAGTATATATGTATATATATATATATATATATATATATATATACTGTATATATATATACAGTCCAGAATATATTGAAATTACTTCCAGTGAATCAGAGTAGAAGCAGTGTGCCGAGAATATAGACCACTATAGAACCACTCAGTTCCTATAGACGAGAATATATATATATATATATATATATATATATATATATATATATATTATACATATCGTGCTGCTTTTTGTTGTAGACGATGAAATCCGTGCCGGGTCCTTTATCGCTTTGTAGTACAGGGCCGCTTCTCACTATAAGACGTTACTCATCCACCAGTGTTTATTCTAGGCCTTCTCTGGAGGGGAATTCCCCTCCCCCAAATTTTAAAAATCTCCCAACTTTTTTATATGTTGCATGGGGGATGGAAATTTCTCCCCCCCCCAAAAAAAGTGTGAGGACGGGGGCTTTTATTTTTTGGAGATGCATGGAAAAATATATGGATTACAATTTTTGCTTGCCAGGGCATTTAAGAAGGGTAAAAAATATTAGAGGGAAGTCGGAAGGATGACCTTTTTTGTTTTTTGCTTGTCATCACATTTTAAAAGGAATAATAACCTTTTTTGCTTGTCAAGGTTTTTGGAGACGCAGACCTTGCCCCCCCCCCAAACATTTAAAAATCACCCCAATGTCAAGGTGGCTAGAATAAACACACCTCATCCACTATACTGAACACTGCGAGGAATTACAGATGAGAGAGAGACAGACAGACAGACAAACAGGCAGACAAACAAACAGACAGACATATAACGGGCACAGAAACAGAGAGACAGAGAGCCAGACAGAGACAGGCAGATAGACAGACAGAGAATCAGAAACAAATATATATATATATATATATATATATATATATATATATATATATACAGACGGACAGACAGAGAATCAGAAAGAGACAGAGAAAAAAGAGATATTTAGTACTTAGGCCTACAGTTATCCACGTCGTGTATTAAGTTCAGCAAATCTATTTGAAGAGAAGGAAGTAGTCGACGATCACTTGACTTGGTTGATATTGTGATATCGCAAGCAATGGAAATGGGAAATTTGGCTGACGACAATTACACTCACAACTAATTAACCGCTTCCTTCTACCATTTCGCTGTGTACACAAATGCTGCTGCTGATGAATGAATGAATGAATGAATGATGACGACGATGATGATGATGATGATGATGATGATGATGATGATGATGATGATGATGATGATGATGATGATGATGATGATGATGATGATGATGATGATGATGATGATGATGATGATGATGATGATGATGATGATGATGATGATGTTGATCGGCAAAGGACAAATATTGTTGCTCTGGCCGTGGGCTTGTGCTTGGCCGTGGGCGAGTCGTATAGGACATGCCAAGGACAACACCGGTCCACTTAGTTGAATTTTCTATTTGGCGTGGTAGGCTATTAGTTAATTTATAGTTCTATATTTATGATTTCTGACGCACAAAGACCATAAAAGCTCAAACAAAAACAACTTCTATACGCCATTTTATTTTATGCTGCGAACATGCTTCGACCCGTTCTTAATTAATGCACTGTAAAGCATCTTGCAGTATAACAATAGTAATCTTCAGCAACCATCTCATCTCCGTGGTTAAATAACTTAAACCTCGCGTGATCTCTCTCTAGTCTAGGGCTATTTGGCACAAACTTCGATTTTACGGCGAATAGGGAGTCGTAAGAACAAGATTTCTTCAAGGACTCCGATGGGGAAAAGCTGCGGCCAACGGGCAGCAGAACATCGTTCACTGCCAAGTCTTCAATTCCGATGTACACGTACAGGCCTATAGGCTAATATTAATCCACACGATCTGGATCATGATCTGGAGAAATGCAATCAGTAGGGTGCAACGGGGGACGGTAGCACCGGGCGCCGACCAGATGGGGGGGAGGGCGCCAAAATTGACTCGGCGACCCTTTTTGCTCGTCAAACAATAATTTTTATCGACTTGGTCCCGGGCGCCCACCACTCTCTGCACGCCACTGAATGTAATATTATTTTCACTCGGGGCTAGAGTTCTTGCATCAGAACAGCACAATCGATTGTGGAGCGGATAGGAATTAAGACAACAGCTGCCATTCTTTGGAAGCTGTGAATCGATAGAATTTGTTCTTGTTTGTCGACCAGAAAAACGACACAATGACCTAGGCCCTACCTATTGGTTAAGATATTGATAATGCAATTACGACTGACAATTAGCGGAATTTAGGCCTAAATGGATCAACGGTCGTTTCCAGCCGTGATGGTCTGGTAACTGCTCCAATAGCGCGATACATTTGTTTTCTACGTCGATGCATGCACTGTCGATGCACGTTTTCTACCTAAATAGCGTTAGGCCTATAAATGCAAATAACAAATGTAACTGTATGCTTAGAGAAAACACCGAGAACATTCGATCCGCGCAAACCGCAAAACGTATCGTTGCACAGACAGACGCTAAAACGACAACGTCACTTTCCAAAACGCCAATGTCCACATTTACTTTACTTACTATTTTCCGCATTGAGATACATATTACATACGCAGAGCTATCTATGATTGAAGCGATTTGATACGCGGTTCGCGGGAGCAATTTGCTAAAATGCTTAACTAATAATTTCTGAGTTTATATCCAGAAGAAAACAATCACGAAATTAGTGTATCATCCAAATTTCTCTAATAGGCCTATAGATATCGTGCGTCGGAATTGCCTGAAGATGAAGAAGAAGATGGTCTAGACAATCTCTTCCTTTTCCTTTTCCTTTTCGTTTTCATCCTCATCATCATCATCATCATCATCATCATCATCATCATCATCATCATCATCATCATCATCATCTTCTTCTTCTTCTTCTTCTTCTTTTTCTTCATGAATTGGGCCTACTCGAAAGTATATTATTTGCTGTGCAGATGGCTTCAGTGGCGTATTTAGAATTTTGGTAAGGGGAGGGCCAGCCCATGGCGGGCGCGAAGCGCGAGCCTATAATGGGGGTCTGAGGACAGGCTAGGCCAAGACCAAAGGGGGGCCATGGCCCAAATTGCCCAATGGTAAATACGCCACTGGGTGGCTTTTAATTTCTCCTGTTTGTATATAGACTACAAATCATGAAATATAGTGCATTATTGATAATGGTGAGAACAGGACAGTGTTAGTCTTTATGGAGTTATATTTGGTGACCACAGTCTGCAATTGAGCGAGTTTCAGAAAACTACTCGTAGTTCACACGTGCGCCAATTTTGAAATTGGGGCTAAGCACCTTCTTTGCATGATGCACTGATAAGCAGAAATGCAGGCCTAAGTCAGCTGAATACTGCAGTTAGCAGATGGAAGTAGGTATCGAGGGTCTGTACGTGTGAAATGAGGCTCAGAGGTCAGCCATTAGACGTACATACCGTAATTAAGTAGACATTTCAGAGAATGATAATTATTCAGAACAGGACTTCAAAGGTTCTTAATTGGACGAAATATTAACGTCACACTAGCGGCAACACGGTAGTGGCGACGCAATTTTGGCATTATACTTTAATTCAGAGATGCTAACAACGCAGGGATATTTTTACACCCCCTAAAACCCTCCAACCCCCCAACCCCCGTTTAAGACCATGGAGGGCGCCACAAGCCAAATATTGGGTGGGCCAACATGGCCTGTTTGAAATTGGACAAAGCAAGGACTAGTGCTACAGTAGGCTATAGATATGCAAAAATTCAGAAGAGTGATGAAACGAATTAAAACCACATATTCTTGTGTCCCCATCTTTGCTGTGTCAAACCGTGCTAGAATTGTCAATCTATTCTGTCTCAATTTTTTTCTAGAGCTTTCGAAATGCCACGAAAAATAATGAGCCATTTGAAACGACACTATGCAAAGTCTTTCACAAATCTATTCTCTGTCAAATGTCTAAAAATCAATCGAGAGATAAGATGGCGCTTAAGAGAGCTGTTTTTTTCTATTGCAGGTTTTATAGACCACAAAATATTATAAAATTGATACCCTGTTTGAAATTGGACAATGCAAGGACTAGTAGGCTATAGATATGCAAAAATTTAGAAGAGTGATGAAACGAATTAAAACCACATATTCTTGTGTCCCCATTTTTGCTGTGTCAAACCGTATTAGAATTGTCAATATATTCTGCCTCAATTTTTTTCTAGAGCTTTCGAAATGCCACGAAAATTAATGAGCCATTTGAAACGACACTATACAAAGTCTTTCAGAAATCTATTCTCTGTCAATTGTATAAAAAATCAATCGAGAGATAACATGGCGCTTAAGAGAGCTGGTTTCTTCTATTACAGGTTTTATAGACCACAAAATATATAAAATTGATACCCTGTTTGAAATAATGGACAATGCTAGTGCTACAGTAGGCTATAGATATGCAAAAATTCAGATGAGTGATGAAACGAATTAAAAATTAAGACCGACATCCCCAACCAACCCCCCAACCCCCAATCTCAGTTATGAGATGACTTTTTTGCCTGTCAGACTTTTTTGGCAGGGGACTCCCAGAATATGCCTATAAATAACCCTGCAGCAAGGACTCAACCCTTAAGACTAGGGCCGAAGACTCGTCCCCAAGGCCAGGGCAGGACCAAGGACTCGACCTTCAAGGCCAGGACAGGACAGGACCAAGGACTTGACTTTAAAATTTAGCAAAGCCTTGAAAAAAGCATGCCTTGTCATACTAGTAAAACTCTTACTTTAATGCCAAGATTTATAGGCCAGATTACTAGTACATAATGTTGACATATACGAAGAATTAGTTAGTTTGTCACTTAGTCATTCAGTATTGTCAGCCATTCTCTAGGCCTAATCAAGTTTAGAGTTGCATTATAGAAAGACCAATGTTTCCAACAGAGAATCAGTCATTTGAGACCTACAGTATACGCCGCTCTGAGAAAATGTTCGATTCCAATGGAGCAGATATTGTAGGCATGCAGGGTAGGCCTATATGTACTCTTTGAAAGAGTGGTTGTAAGTTGAAGATCTGTTTTTGATGAGGCTGCCGTCAGTGCAGTCTCAATCGTAGGCCTGTATGCTGTGGGTCTTGTGTTGGTGAATCTATCGCTAATAGATACAGTACACGTAGGCCTACTTAGCCAGTTGTTACCTTTGGAGTCACTTCAGCAGCTTTATGAGTTAAATTTATGGGTTAAATTTCTTCATAGAACAAAATTTAAGATACTAGAATGCAACATAACTGGTCATTAAAAGTAAGTTCGGCCAATCCGTGCTAGACTGGCACATTGCGCATGCGCGGAGCCATCCAGCCATTGGTGCTGTACAGTAGGCCCCCTATAGGCTGGTTGGCGTCTTTGGCGATTTGTAAATACGAAGCTATCTTTAATCTGCTGTAATAGAAGTTCCTTTGTTGCTGACTTCATTCTGAATTGCTGGATTACTAATTTCAAATAATTCGTGGAAAGAGTTCGGGCATTACCTGGATTAAATGAATTAATTATCAGAGACAGTCGATCAGCAGGAAATCGATAATGTGCTGAATTAGCAGAGCGACTCAGAAACAGAATGAGAATGTCAGAATGACACCGACTTGTCATATTTAGATTAGACTTGTCAAAATACAATTCTCTTGGATATTAAAGTGAATAAAGTTAAAAAATTCTGTCGCTTAATTTACATGTCTAGTTGTGCGTGTAGTTCTAGGCCTATTTAGTAAATTAGTACACACTAAACCTAAACTTTCATGAATTTCATAATTTCATTTAGACTGTAGGTCTATTCCATATTAATATTATAGGCCTAATGGTAACCTCGAGGGGTGTGATTGGGTGGGACAGGCATAAATTGACATGGGATGAGATGGGATGGACAGAAAAATATGTCCCATGAACAAGGTTGGGTCTTATTATAGTCTCTTATAGGTATTAGGTAGGCCTACTCGTAAAAAATGTCCTATGAACAAGGTTCATAATACATTATAGCCTCTTGTAGGTACTCGGAAGTTGGAACAAGACTATAGAGGTCTTTGAAATGTGGATATGGAGAAAAATGGAGAAGGTCAGCTGGACAGAACATAAACATAAGACAAACGAGGAAGTGCTGAAACAGGTGGAGGAAAAGAAAGAGATGATCAACACAATAAGAAAAAGACAAAAGACCTGGATGGGACACATAATGAGAGGAGACTCACTCCTAAGGGAAATAATAGAAGGATAACTAGAGGGGGAAAAGACCAAAGGAAGACCACGAGAGACGCTGTTTGACTGAATGATGGAAAAGGACTATAAAGACTTAAAGGAGAAAGCTATGAACTGTGGCGTGATTGGACACTTACAAGCCACGCCTCAACCAATAGCGTAGCTGCTATAGTCTTACATTATATATTCTATAGAGTAGTTAGTTTCAGCGTCAGTCGCTCTCACACAGTCGAAGACTCTCACTCCGTTGCGTCCTGGATACGAACATTAATAATTAATATATGAGTTATAATACATCTGTGTTGATCATAGTTATAGGCGTTAGGAAACGCCACATGGTGTCATCAGCGGAAACGAACTCACAGCCTTGCGTTTAATAAAAAAAAGTGAACATTAGTTACTATGGCGACCAGATCGAACATTCCTCTGCCGGAGAAACTGGATCTGAATGCGGCGAACTTATGTGTGGAGTTCCGTCGATTCCAGGGCCAATGGAAAAATTTTTGTATCGCTGCGAAAGTGTCTGGAGAAACTGCAGAAGTTCAGGCTGCGACTCTCCTAGCCTGCATTGGATCCGACGCATACGTCACTTTCGAGTCGATGACGTTGACTGAGGAGCAACGGAAGAGTACGACTGACATTCTAGAGGCCTTCGAACGGTACTGCGTTGGCGAGTTGAATGAGGTCTACGAGAGATACTTGTTCAACACCAGGAAACAGAGTCCTGGTGAATCGTTCGATGTATTCGCTGCAGATTTGCGACGCCTCGTCCGCTCGTGTGGATTCGGTGCAGCGGAGTCTTCCATGATTCGCGACCGTATTGTCCTTGGGATCCACGACGACGTAACCCGCCGGAAACTGCTTGGGACGCAAGGACTCGACCTTCAAAAGGCCATCGACGTCTGCAAGGCACAAGAGGCGACCGCCCGCCAATTCAAAGCCATCACGGAGACGGGAGCAGTCAACGCTTTGCGTCGCGACCCTCCGCCTCGCCGTGATCACAGTCAGCATCGTCGTCAGCACGATGTTGCGAAACAAGGGAATCGTCGACACGAGACCCGAGATCAAAGGCATCCGAGTCAAAACCGGAATCGCCCTGCGAAAGGTACAGTTAGAGATTTTTGTCGTTTCTGTGGGCGTAGCCATGAGCGCGGCAAGAATAACTGTCCAGCTTTTGGCGCTGTGTGTCGGCGCTGCAATGAGAAAAACCATTACGCTGCTCAATGTGAAAAGAGAAATTCTTCGTACGGAAGCGTAAAGCAGCTATCTGATTCTTTCGAATCTGTTCTCGTTCTGAATTCTACTGATTCAGGAGGACGTGTATTTACACAGTTGCTGATAAATGGAATGCGTGTCCGATTTATGATTGATTCTGGATCAACGATTACAGCCATATCATCGTCGATTTACGAAAACCTTCCTTTGCGACCAGCGCTGCGTCCAGCGAAATCAGTTCTGCGAATGTTTAGCGGTCTAGAGCTGCCGACAGCAGGAGTTATCGACGTCACGATTACTCATCCGACGACGAAAAAACAATTACTGACGGAAATTTATGTCACTGATCATGACAGTCCTATTCTAGGCATGTCAATTTGCCAGGAACTGGATCTCCTGCGCGTTATGGAGCACAACATCTGTGCGACCGAAGCTGTTTCGCCACCTGCGTTGGAGCGACAGCTGAGTGAAGCTGATATCTTTGCTCGTTTTGGCGACCTGTTCGACGGAAATCTGGGACTGATGGAAGGTACTGTCCATCTGGATATAGATCCGTCGTATCGACCAGTGCAGCTACCACTGCGTCGAATGGCAATTGCAGTCAAGGACAGAGTCGAAAACGAACTTCAGCAGATGGTTTCTCAAGGTATAATTACGGCAGTAACGGAGCCGACTGCCTGGGTCTCTGCGTTAGTTGTCACCATCAAGAATAATGGGAAACTCAGACTGTGTCTTGACCCTACAAGGACCCTAAACCCTGCGCTGATCAGAAGCCGGTACTGTCTGCCGACACTCGACGACATCTTGCACAAGCTGTCTGGGGTTCGAGTTTTCAGCACAGTGGATTGTCAAAATGCCTTCAACATGCTTCAGCTTGACCATGAATCAAGTCTACTATGCACTTTTGACACGCCTTTTCTCGTTTCAGATATCTACGTCTTCCTTTTGGTCTTTCAGTTTCATCGGAAATATTTCAAGCACGAATACATGCAGCACTTTCTGGACTGAAAGGGATTTTCTGCATTGCCGATGACATTCTTATAACTGGTTCTGGCAACACGCAGAAAGAAGCAATGCAGGACCACGATGCCAATTTAATTGCTCTTTTTCAGAGATGTCGAGAGAAGGGAGTTAAATTGAACAGAGAAAAGATGAAACTTCATCGAGATTGCATCACTTTTATGGGCCATGACTTAACGAAAGACGGAATAAAGCCTTCCGCCTCGAAAATCGAAGCCATTGAAAACTTCGCGCAACCAGAAGATAAAGCTGCACTTCAGCGTCTTCTCGGAATGGCCAACTATCTAGCAAGATACTGCCCTCACTACAGTGACGTCACGTCGGTGCTTCGTGAGCTTTTGAAGTCCGACTCGCACTTCAGATGGGATGAACGTCACACTGAAGCCTTCGAGAAATTGAAAGGTATGTTAAAATCTGCGCCTGTTTTAGCCTATTTTAATGACAAGAAGGACTTGCTTGTTCAGTGCGACAGCTCTCAAAAAGGCGTAGGAGCCCTTCTCCTTCAGGAAAATCGTGTAGTGGAGTATGCTAGCCGTGCATTAACAGACTCTGAACAAGGATGGAGCCAACTGGAGAAGGAATGTCTTTCAATATGTTTTGCGATGGAGAAATTTCATTACTACACATATGCGAGAAAGGTAAAAGTTCAAAATGACCATAAACCTTTATTGAGTATATTCAAAAAGTCTCTTTCTTCTGCGCCAAAAAGGCTCCAGCGCCTGTTGTTAAAGCTACAAAGATACGATTTTGAAATGGAATACGTTGCTGGCCGAGATTTAATTTTGGCAGACGCCCTCAGCCGATCTTACATTGCCAGAGGCACTCCGCAGGAGTTCAGTGAAGAAATTGCTTTCCTAGAGACAGCAGATGCGGAGCAAGAAGCAGAAACTCGATTAATAACATCTCCGTCTACTCTGAAACTCATCACAGACGCGACATCCGATCCGAGCTACATCCGCCTGAAAGAACAGATTTATCGAGGCTGGCCCGACTCGCCGAAGGGGCTGTCAGCCGACGTTCGACCTTTTGCGACCTTTGGAGATGAATTATCGGTTTGTCGAGGTCTCGTCTATAAAGGACATCGTCTTGTCGTACCAGCACCGGCGAGACAGGAAATTCTAAACCGTCTACACTCGTCTCATATTGGACTAAACAGTTGTCTACGTCGAGCGAGGGAGGTGGTTTTCTGGCCAAATTTGACCTGTGAACTCCGAGAGAAAGTTCTGAAATGTCACATCTGCAATACATTCAGAGACTTGCCTCCAAAAGAACCACTGGCACCCATTCCCTCACCATCTCGACAATGGGAAAGAATAGCAGTCGATATTTTCGCATTTCAACAGCGAGAGTATCTAATTTCAACAGACTTCCTCAGTGGATTCTTCGAAATAGACAGGTTACCATCGAAGTCGGTGAGCAACATAATTTACTGCCTAAAACAACATTTCGCAAGATATGGTATCCCATCATTCTTGCATAGTGATAACAGTCCATTTAACTCAATGGAATTTAAGAAATTCGCAGACAAATACGAGTTTCAACATGTCTTAAGTTCACCAATGCATAGCCAAGGAAATGGCAAAGCAGAGTCAGCAGTTAAAATGGCTAAGAAGCTGATGAAGAAAGCTTTAGAGGAAAATTTAGACCCCTACATTTCCTTAATGGAGTGGAGAAATTGTCCTTCCGAGAGATTGGGTCTAAGCCCCGCGCAAATTATGTTTGGACGTCGAACGCGCACAAAATTGCCTATCAGCAATAAACTACTGGATACTCCTTCTGCTGCCAAGGTCCAACAGGCATTAGAAAGATCAAAATTGAAGCAAGCCGCTTACTACGATAAAAACGCGCACAACCGACGGAAGCTACAGAAGGGAGACACTTGTCGCGTGAAAGTACGACCGACCGACGACCACTGGAAGAAAGCGGAAATTACAGACGTCCTTCCACATCGATCGTATCAACTTCGGCTGGACGACGGTTCAATCAAACGAAGAAGCTCCCGGCATGTCAGGTTTTCCCTGGAACCCCCTGTCATTTTCCAGGAGGAAAGCGAAGGACAAGGACAACCATCAATGAAAAGGGAAGAAGACAGCCGTTCGAGACCACCGTACAAATCACTGGTGCATGAAGATCAACACTCCACCAGCGCTGCGAATGAACCATCATCTGATACAACTGAGGCAATCCCAGCGCCACCTAGGGAACAACAAATAACTACTAGAGGAGCTGAACCATATAAGACTAGATCTGGCCGTACAGTCAGAAAGCCATCTAGATATCAATAGTTAACTTTTAAAATTTCTGTTTTAGATGACTGATAAAGTTTTAACAGAACTGCTATAAAATATTAATTTTCTTAATTAGATAATGAGCCTAATTAATGGGAAGAGATGTGGCGTGATTGGACACTTACAAGCCACGCCTCAACCAATAGCGTAGCTGCTATAGTCTTACATTATATATTCTATAGAGTAGTTAGTTTCAGCGTCAGTCGCTCTCACACAGTCGAAGACTCTCACTCCGTTGCGTCCTGGATACGAACATTAATAATTAATATATGAGTTATAATACATCTGTGTTGATCATAGTTATAGGCGTTAGGAAACGCCACATGAACAGGAATGAATGGCGAAATTCGAATACAAAACCTGCCTAAGGGCAGAATACTACGAAGAAGAAGGTACTCGCAGTAATACAACAGCAATTAAATTGGGGTAATCGTAACCATGAAATTTCCAGTAAAATTACCAAAAATATAGGAATCTTGGCTGATAACTAATTCCGAGTAATTTGTCGCTATCAATGAGCTATATAACTGTAAGATATACGGTATACCTCTAGGGCCTAGAGCCCTAGACATTAACGTTTTAATTACATATAATATGTATGCTATGGGGTAAGACGCGAGTAGCTTAAGTCAACGCTCCTCGGATGCTTAGAAATTCCAAGCGCGCACCAGGAAACAACAGTAATAATTAAAATAAAAGCACTTTCTGAGAATCGCGCTTGAAATCATTGCAGACAGGAAGTAGGTGTATCAGGCCAGCGGCCAAATCAACTCCCTCGGGCGTCTGAATTAGGCCCGTTTCAATTTTATGGTCCTCGTGTAAAAAGTATTTAACTCACTATGTAAAGCCAGTCTTAGGGAAATTTGTGATATCAATAAAAGTTATTGGCCTAATTGTGATAGATAAAGGTCAGAATGTCTTCTGATAGGCCTACTTTACCCCAAGACATTTTGGCAGTCAGGGGCGGCGCTAGGGGGATGGGTCCGCGGGTCCGCACCCACCCAGCCTCGGGCAGGGGCACCCGAGCAAATAGTGCAAATCCGTAGAGAAATTTTGATTTTTTGGGGGGGAGGTGTAGTCTGAGCTGGGTCGTGGTTGTGTAGATTGCATTAGACCCACCCAGCCAACAAAACCCAGCGCCGCCCCTGTTGGCGGTAATATAAAAACAATCAGATTGTGTTTTATTTGTGATCAGGTGATTTGAACTTGAATCTCTTCGGAAGATGGCAGAGTGGGTAACGCGCTGGAGCGGATCCGCTGACGGAGCGAGGTTCAAGCCCCGTTAACAGTTCTTAACACCCCTAAGCCACTTTAAATCACGGTATCATCGTATGGTATAACGAATAACATCGAATTAATAAGAGGCTCTTAAGATCAAATAAAGTGTAAATCCACGTCGCTAACGTATAAATACACAGCCCCTAAAGAAGAAGAATGGTATGGTATGGTATGGTATGGTATGGTATGGTATGGTATGGTATGGTATGGTATGGTATGGTATGGTATGGTATGGTATGGTATGGCATGGTATAGACGGTTCACAGAATTCACGGCAGGCGTAGTTTTTCATAATGGAGCTTGCCTTCATGGGCGTCCGGAAGGGGGTGCAAGTCTGCAAGAGGGTGCAATTTCACCCTCTGAAAAATTGTGGAGCTATGAAAAAAGTAAAACTAGGCCTACTTGTTTCTTTCGTCACAAAGCCTTGTTTTGCACCCCCTGGAAACTTGTTTCATTTCTTTCGTCACAAAACCCTATAGCTGTTTTGCACCCCCTGGAAACATTTCTGTGGACGCTCATGCTTGCATTCACAATACATTCATCAAGATCTGTATGTTCTAAATTCGGATCTTGTAATTTATATTCCAAAATGTCCAATTTACTATAGGAATTTACTGGGCAAGATTTTGTTTGACTCCTATAACGAGAAAGTCCCCCGTGAGCCTTTAAAACCTCTGGCCAGAGGCGGCGTCAGACGCCGTCAGTTAAGACAAACAATAATTAGGCTAGCTAACTAATATTCACTTGAACTGTCTTGTTCTCGTCCAATTCACTTGAATTCAGTCGGCGGAACTGAATTTACGTCAGTATAAAAATTAACGATAGGCTAATCCCTTCACTATAGTCTAGAGTATCCGGTCTGAAATTCTGAATGACCCGTCGGTACAAGTAGCCTAATCTACAGCAGACTGTTTGTCCTATTAATTATACAAAGCAGTTAGGTGACGAGGTTAGGCTAGTACTGTACTTGAGATGATGAAATCCAGTACTGTAGACTATAGTAGTATTTCGCTTTGGCAGTTGACGGGGTACGAGGGCAAAAACAAGGCAGAACAACACTTGAATACGGCTGTAAAATATGCACCAGTGCCTGTTTGATTGCCTGCCGTGATAATAGAGTCATTGCCCGCAATTAGTTCACAACAGCAACGATACGTTTCAAGTTATCTATTCTAGAGAACTATTATAAGATATTAAATTTTATCGTTCTATCATTAGTAGTCTCGATCAGTGAATACCGTGTGATTTAACGGCACGAAGTTTAGGTCTACTATAGTTCACTGATTAAGCAACTCAAAATTAATGGGCTTTAGGCTCGAATTCTTTCTATCGCTGCTGCTGCTACTTAGGTCGTTCTTCGTAGGTGAAATCTACTTTCTCCAAGGGGCCATCCATATAGTACGCACGCAAAAAATCATATTTTCAACCCCCTCCCCTGTTGCAGACCGTACATTTTGGTTACCTCCCCCTATGCGTACGTACAAATTAGCAATACCCCCTCACCCCCTCCCTAACACGGTGAAAATTAATTTTCAGCCATAGTCAAAATTTAAAGCATTTGTTTACTATTAAATTAAAGGTTTCTAATGTTTAAATAACAGTGGAAACAACAGTTGGAACCCTTTGTTTCACCGTGAGAAAGTAATTTCGTTCAAATCAAATGTTTGTGTGAATCTACACGCCTTAAATCTATTTATAAATTTGAATGTGCGTATCACGGATTTCTATAAATATACCTGGATGTAGGATTACTAGCTTACAGCCTGCGGCAACAAGCCACCATCTTGCACCTCGTATTGTTGTGAACTAGCCGGTATCTTCACACTTGCCTGTATGGGTAGATCTTAGGATTTCAGCCCAATTAAACAAGATGATCATTATTTTAATCTTCCCATCCTGTCAGTAGTCTAACGTCTAGGCAGTGGCGGCTCCAGGATTTGGCAAGTGGGGGGGGGCGTTGGGGTGGCAACTTCTAGTCATGGGGGAGGGGGACAACCATTTGTTGTTAGGTATGTAGTATTAAGCATAGGGTCCCAACAGGGGGCCACTCGGGGGACCAGGCACTCAATAGGGGGCACGGGCCTCCTGGCCCCCCGGTGGAGCCGCCACTGCGTATAGGCTTACTGCATAATGTGATCCATTTGTCAAGAGATGTTTGTCTGATGGGGTAAAAAGGCTTAACATTCAACTGCACGGTATTCATCAATGAAAGACGCCTTACTACAGTAAATAAAAGAGCAGTGTGAAAGAAAATGAATGTAAATGAGTGATACAATTATTCAGTGTTTATTCTAGCCACCTTGACATGGGGGATTTGTTAATGTGGGGGGCGAGGCCTGAACGTCCTATAATCTTGACAAACAGTAAAAGGTTATTTCCCCTTAAATGTAGTGACAAGCAAAAAAGGTCATCCTTCCTAGTAATTTTTACTCTTCCCAAATGCCCTTAATCCTTACATTTTTTGCCCTTAGTATTCACAAAAAGCCCCCCGTCGTCACACTTTGTGTGTGTGGGGGGGGGGGGAGAATTTTCATCCACCCATGGAACATTTTTTTTGGAAGGGGATTTTTAAACAGGGGTAATTCCCCCCAGAGAAGGCCTAGAATAAACACTGCAATTATTGACAAATGAATTGAATATAGTGCCAGGAACGACCCTAGAATATCAGTCCAGCCCAGGATTATTTCTAGGCTTGTGAATTTGGGGGTATTGGAGAAATCTGGGGTGTGTGGTTATTTCTCGGATTGTAGGATTGTGAATTTGGGAGGGTGTTGGAAAAATGGGGGGGGGTGTTGGAACTTTGAAGTCTCTGGGGGTGTGGTTATTTCTCGGATTGTAGGATTGTGAATTTGGGAGGGCGTTGGGAAAATTTGGGGGTGTCTCGGAACTTTGAAGTCTCTGCCGAAAAAGGCTGACAAGCAAAAAAACGTTATCAAGTCTCAAAAAGGCTGACAAGCAAAAAGGTCATCCGAGAATAAAAGTTGGGGCGTGCTTCTCCATTTATGGGCTGTTCAGGGCCAATTAGTATGCATTTTTATGCATACCATTGTCACACTACCAAATTTTGGGGAGTGTCGACCTCAAATTTCTATTCCTTGTAACTAGTGACTATAACTAGTCACATTTTGCAAGTAACTAGCACAGCACTACTCGCCACCTTGCTAGTATACAGGGATGTTTTTACCGCCCCCCCAACACCCCAACACCCCAACACTCTCCCTTCCAATTTGAGGTCACCCCAATTTTGGCAATGTGACAATGGTATGCATACAAAATGCATATTAATTAGCCCTGAACACCCCCCCCCCCAATGGAGAAGGACACCCCCAAATTTTATCCTCGGATGACCTTTTTTGTCAGACTTTATAACGTTTTTTGCTTGTCGGCCTTTTTGGGAGAGACTTCCAAATTCCGACACCCCAAAATTCATAATCCTACAATCCTAGAAAATAACCACACACACCCAGATTTTCCCGATTCCCCAAATTCACAATCCTAGAAATAACCCTGCTGATGGGATAAGAAGGCTTAACATCCAACTGCGCGGTTTTCATCAATGAAAGACGCCTTACTAAATAAAAGAGCAGTGTGAAATAAAAAGAATGTAGATGAATGATACAATCAGTGGCGGCTCCAGGATTTGGCAAGTGGGGGGGGGGGGCTCGATGGAGACTCAGTGTTTTATCCGGACTCCAGGTCTTTGGGGGAAGGGAATTGAGGCTTTCGAGGGGATCGACTTGGTTGGAGGGAAAAGACAGCTCAATGTAAATTGTGTGTAAGTGCTGGGATTGGGGGAGAGAGAATTTTGAGGTGGGGGAAATCTCCCCTCCTAACAGGCCTGTATAAAATACTGGTTGGGGTGGCAATTTCTAATCATGGGGGCCAACCATTTGTTGCTAGGTAAGTAGTATTAAGTATAGGGTCCCAACAGGAGGCCACTGGGGGCAGGCACTCAATAGGAGGGGCACGGGCCCCTGGGACTCCTGTGGAGCCGCCATTGGATACAATTATCGACAAATGAATTGAATATAGTGCCAGGAACGACCCTAGAAGGACCCAGTCCAGCATCGCCACCTTGCTAGTATAGCAGTGTCAGCTGAAGAATACGAGTAGCAATATGGCCGCTCTGGTTGGCGCGCTGACCTCACTGCTGCGTGCAGCGGCTATAGGCCAAGCGCTATCCAGTTATAAATAGAAATCCGTGGTGCGTATACGTACAAATTCAGTCGTGACCCCCTCCCCCGTACGCTTCCGTACGCAAAATCGCCTAAATCTCAAACCCCTCCCCTCGGTGCGTACGTAGTCAGAGACCCAACTTAACGGTTGGTTCAGGCTTTGCATTGCGTGGAAACTTCTGGGCCTGACGTAAGTAAAGTAAAATCTCGTGAATTTCTAGAGCGCTTTCAAAAGTAACACCGCAGTAGCTCCTAATTCATACGCGCCTCTCTAGTCTAGTCTAAACGTTCTCCTCCCTAAGAAACATCAGGTACTGTGGTAATATAGCGCTATATAAATCAACAAGGTTTCGTAATCGTATTGAGGTGTCTTGCGTAAACATTACTTCTTTGTTTTGACAGTGTTTTGGCCGAAATTTCCACTACAATCGCGGTTTTTGGCGTTTTCTCTCCACTTGATATAAATTTTTTGCTGTCTAATATGACTTCGTCGAGTCCAGAGGTGAAATATGAATTTTAAAAGAGACGTTATAGAAGCTTCGAAGAATCGCAGCGATTAATTAATGTCTCCAGCCGTGATGTAGTGATCTGCGTGTAGGTGAAATTTATATAGCGCCCTGATATTTCAGCCTTATTTCGTAGACGTAGCATTAGGTGCGTGTTGCTTGATGGACTCTTTATGCCGTAAAGCCTTAAGATCGTTTAAATTAATTAGAAACTGTTGATGTTAACTGCTACGGTCAGATGATGACACCTCTACTTAACGTGCTTAGTAAGTAAATAATTTATGATGTAATTTTTGGATATATAATCTAGCAGAAAGTCGGGATTGGTGCGCTGGGCGATATTTGCTTTTATGCTTGATAGATCATATGACCATAATTTTTTGCACCTGGTCTTGTCAGGTAGAAAAGATTCATGATAATTCGATTTCAGGTGAGAGAAAAATTTACCCTCTTCTGCTATCTTGGGTCAAATAAGAGCAGCTATGTTAATGTTTCACCTGCCAATGTTCCTCTGTGGTAGAGATGATTACGATGAGTTCTCTGCTCTAAGACTGGTCCAATTGGGCTTGAGATGAGCCAGACAGTTGGCGCTGAACTATATTTATAACATATCAGGCGTTTTCTGTTGCTTTCCTGCCAGAAAATTAGGGCGAATAACTTGGCTGGGGTCAACTTTGAACCAGTGACCCTCCAATTTCATGACAAGAATCCCACCACTTTTCCTCCATGCCCCACTGATTTGTACTTCTGCTACTAATGGTTTGAGATTTGTTTTAGTTGTTTGTGTTGGTTGTTTTTCTGGGGTTGTCAGCTTGTTCATTGGCATGATTCCACTTATCACTTTATTCACATAAATTGGCAGCTGTTGAGAACAATGCTATTTACATTGTCAATGTAAAGCACTCTTGACTCTAGCCTGCTAGGACAATAGCGTTATATAAATTAGCCTATAACTAACTAACTAACTAACTTTACATTTATTGTAGCTTTTGCTATCAAACAATGGAGTATTTATACATGAAACAGCTGCAGATGGTGAAGATGATATCCTTAGACCTGGACAAATATGTTTATGGAGAAAGGTATACTTTGTTTCTAGAGTTGTTTCTATGCTGTGAAATTATTCACGTAAATTGGCAGCTGTTGAGAACAATGCTGGTGACAGATTTAGGATATACAACTGTGTTTGAATGTTATTTCTTACAGTTATACCACATTCATTTGTTTGACTTTCATTTCTCTGTTTTCCCAGAAAAGTATATAAGATAATATGATAAAAGTTCATTGAAATGTTTTGGTAACCATCTTATGAAAAATTAAAATCTGAATTTCCATTCAATTTTCTCACTGTGAAACTTTACTGGTGTTTTAAATTCAGGATGAAGGCATATTTTTGGAATGGAAAGAATGTGCTGTCGAAGACACACCGAACAGAGAAACGGAATGGACAATGGTTCCACATACTGTCTCTTATGTTAATGGTAGTGACAAAGTATCCGGTAAGCTTGCATTTTACTGGCAAACATCTGTGCGCGCACACACGCTCGCGCACACACATTTTATGTTATTGGTGTTATTGCTAACTATATGCATCATTGATTTCGTTCCAGATTTCCACTCAGATCTGCATTTGTGCATGTTGTTACATATATGGTTATCTATTGTGGGCATAATGCTGTGCTACTTAAAGTTTCTTAAAATCCTTATTCGCTAATTTCAATTCAGGTCACTTGTGGATCATGCATGTATCTTCATAGTGTCTCTGTGCATTTATTGATGTTTAGCTCTTGACTCCACGATCAGATTCTTTCACCTCAACTGTCTAAACCATTTAAATCAGTTTTTTTCTTTCTACTTATGAGAGCTTGTATAGAATATTACTGATATTTTGGGATATGTAATAAACTCAAAATCGAAGAAGTGACCCAAAAGCAAAGCAGCCCATGGAATGCAGGTGAGTGTCATCTTGAATGAAGGCACAACTTTGGATGGCTTATTCATAAAAATTAGACAGACTGTTGGTCTTTTATCTAACTGGATTTTTGCAACTGCTAGACATATTTTTGTATCCTACCTATTCTTACCATTGTTATAATTATATTGTGTAATATAGTGGAATTAGCTTGGAAAGACCATATAAAGGGGCAGATTGCAAGACACATTAGTGATCTGTGATTGTCCAATTCAGTCCATGTTCCTTTAGTCTACTTGTTGGTCATCCTTGGAAGATAGTTAGAGGTAGTCATTAACATTATTCTCCCCTCTATAGAAATGTAATTGAAGTTACTTCTTTAGCCATTCTCAAAGACTAGATAATTTCACAGTTCCTTTGATTGTCTTTTGTGAAGCTGTTGCTTTACTAATTGTTTCTCATAAAAATATCAACTAAGGGCAGTGCTAGTATTTGTAACTGTCTGAATTATGTTGGTAAATATTGTTTTAATGATGCATAAATTCCTGACAAACTTACACTGAAATTCTCTTGTGCATTGCTATAATCATATCATGGTTTAACAAGTACTGTATCACTCATGGTCTATGCATGGTGTATTTAAGTTTTTTCAATCTGATTCATTTTGCTTTGCTTTGCTTTGCAAATCTCAAAATGCCATTTTGATACATATTTTCATGCCTCTTTTGTGTAATGTTGGTTTTAGCGCTGTTGTTACATGTGACCCACTTGGTGAGAGACAAATGTGTGACTATTTTGGCAAAGTGTCCAACAGTGTATTTTGTGGAAACATTCCAGGATACAATTATTTATAATTTAATACAATAATTCCCTGTTCACTCCATTCAGGATCTTTAAAAATGTTGTATGCTAGGCAATTTGATGTCCATAAACTGCAGTTGATGGGTGGATAGTCAGTTCAAAATAGAACAGCAGCCGCACCATTATTTTAATGTAACATTTCTTTCTTGAAAATTTTCACATATGAGCAGTTGAGCACCATACATGAGTGGTATTTTACTAAACAAGAACTTTTTTAAAATTTTGATATTTCGTTAGAAATATGAGATTAAAAGGGTTGAAATATTGTTTTAGATTTGATCAAATAAGTTTAAATCTTTTGCAGAATTTGAATTAGGTTTAAGGTTTGATTTGAAATTTGTCATTATTGCATTAGGTATTTTTTAAATCAATTATTGATTTGTATTTAATTGAAATTCTTCTCTTATTGTATCAAGAAGATGAGAACAATCCTATTGGAAATTTATTTATGAAATTATTGATAAATGATGTTCTCTGGTAGACTGTCTTCAAGTGCAGAAGAAGAAAACTCAGCAGAGGGCTCCTGTTATAAACTTTGACATCAAGGATATGAAGTGCTTTAAAAAGTCTAAGAAATCATCAAAATGGAAGCATCTCGTCTTTATCCTGAAGTGCGGCACCACTTACCCGGCCTTACATTTTCATAACGGTGGCACTAAGATGCTGACTGAAGAGCTGCTGAAACACCTTACTATTAACAGGTGGTTGACATAATAAGAAAATGCCTTGTTAAAATTAGAAGCAGTCATCTTTATGGCTATTATCGGATTATTGGTATTGAAACTTGGTAATGACAGTGGTGGTGGTGAATTATTACCATAGGACTGCTTTCATTGGCATTTTCACAGCAGGAATTTAATGAGTGAGGTGGTTTTACATTGGCTTATTCAGTCTTTCCCAAACAGTGGGTCGCAATCCAAAATTGGGTCGCAGGGCTCAGTATAATGGGTCGCAAGATAGCGCAAAATTAGATTTTAAAAGTCATTTTCTAACGAACACCATGATGTCACAAGCTTTGAAAGTTGCAAGTAGGCTTAGTTTTTAAGAAATTTATATGCCTGCAATTCTCCATTTACAGCTTATATTAAATTGATTAGTGTTTTATCTAATTCTAATTGACAATAAGTTTGCAGGGTCACGACATGGCACAAAGCCACTGAAGTGGGTCACAGTTGCAAAAAATTTGGGAAACCCTGGTCTACTTCAATTGAGTGTGGACAATTTGTCCATGACCACCGTGCAGTGACTAGGATTAAGTCCATATTCGAGTCTGAGCATTGGGTTCTGGTGCTTATCTCCAGGCTAGGCAATCAGTGATATAGGTGTTATGAGCATTAATCTGGGGTAGGTTGCCCTTACTTTCCCCAGACCCATGTTTTACCTTGCAGCTGAATGCTGCTTATTTTGCCACCACCCTCTAGCGAGTAAGGCTGAGTCGACCTTAGGGCTACTGCGGGTATCGAACCCACGACATTCTGCTCTGTCTTCCAGTGTTGTTACCACTCTGCTAACTTCCTGCCTTACTTACTTGGTCAAGGGGTTAAACAATTCTGTAGTTCTATGGCGATTACCGGTAGGTGTTTTGATAGTTCAGATGACATGATTTACGGTAGTTATCTGAAAGAACAATAATAGCCTTTTCACTGCAGCTATAATTGCAGCATTGCATAAGCTTCGAAGGAAGAAAAATATGTATCCTACAGATTTAATGGTCATCTCCTCTTGCAAATCTTATTTTCCTTTTATCTGACTTTTTTCGGTTTTTGTTTGTCTTCTTTTTAAAATGCTGCTGGGACTGAACCGCAGTATGCAAATAATTCTGTTTATTGTGCTCTTGTTAGATCCCTTCATGACAACTATCTTTACCTTGTGAGAGAACATGACCCACAGGCTCTGTCCAAATCATTTGATGAGCTCAAGCTGTTTGAGAAAGATCAAGCTGGCGACATAATTACTGTATGTATATGGATGTGTACTGAATAATATTGTTTTATGGATGTGTACTGAATATTATTGTATGCATAACGCCAAGTAGTTACTCAGTACATATTGTTATGTACTGAGTAACATTGACCTGAGAAATTGAGTGAGGTGCTATCATTTGTACTGTGTGGTCTTGCAGATATAGTTTTACTATCCTGTTTTTTGTCTTCAATAATACCTTCATCTCTTTGCTTTGTTAGTATGAATGTTCTTTTTGCAGTTAAGCATTTATTTTGTGCCACTTGACTGCTATTTAACAGGATAATAAAGAAATATGAAAAGAAATACATAAATTTACGTTTGTTTCTTCTCTTTACTTTAGAAATTCTTCCAGGATCCAGTCACGGCAACCATCGGAGGCTTTTCCAAGGTGACTAACTTCCTGCGAGAGAATCTGATTGCACCCGAACCATTTCCACCAGAGTTTCCCGCTGCTTCAGAAACCTTACCACCGGTGGACGTAGATCTTGGTGGATTGGAAATGAATCAGTTAGAAGGAACAGAATTTACGCTGATATCAACGGTAAGTTTGAGCTTCAGAACGCATCTTGGGGCATCAATTGGAAATTATGTACTTCTCCCCTAATTAGTGAACTTGAAGGGGTGTGTGGGAAAACAGTTCTGAGATTATGTGGTCAGTAGAGTTGTCTAGAAGTGTATTCTTTCTCAAGCATGAAATTGGTGTGAATGTGAAAGTGAAATTGGTGTGAATGTGAAAGTTGGGAGTCAGTGATACTGTCAATTTTTTCTTGTATGAATGTGCTGTTTTCAGTGTTTAATCTAGACTCCTAGACTCCGGGGAGAAACTGACAAAGTCGGGGGGAAACTGACAAAGCCGGGGGGAATTCTGCTAGGGGGCTGCTGTTAGTTGATGTAGTATGCCAAAATTTCCAGGGGAATTTGAAATTTCCTGGGGGGAAAAGGGCAATTCCCCCCGGAAACGGCCTAGATTAAACCCTGGCTGTTTTGGAATGCAGTCACTGTCATTTAGATTTATGCTCTTGTGTTGATTCATAAGTATTTGTGATAGCTTAATGTTGTTCTCTGTGGTGCTCTATGTTGCACTTGTTGTGTTTTTAGCGAGACCTGCCTACTCGTCCTGTGGTCAGTCGATCTTCGGCTGTTGATTCAGAATTGTGGTCAAAATTTATGAATCGTGAAGGTCAGATCACAGATGTGGATGTGGTGAGGGAGGCAGTTTTTCGTGGCGTAAGTTTTACACGCAGCATCCAACAAATGTTCTTAGCATAGTCATCTGCCATTAGCCATTTTATAATCATTGGTGTGCCTAGGGTGTCTTGGAAATATTGCATTTGTATTTTTTTCTTGATTTGAAATTGGTTTTAGGGTGTAGAGCCACATCTGAGAAATGAGGTTTGGAAGTTTCTTTTGGGCTATTACAAATGGGATTCTACATACAAATCGCGCACTGAGGAACGCAAGCTAAAAGTGTAAGATTTAAAGTTATTCAAAAGTCTGTTCCTTATTTATTTGTTTGAGTGAAACAAGAGCATTTCTGTTATAGTTTATTTTCAATGAATTCTTTTTTCAGTTTTTAAGCCTTGTGATTGATTGATTAATTGTTCATTCTGTAAATGATATTTAGCATATTGTCAAAATGAGTGTTTGCAAATTTTCCAGTTGAGTTCCTGTGCTTTTGGCTGTTGTATGGAGATGTCTTTATTTCTTGCATGCAGTGATGACTATTTTCGAATGAAGCTTCAGTGGAAATCGATCAACGAAGACCAACAGTCACGCTTCAGTGAGCTCAGAGACAGAAAAAGTTTAATTGGTATGAAACATGAAATATGCATCAACATGTCTGATGGCTAACCGAACGTGCATTCAAATGCTCTCCATCATCAAAATAGTTCGTGAAACGATTCGTTGCTTATCCAGATATTTGCAGTCTTTGAAAGGCTGTATATTTATTTTTTAATCAGAAACATTTGTTGAAATCTGATGCAGATATGGTTTGTTATGCATCTAGAGAAAGATGTGATGCGGACCGACCGTACGCATAGTTTCTTTGAAGGAGAGAACAATCCGAACATTTCAGTTTTGTACGACATTCTTCTGACGCACTGCATGTATGATTTTGACCTCGGTTTGTAATTTGTCTTCATTTTTTCCTGCATATATGTATTAAAAATTTGTTTGTGGCTGTATCATATTCATGGTAAGTGAGATAGTTAAAGTGAATATTAAATTAAAGTGAATATTGTTGCCTGAATGTACAGCCTGAATCATTTGCTATGAACGCACTTCTTGTTTGAGTCAAGATGTGCTGTTTCACTTTGCATGGTGTTAACTTCTTTTAATGCGAACCATTTTCAAAGAACCCTTTGAACTTTCAATGACTAACTGGCTGACTAGAGAACTTCTATAGTAGTCATTTTAGTAGTGCAATTGATTTCAGTCAATGACTTCTTTCTCTGAAATAGAATTTTAATCTCTCATTGCTAGATCAAAGAAGTCAGTTCAATTAAATTGAATTTTGCAATGAATTGATTTAATCGGCTCTAGCATAATTTGCTGAAATTATCTGGTAAATGTTTTTCGGAATTAACCACTATTTGAGAATTTAATTACCCAGTTAATACCTATTAATTACCACAGCTCTATCAATGTGTTAAGATAATTCTGACAATCTGGACAGTTTGCCTTAGTACCTAACCATTTCCCTTAATCATCCAATCAAAAACAAAAATTCTTAAAGACTGCTTTCGTTTATCAGTGATGTAACAGTTATTCTTGAATGTATTTATGTATTTCTGTGCTCTTTTTCCATTCTTTTCATCGTAGGCTATGTGCAGGGAATGAGTGATTTGTTGGCACCCATTTTGGTTGTCATGGAGAATGAGGTGGACGCCTTCTGGTGCTTTGCTGGCTTCATACAGATGATGGTTAGCAGCTCTACCTGAGTCTAGCGTGAATTTTCATTCTTTTGGGCAATTATTCCATTGTTTTGTCTTTTAAATGAAACATTTTTTCGTGTGATTATCTTTAATCAAGTCTAAGACTTATGATTATTAATTATCCTAATTATTGACATTCTGAAGTTAATAAGTATGTAATTGTTAATAGGATTGTTAACGGTTAACTGGTTAACCGGTCCTAAGAGCAAGGACCAGTCCTTTTAACCTAGACTGGTTAATCGTAATTTCAATTTTAAAACATCAAAACTTTTTGATGTAGGCCGCAGGACACCGCCATAGACGCCGGCAACATCAAAGTGCTTTGATGTAGCCACGCTGGCATAGGAGTCGGCGACATCAAAACGCTTTGATGTAGCCATGCAGGATGCCGGCAACTTCAAAGCGCTTTGAAGTAGCCGCGGAGGATGCCAGCCCCAGCGCCCGCAACATCAAAGCGCTTTGATGGGGGCACGACACCAGGCTGCCGCTAATGACCGGTTAACTGGTCTTTTTTTGAACGATTAATAAGTTGTCATTTTAATTGTTTTAACTACTGGTACTGATTTTTCGATCTGTCATTTTGCTTTATTGCATTTAGAGTCGGAACTTTGAGAAGGATCAGCAGGCGATGAAGAATCAACTTTTTCAGCTGCAGAGTCTGGTCTTATTTGTTGACCCTGTTCTAGCAAACTACCTGGAAAGCCATGAATCGAGCAACATGTACTTTTGCTTTCGCTGGCTTCTTATCATATTCAAGCGAGAATTCTCGTTTCCTGATATTATGAGACTTTGGGAGGTATGTCCATTAACTGTTGCAGTTCATTTTAATAACAGGAGTTTATGGCTTTATTAATTGTTGTTATATTTCGATTGTATTAGAATTGGCATATTGATTAAGAGGTAGTTTTTGAATTGTATTTATTTAATTGACATTATTTATTTATTTGCGTTTGACTGGCAATTTAAGTAACATTATGAATGTCGATTTATTTTGATCTGATGTCACTAAAGATTTGGTCACAGCATCCTGTTCATGCTTTCAGGGCTGCCTAGAGAATTTCCGGGCCCCGGTACATAAATTAGTCACGGGCCTCTTGACCTGCCAAATGTGTGAAAAAGTTGATGACCTTTTTTTGCTAGTCAGTCTTCTTATGGCTTCGCACTATTGCTAATACATCATCATCACCGGCCCCGGGCCCCTTTGAGCTCCATGGGCCCCGGAACAATGTGCTGGCTGCACCCCCTCTCCTCAGGCCTACGTGCGCTTTTCAGAAGAATTGTTTGGTCTAAACCAGTGACTTTGCAGCAATATGAGCTCTGGAAAAAAGTATAATGGAATTGACTGTTCTGCGCCATTGAATGCTGAATATTCATATATATTACCGGTAAGTAGTGTGATGTAATGATGAAACTTCAGCATGATATTGGATTAAATGGTTTTTGATCATGGATGTTTAATCTACTTGGATAGAGCAATTCAGTGGAGTATCAGGTCTGCATTTGAATAGTCTGTTGGCCTGGGTTCAGTTCCCGGGAAGTGCAAAGTTTACTTCTAAGACAGTCTCTGGTGGTGCAGAATGGAAGTTAAAGTGGTCTTTGCTGTGTGTCAAGTTCAAGTTTCGCTATGCTTTGTTATGTTGGCAGCAATGGGCAGTGAAGCTGACGAGTGGAGTGACTGATAAGCTGGTGTCAAATGCAGTACTATAATGATGCTGTACAAGTCTTTCTGTCATTTAGTTAGATGTCTGTCTACCAAGAAAGGCTGCTGTGACAAATACTTGACAAAGCAGCTCCACGCAATCAAAACACGTCCAACAACTATGTGTGTATATATAAAAAATTATATATACATATATATATATACATATATATACATATATAAGTATGTATGTATGTATGTATATATGTGTGCTTTTGTGTGTATATGTTTAGGTTCTGTGGACAGGGAAGCCATGCAAGAATTTCCATCTGCTTCTGTGTTTGGCAATATTTGATACTGTAAAGACAACACTTATTGAAAACAATTTTGGGTTTAATGAAATACTTAAAGTAAGCTCAGCGGGTCTTTTCTTCTTTCTCTTGTAAATACATTAGTTTATTTTGATGTGAAAGTACCAATTATGTATATCTGAATAACTCTGAATAACTCTAGAAATATCTGAATGTTCAAAAAGACCTGTACATATTGTCTTCAAAGTTCATCATAGCATTCTTATAAGTGTTTAAAATCAAAAATACTAACCTAGGATTTTACAATTTTTAATATGAGACAAATTTCTTAAGAATATTGCTTTTTTCGTTCACAGTATGTCAATGACCTTTCTTGCAACATCAATGTTAATGAGATCCTTTGTATTGCCGAAGCAATTTATTGTCAGCTTCGTGACTGCCGCGACCTTCCTTCCACAGTTCACAACATTCTGTGCTTGTCGATGGGCGCAGAAGGAAGCCCCTTTCAGCCATTCCCTCTGACGCATTCCGACGAACAACGGACAGAAGCGTCGACTCAGAGCAGCACAAAGAGCAGTCCGGACAGAACTGTTACTCATGCGGCAAACAGAGCCAAGAGCGTCGTGACTCAACCTTTACACCATCATAATCACCACTCCGGAACCGCCAAAGAGCCGAGTACACCGGACGACGATAGCATTGAAATTCTTTCTGACCACATGGATCTTGTGTATTAGTTGCAGTGTGTTCTCAGTTGGGTGTTCTTCTTCTTAACACTTGGTTGGGCTATTGCCCGCCCTATGTGTATTCCTGCAAAGCATTGAGAGCGGATTTGTCTGGCTCTGGCACTTGTAAAGTCAGAAGTGGTTGAACGAATTGTCTGCCAGATGTCTTCTTGAAGGAGTTCTTTGTCTGCTGAAACTAAATGCTTTCACGGGACTTTATGTCACTTGTAATAACTAGCTTTTCTTGTTCTTCAGGAGAAAACGTTTGCAAGTATCAGTCATTTTGAGAAATTATTAAAATGATAATAATAATAATGTGATTTTTTTCAAGTTATTTAGGGGGCATTAGCCTGTGTGAAAACTGCTATGATTTCTCATAGCATTTAATAGCACAGTCCTCCTAGGTAGGCGATTGAAATTTATCAGCTAGCAGAACTTCTAACTTATTGTACTTGATTCATATCCAGATACTGTTGAAATTTTATATGATAACTATAATAAAAATGAGTTGCATATGCTTCTTACAGCTAATGTTGCTAATTTGAAGCATTTGTTTCCATTGTAATGAATGACATTTTGCAGAATGGTGTAAAATACTTTGAACCATTAAAATTAATTTAGTTCGCTTTTACTATTTTGGTGACTGTTTATTAAATATGTGCTTTCTAAAATCAGAAATGAGGAGATGATTTCTTCAGTTTATTTTAATATGTACAGTATGATATGAATGGACAGCTGAATGATTGCTTTTATATTGAAGTTCATGTGTTAAATTAGATTTCTCTGTGGGTATATGGTCATTTGTAACTGTTTTTAGTTCTTTTGGTGTTATTTTCTGAAAAACAACTTTCTTCCATTTTGCCACGAAACGGAAGAAAATTTTTTTCTCTGACATAGTGCATATCACACTTTAATTTGCTGAATTTTCCTCGAGCCGTGTAGCGGCAATTGATGCACCAACAATCGTACAGTAAGTTATATTCAGTTTGGTTTTGCATATAATTTCCTAATTTCACTTGATGCCTTTTACCCTAAGAGTTGTAATACTATTAGAATCGAATATATCATGTAATGCTTGATGGTTTATTGTTAGGACGACTCACCCATTGTTGTTTGAATTATATAGATATTTTCTTGGCACTGTATTGATCAGCAGATGGGCTTTGTAGATAAATGTAACTGTTGTAAAAGTCACTTGACTGACTGTATTATAACTGACCAATGAGCCGTTATTGTTACAGTAATTAAGAGTTTTCAGTAAAACCTTGTTAACTTGGGCTTTGGAGAACTTGAAAAGGTATCCTTGTTAACTGAAAGAGAACACTTTGTCATGTCCAAGGGCACCTTTGTGCTTCAGGCCGTCAGCGAGTCCAAATAAAATTATCTGATGGCCAGGGATTTAGAAATGTTTGGGGACAAGGTCTGAGTCTCCACACTTTTGTGGGGGGAAATTTCCATCCCCAGCCGACATATAAAAAATGTGGGGATTTTAAAACTGGGGGGGATTCCCCCCAGAGAAGGCCTAAAATAAACACTGTCTGATGGCCATGCTGAGAGTCCAGGTTAATACAGTTTTACTGATAAAGAAAGCACAACGACTATGTGGAGCAGATAAATAGAGCATGCTTTAAAATTATTTCCAATCAGAGGTTTCACTCTTTGCTGATAATTAAATTGTGTAACAATGGATTAAATTCTGTCCTGAAAGGTTAAAAATTGATTTAATTTACGGTAGTTTCTCATTATTTGTAAAACCTGATTTGTGGCAGAATTATGGAGCCCCAACGCTATTCTCATTAATGTTCAAATTACTAACAGCTAGTGCTGCTGCTCATGACTCACAAGTTATTATAATTTTAAAATTGCGATAAGAACCTGCCAAAGCTGACCTTCATTTCATACAACTACAGTATTTCTTGGATGAATGAATACAAACTGCTGCATATGAAGCGGATTTTGCCATGGCCTTCAGATGCTATACTTGAAAGATTAAGGTATTAATGGCAACATTTGAGATGTGAAGATTTGCCTCTCTGCAGCTTTGATGATCTTGTTTTCCATTAGTAGACCTTGTAGACTTAAAAACCACTTGTAAGTACATTTTTTGTCTTCGTGTACATGAGAACTAAGAGTACAGTACGTGTAATTAATTAAATGGAGATGCGGCACTGACTGCATATAGATGTTCTCTTATCCAGGACCGACGTGGAGGGGACTCCTGGCTTATAGCGTACGTTGTCATGGCGGCAACTGTAGATCAATAATGCAGCGTTGCGCCGGTGCCGCCTTTGCACCGACGCAGCTCTTGCAGACGCATTGGTCAGTCGAGCATTGGGTCTTACGTACACGTACTGTAGCAAGGCTTTATCAGTTCTGTTGATTCCGAGAGCGTTTGAGATATGTACAGTAGGTCTTGGACTTGAAATGTGAATGCATAGCCATTTCCGTTAGTGGAAGATCGGACGTAGTCTTTGCCCATTTTATTTGCGACTGTTGGACTGTTGGTCCATAATTTGGATAGTCATGGACTCGGTGCTTGGGTTTGGCGGAACGGCAATTCAAACACCGCGTTGGACAATTCGGATAAGAAATTATCTAGCCGAATTTACGGACTTCTTCAGCGAATTCGGACGATATATTGCTCCGTCTTATCGTCATGACAGATGTGATAGGTGAGGCTAACTCTAAATCGAATTGGTCAGTTTAATCTAATCATTTATTGGTCTACGGCGCAATTAACTTATACGTTGCCCAGTGCCGTATTATCAACGGCGTCGGTGTTGTCAAAGAGTGTATGATAACAATAATAACAATAATAATAATAATAATTATATTTGGTATTATATTATTATTATATTATTATTAAAAACAATTATTATATATTATTATTATATAATTCTACCAAAGGAAGGAAATAATGAGGAGTAATCTCGATAAATTAAGGGCTAAAGAAGAGAATGATTAAAACACTGATATGGAGTGTGGTGTTATATGGCTCAGAGACATGGACGATGAGAAAAGATGACATCAGAAGACTGGAGGCGTTCGAGATGTGGATATGGAGGCGAATGGAAAGAATAAGCTGGACACAACATATATCCAATAAAGAAGTCCTAGATATCGTGAAAGAGAAAAAGACAATAATAAAAACAATAAAACAAAGGCAAAGGAACTGGATGGGCCACATTTTAAGAGGAGAATCGTTGTTCAAAACAATACTGGAAGGGCACATGGGGGGGGGGGGGAAATAAACAGAGGAAGACCACGTATACATCACTACTGCACTGGATGATGCCAAAAGACGGATACAAAGGATTAAAGACCCAAGCTGCTGACAGAGATAGATGGCGCCAATGGGAACCAGGACCTGCTTCCGGGCAGAGAACTTAAAGAAGTATTATTATATTACATAGCCTCACTGCCCTTTGGATGTTGACTATTGCCTGGCTGATAATATACCTTCCCCATAGCTATTTTAAGAGAGGCTGGTCGTCTAAGAATAAGCAGCTACTGTTGTGCTGCTTCCAAGGCGTTATAGAAATCCACGAGATTTTATTTTACTTACTTACTTTTATTATGAAGAATCTTAATTTTATAAGAATTTAATAGAATTTAATATAAAATTCATAGAATATTAATATCTTAGTAATTTCCGTTTCCGACTAAAACGTGTCAACAAACAAAATGGCTGACTCGTACGAAATAGAACCGTATGTTCCATATTTACTTAATAATAATAATAATAATAATAATAATAATAATAATAATAATAATAATAATAACAATAATAACAATCATCATCATAACCATAAACAAAATCGTAGTCGTAAACTAATGATAGTTATAGCTTATTTATTCTCTATTGTATCTTACTCTATCAGAGGGTTGCCGGTCATTTTGTCATTTTCCTGCAATTTATATATTCTCTCGCTGTTTTTAAGAAACCATAGTTTTTGTGTTTGTCCAGTCAAATATGTCGTCCATCCAGCGTCTTCTCGCTCGCCTCATTCACTCTTGGATTCTTTAATGACTTTACCTGGAAGCTATTTTCTGCGATTCCGCCATTCCCCGTCCCCGAAAAACCACAAGGAACTGTGCATACATTTCCGGCTCTGTTGTCAGAGTTTCTGTTACGGCGTTCCACTGTTGTCTCAGGTACTATCCTCTCCCGCATGCCCTTTATAATTGTCGACCAGTATAATGTATTTGGTTCGTCCGCTTGGTGAAGGACTTGAGCATCCCAATTCTTGAGGGCC
Source organism: Metaphire vulgaris (assembly GCA_018105865.1). NCBI lineage: Eukaryota > Metazoa > Annelida > Clitellata > Crassiclitellata > Megascolecidae > Metaphire > Metaphire vulgaris. Next base: position 10,321,551 of record CM030845.1, on the reverse strand, counting down.
ATGACTAGAAAAGCAGATCTGTCTCTGTTGGGTTTTGATACTGTGTGGCAGCAATGTGTTTTCTAAGTGTTCTGAAATGTTTGGTTCCATTGATACTAAACATTTAAAACGATGGCAGTTAACAGCGGAGATGATACAAACTGCATTTTTGTGTAATTTTGTAGATCGGTTCAGATGCGTTTGTATACGCTCAGCAAAAGGCATTTTGCTCTTGTTTTCTTATCTTTTTTCACATGCTTTGCTGTGACGATTATTATCGGTGTTCTGGGTAAGTTTACTGCTTCTCTTCTATGACAATTTAATTAATAATATTTGTTTGGTTTTTACCTGGTTTAAGAAGCACTTCATTGACATATATTGCAGGACGAATCTGTGTAATAAAACATGATTTGTAGGAATGACCGGATGGGTATTTTCCGCCGGATGCCAGATCTTTTTTTGGGGCTGGTGTCTTATAAATAAAGTTCTGGCATAAAATAAGTTCTGCAACAAATTATGATTGGTTAATTTGAACTTGTCAATTACTTATAAGCTACACCTACCCATAGTAACCATAGCCGTACCGAATGCAGGCTGTAAATTTATAACATATCGGTTATAAATTTATAACCTATCAGTTATAAATTTATGACCTATCGGTTATAAATTTATGACTGACAGGGTTAGGATAGCCTATATTTTATAAGAGAAACTCAAATTGTATGTATAAGCATAATTTTGGTTCCCGTAGCAACAGCTAGCTCTGCCCCGGAACCGCTTTAATAGGGGAACAAAATTTATATGACACCGGTATTTACTGGATCTGAAGCGAATATTACCACACAGGATTAGAAAGACCTTATCTTACTACTTACCCGGTACTAAAGTTGCCAGTTACCAGTATATAGTCACTTATTACCCACTACTCTGTTGCCTCATGCATCCTCAACTAATTCTTTGTGTGATGTAGTTCTGGTTAAATTTAAATTTTGCAGAAACATTAGTTAAGTTGCTCTTTATTAAAACTTGAACTGTGGCAATAATATTCACATTTGGTAGTTTCGTGACATAAGTATTTGGCGAATTCGGATATTGCCAAATGCCCACACTCTTTGGCCAGAGTGGTTTGCGGTCATTCTCTAATGAATTGTGGGTCATGGGTTTGATTTTCAGGTCCTCCTGTCCTGGAATCTATACCAGAAAATGCTACTATAGCGAATTTACAAGCCTCTAGTCATACGGTAAGCAGTTATGATTTGCTTGGAGTTTTGTTTGTCATTTATAGGAAATTATTTTGCCTCTTTATATACAACTATACAATTTCATTTTCATGTGTTTTAAAATTTTATCGATCTGCAGTTTTTTAATTGATATGCATGTGTACTTGTGTTTACATGTGTTTTATGTGTTTTAGTGCAAACTGACCAAAAGCTTTGTGTTTTAGAAGCTAGGATAGGGTAGCATCCCACAAGAACTATGACTGACTATTGATACATTAAAATTGCTGATACAACGAAGCCTATAGTGCTGTGTTCTGGAGACAGTTTGACGTGTGTGGTGTTCCGATTTCGAGCATTCATTCAGTTATATGACTGCTACTAGTTAATTGTTTATATTTGTAATGTATGTTATATTTATATTTAATGTGAAAGTATGAGTTCCTAGCTATTTAGCACTGACTTACCCAGTAACTTTAAAAACCTGATCAAGGATGCAATTTGAATACTAATTGAAAGAAATTATGAAAGTAATAGGACATTTGGAAGATTTTTGTCACTGACCCTGTTTGTATTTTTTATGTTTTACTCACACTTATGAATGCCATGCCAGATGGTTTGTGGGAAATTTTTAAAAAATGACACTGATTCGTTGTTAAAATATAATTAAATTGCAGATTCTTAATGTTGAGATTATTCATTTTATTGTTTCCACTTCATATTCTTTTTTACCTTATGGAAAAAATGTTGCTTCTTTGAAGGGTTCCTTCGTATTAAAGTCTCCATCAGTTTCATCTTTTAATCAGCAACTGTGGTTGACATGTCATATTTCTACAGACAAAGATGACAGTTGGTTTCAGCAGTTGCTTTTCTCTTACCTATAGTTAATTTTTTAAAAGTTTCCTTGTATATTTTAATTTCCAAATACAAGACTTTGTTGAAATATTTTTGCGAAATATTTAACTTAAAGTAGTTTACATATATTTTTTTACATATATTATACCGGCGTGGGTGTGTATATAAAATTCTTTTCTTTCTGGTAATGGCTTTTTTGAACATGTTATGATGATTGGACGGTGGTCTTGAATTTTTTCTGGAGTAAATTCTACAGCAAATATTGTATTATTTAATTTTTGTGCCACTACTATGTAAAAATATTAGAATGTGTAATTTTGCGTTTGCAATACCCTATTCAAAAATTTAGTTGCAAATTGTCATATTCTTGATGACCTGAAACTGTCATATTATTGATGACTTGAAACTGTTATTTTTCAGCATAAGTTAGTAAATTCTACGCTGGTGAAGTTTACACGTTTTAGCTTTTAATTTTACTGGGGCGTTCTTGTAATTCATACATCATGTTTTCATTATCAAATACCTGTTTCTAGATAATGTAAAGAATCATTGTCGAGGTGTTAATTGCGTTATTGTAGTATCTTGATATAAACCAGAACATCAAAATGTTGCTGTTTATGTTCCTTTACTTTGCTGGAAGCATTGTAGTGATGCAGTTTGGCATGGTATTAAGCTCACAAAACTTTTAATAGTTAAACTGGTGCTGAGTTTGTGTTTGATGAAGAAATTACATCTCAAAAGTCAATTTCAGAGAGTGTCTGTGCTTTGTATGGGTTGCATATTGTTCAGAATTTTAATATTTCTCTGCATTTTATACTCCTCTGCTAAACCAATGTTTCTTGTGATCACCACCAGCCCATGGGACTGTCAAAAACAGCAATTAGGGATTTAAAGAAGATAACACTAATTAGTTGATTACCGGTATGCTTGATTCGATTTTCTTTTAGGCAGCAAATTTGAGTGGCCATTTACAATTGCTGTAAAGATTGTTGGTCTGAATGAGGATCAGTGGACAAAAATTTATTACAGTAACGAGGAGCATAATCACAGTCGTACACTGCAATGTGGAAACGTAAGTCGATATGAGGTCATCAATTGAATGGCAGACACTTCTATTTATGTTATTGTGAGATCTTTATTTAGAAAATCTTGTATATCTGTTGCAATGGTACTATGATTGTAAAATGTCATATCTGTAGAATGTGTTTGTCTTTAAGAATTCCATGATTTTAAGATTTAAAAAAAATTGTTCTCTTCTGAAATAAGATTCACCTCTCCTAGCACTATGATCTACAATACCGATTTTATGAAATTCTTAGTAAAACGGTTTCTCATGTTTTGTTCCTCAAGGACTGTAAGGACATTGTTATTCTTCACATTGGTTACCTCTCGTATCCAAATTATGAAATAACTGTTGCAATTTTTGGCCTGGAGGGCATGAAGTACAAAGTGAAGGATATTGATTTCACAGTAAGTTTTATGAATGATTCACTGTGAGGTTGACACTGCATTGTCATTTTACATGCAATTATGTTACAGGCTATTTTCATGTCTTAAATCGAATAATTTCACTTATTTGAAATAGAATGGTTATCTTAAAGCCTTCAAAGGGAAAATTGAGTTAGAAAAAAAGAATGCAGCCACTTTTATTGCTGTAATATGTCATTATACAATTCTCTGGTTATATTCTCTTTATCATGACATAAGAAAGAAAATGACTGATGTGAGCTGTGTAATTAGTTTGAGCATTATGTCGACATAGTCTATATTGTGTGCTTACTTTATGTAATTAAGTAATTAATGTAACTTTTCAGTTCACTACATATAATGCATCATTTACGCAACTGGAGATTTGGTTTCGCTTCTCATTCCTTGTTCTTGCATTCTTGGCAACAGTGAGTATCAATATATGTGGGTCATACTTTTCAGAATGGGTCATGCTTTTCAGAATGGGTCATACTTTTCAGAATTGGTCATACTTTTCAGAAGCCTATCAGCCTTTGTATGGCCGTTAGTGGGTTTGTGCCTAATGAGCATTCTTTACTGTTAATTATATCGGTGATATGTAGATGTATTACAATAGTACTAATTGCATTATTTTTACTCTAAAGTAGGACATAGCAGTGCTGCGTAGCTTGCTTATTTTGTGGACTGCTTTGAGTGTTTGTGTTTGAAATGGTTTTAAATTTAGCTGTGTGCAGATCTTATATTGATAGCCAACTGAATAGTTATGCCTATTTATCTAATTTTTGGTATTTGAATTTTAGAGTAATTTATAGCAAAGGCTATTGATAATAGTCATCAGTTTGAGTTTTCAGAAACAGAATCAAATATTTATGAGTTTTGATGAGCTTAGTACCATTTTGAACCCTCATTGACATGTTTGGCACGCAGTTCTAGTCGTTGAACAATTCAGGCATTCCGAAGATAGAACTTACAGCAATTCCAGGTGTTATAGTGCTTTTGTTTTATAATGCATTTTGTTTTGACCAAATTTATGTTTAAATTATTTGTGATGTTACAGTGATGAATACTGTAATAACTGTGTGTTTTGAATTTTTAATTTCAGTTACATGTTTTTTATTTTGTGTCTAGTGTATGTTCGCTCATTCGCTGCGTAAATTTTCATTGCATAACTGGTCAATTGAACAGAAATGGATGACAGTACTTTTGCCTCTTTTGCTACTTTACAACAGTTAGTATTGAATTTGTTACCGGTTGAAAATACATCATTGAGTTTTTCTTATTTACAATAAAGGATATTGCATCGTAGTGTTTTGGGGATAATTGGTATTGTCTAGAACATTTTTAGTGCATTCAGTTGTGCAGTCAGGTAGCATTAGTTATGAGCAACATTGTAACACTTGCCTTAATAGAATGCTGCATTTGTAAAAGTTATCATTTAGAAATGTAAACATCGATGCTGTTACCCTCTGCTAGTGAAATTTGTAAGCGTGTCTTTATTTGAAAAGCTGTATAGTGTGCCACTTGACTGCTCTTTCACTCATTGTTCCTTTTCCAAATGTTACAATCACTTATAATAGCAATATTTTTAAAAGGACACTTAGTCTGCATGTTTCACGAATATTCATAATTCTTGGCTGTATATTTTATGATTATTTATAATACGTAGTCTGTGTTTATGAATATTCATACTGCTTATTATGTATGTTTTTTAAATATTCATAATTTTACTAAGGGTTTTTACTTTGGAAAGACAATTTTGTGAATCTACAGTTGATCTTTCAAGCACAACATGAATTAAATGAAATGTTTGTGTTTATTTTAGATCCAATTTTTCCACTTGTTTTCTTGATCAACAGTTGGATTCCAGGAATGTTTGATGTGATCTTTCAGACTACTTTCATCTCAACCTTAATGCTATTTTGGTTATGTCTTTATCATGGCATAAGACAGGTAGGCACGGCTTACTTTATATTACGTGTGTATATTATTGTTTCTCATCTTACAGTATGATCCAGTGCTCTTAATTTATGAATTTCTTGCACAGTTTAGACTGCAAGGGTATTGTTTTAGTAAATGAAGTCCTGAAAGAGTATTTAAGAAAGAGCTTACAATTGCAAAATGTTAAAATGTTCTATTCATTTGAGCCTAGCCAACCCATCCTGCACCTCTAAACTTTTGATGTCTACAATTATCCTTTAGTAGACTTGTTTAAAATGCTTATTAATTTTATAAGGACTGTCAGATTGGTGTGTTAGCTAACGTGTTAAAGGATTACCGGGTAATTGCCATTTAAAAAATTAACGCCGTTAAAAATTTTAAGCAAATTTTGTTTGATCAGTACTAATAGAATGATCGAATTTTCAATCAATTAAAATTGCACCATTAGTTTTGCTGTTGAATAAACACCGTTGCAAAATTGTCATTAGTCATATAGCATGAAGTTGTAATTGTTGGTTCTTCAACTCCATCTGGTGAAAAGCAGTAAGTAGCTCTTTGTGTTAATGTGTCTGCTGTGTGCTAATAGTTTGTTCATTGCTACTTTAAAAATTCTAGAACAAGCGTAAACTTGCGACCTTCTATCTGCCGAAATTGGTCTTGGTCGGTCTGATGTGGATTGCTGTGGTTACTCTTGCATCATGGCAGAGTTTCAAAGAACTAAGAGATCCAACTTACAACTACCAACTTGATTCTTCTAATTTTCTGGTGACTTTGACTTTACTTAGCTTATTCTGCCTTTTTTTTAAATAGCAAGCCACAGTGTCAATCACTTTTTATATTTTGATAAGAGGCCACTCATTTATGGCATCCAGTCAGGGAGTTCAGGTTGATACAATGTCTTGTACCTTAACCAGATTGTTTGATTTATGTTATGTTAGTGAAGCAGCATTTAGTGGGGCTTGATACTTTGATGGATAGGTAACTGTGCTTAGAAAGAGAGTTGTGGTCCTGACTACCAAGCTATCAAATCATCATCTAGGTGCTTAGAATTGAATAGCATCTTGAAACTGAAATGGTAGAACATGGGTTAGAGCAAGTGGAAAATCACACTAAAATAACGGCGTCAGGCGCCTGTGTTACTTTTGAGATTGGAGATAAATTCAAGCATGAGGCTATATTTACCTTTCTTATTTGTGGCAGAATATCTGTCATAAGCCAGGAATAATAATGATTGATGGCAGAACATTTTAATAAATTCCAGGAACTGTGTATTCTTGGAACATGGTCTTGTAATTGTGAACAGTCTGGTCTGGAGATTCAGTATGATTGATGATGATTGATGATTATATGGTTCACGATGATGATGGTGATTTAATGATGTTGAAAACCAATCTCGAATGAAGTTGTTGCATGAAAGTTAAGAAATGGATATTTTGCTTGTAGGGTGTAAAGATATTCATCGTTGTTCTTGCCTGCTTGTACCTGCTTTCCCTCATCTATTTGGTGGTTCGTGCCTACTCAGAACTGCGCTCAATGCCGTACTTTGGTCAGGATTTGTTTTTTTGCTGTTTTATTTGGCACAGATGCTGATTGTTTCTTCAGTTTATTTACTTTTTATAATGGTTATTTATTAACATAGTTCTATTATTGCAATTTGAACATTAATTTTAGGTACATTGTATATGTGTATAATCAGCTTAATTGCTGCTTGTTACGTGTTAATTGTAGATCAGAAGAACTGTAGTGTCACTAAATGTTGACTAATAATTAAGACTAAGACAGTGTTAAAGTTAAACTAAATGAAAATGAGCTGATTTAACTAATAATTACATTACACTTGGCAGTCATAGTTAGTGGGATGGATGAGCCTGTTGCTTGCCACACAATTTATCGAATCATGGAATTGAACTGGACACAGCCACCATCATTTACGTCTCCACAGTGTTTTTTTTAATGGTGCTTATATTTTATCACAGCAAATGCCGAAAACTCTGCTTTGCACAAATATGAAGTTACAAATGGAATTAAAATTCTCTGTTCGTTACCACATAGGAATGGATATTTATTTATCTTTGACTGACATCCAAAAATCAGTTAATTTCATGCTCCTAAATTTTGTGTTCAACATATTGTCACAAGACAACTCAACAAGAACCTATTAAAAAACACTGCCTGAAACTGACGTTTATTTCCACGTGAGCACAATATACTTTGTACTGAGATGTAATGTGGAATGTGAGGCAGAAGTAGCTAGTGCCACGTAAGTCCTGTACTGCTCTGTCACTGATGTAGAACTATAAAAAAATATGAGTCCCAAATGTTTAATATGGATTACAGTTCATTATACTTATAGAATAATATACTAGAGTGACTAGAGTAAAGACTTCAGTGAATTGAAATAAAATTGATTTATGAAAATTTTAAATAATTTTTGCGATGGCCCCTAGGAAGAAGCCACGGCTCTCCAGGGCGCAGCAGTGCACACTTTTGGAACTGCTGTGTTGAGAGATTGAGGGCATCCACGTACTTGGTCAAAAAATGTTGCATTTCCACTGAGGACTTGTAGTTACAAATTTGATCCGCGAGTTATGCAGCCCCTGGTGCTCTTTCGAATTATCGAACAATGTTTGGAACAATGACCAAATTTGTCAGATATTCTTGCTATTTTGTTCACATGTGGATCTTTGGTTAAGGATCTTTTAGCACTGAAGAAGGTTTATTCTAAGCTTCGTCCTGTAAAATATGAATATTTGAATGTGAAATTTTATTGTTCTTAGATCTGAGACTGAAGTTCACGACTGTATTACTTCTGTTCGTTCTTGTCGTAACGATAACCCTGACCATCATTAGATTTGGAGTGAATGCTTTTGACAGCAACTTCATGTCAAGCAGTTCAAGTCACCTGAACAGCTCTGTTGAATACATTGCTTTTTACGGATTGATTAATGTCTACCTGTTTACGATGGCCTTTGTATATTCTCCTTCAAAGAATGCTGTATATGGTTAGTGCATGTATTGTGTCGAGCATTCTTAGGAGAAATATTTACATGACTGAGTATGTTTAGTTGTTTTGAGATTATTATGATTATGTGATGTATGTTCAAAATAATAGACACTATTATTAGACAGCTTCCTATTGCTTAAATGCATGTGAATTTTATTGTTTTTTAACATGATATTTGCAATTGTCTTTCAGAATCACACTTTAAAGATAATCCTGCATTGTCGATGTTGAATGACTCAGAAGATGAAGTTGTCTATGGGTGAGGAATTTATTACAAAATCTAGCTTTGCAGTAGCTAAAGTTTTGCTTGGAAGTTCTTGGTAAATCTCTATATAGCAGTTTGTAGGTTTTAACTAACGCTCAACCAACATTTTATTCTCTTAAGTGTAATAATTTTGAAATGCCTATATTCAAACTGGAGTAATTTTGCCTATGTGTACTATGTGTAGTGGCCTAATCGGATTTCTTGGAGCCATTTTTGCACTGCGGTATTGTGGTCCTGTCTTCTGGGAATTTGTTGTGTGGTGCGTGTATATGTGTGTGTGCGCTTGTGCATGCACCCGCATGTGTCTGTGTGCAATTAGTTAACAGGCCTTACAGCCTAGGTAGGACTCTGGACCTCCGCATACGATTGCTTTATTTTCTTTTTTTCTTGCGACTTCATAATTACGGCATTTTGACTTTTTACAGAGAGGAAACATCGTTGACCACTAGTCGACCTGCTCGTGCAAAGTACGACAGTGACGAGGAAGCGTTCAATTAGGCTGCTGAATGATCTATACACGCTGGTTACCTAAATCATGAGGATACATGACAATTGTTATCTGACCAAATCTATGGTAACATGACTTCAGCTGTTTTCTTTCTGTTTGGCGTTTATATGATAGGAGTAACTGCTTCACCTCTTACTTCAACACTGATTGGCCAAATTTCTAAAACCTGCTTGCACGCTGAGAAGACAATTTTGCATTTCTAGAAACACTATTATACGCTTGACCTTGTACTGTACTTCTTTCGGCCGGTTACTTGCATTCTGTGACGACTTCTTGTAAAGAGCTGCTATGGCATTTGACAGTTATTTGTTTAAATAATTGTTTTCATAGAATTTGGTTCATTAACTTAACTGCAGAATAGGTGTGGCATTTAGTTAATTGGTTAAGAGTTTCATTCATTGGTCTAAGGAGGCTTGCTCCTTATCGTTATTATTTTGTTCTATTCTTCAGTTGTCAGTGAGTTAAAGTTTGGTGTCATATTTTTAGATTTAGTCATTGATTGATTGATTAAGACAGAGTAATTCTTTATAGCCGACTTGCTTATTATTATTATTATTATTATTATTATTATTATTATTATTATTATTATTATTATTATTGCTATTATTGTTATTGCTATTATTGGTATTGCTATTATTATTATTGCTATTATTAGTTCCTTTGATTAGAACTATAATCAGTTTTATTGTAAATGTATCATTTTGCAATTATCTGATGAAGTACACTATGAAGTTGTTCATTAGTTCATTAGTGTGCATGGTTTATGGATAAATAAAAGTTATATTGAATCAATGAGTATCTTGAATATGAATTTTGATTGATTTTGAATTCTGTTGACATTCCATTTGCACTGACTGATTCATATTTGTATGTCATCAGATGAATGTATTGTTATGTTGCAAATGACCATATATATATATATATATATATATATATATATATATATATATATATATATATCCCAGACATTTTAAAACATTCTATTAATATGGTTCTCTGTAAGGTGCTTCATATTATGGAACTTTTTAATCATCTTGGAGTGTGCATTACAACGCATTTGTTTCTTTGTCTGTGTTTGTTAGATTGGTTTTGTCTCGGAGCTCATTCAACCACAGGTGTATAATAATGTCACAACACGAGACATTTGCATATGTATATAGTTGTAATTTAGTAATTTATTCTTGGCTGTTGTTTGTTTATTAGACATCTTTATGTGTAACTGATTTGAACGAATTTGTCGCAAGAGTTTTGTAAGTGTAAAGTTGATGTAGCTTTTGGCTTGTAGACTGTATTCTGACTGACCGGGTAGATTCGTTTGTTTGAAATATCTAGAGATTCACAGGATTTTTATGTTTTTTTTTTATCACTTAAGAAATCATTTACCAAGGATTTTACTCTTGGTTGTTTTTCTTTGTAGTGCAATCTGCTTGCACAAATATTGATTTCATCAGTACAATGTGCAGTAGATTGTTAGTGTCTGTTTCTGTTAAATTTAGTGGTGCTTTATTTATAGTCCCTCTGCTTTAAAAGATATGCATTCTGGGTTAAATTAGCTTTGGTATTTATCGTGTTGATATGTTATGCTGTCGAAAGTCATTGTATATTTAGACATTTAAAGTAGCAATTGGGCATATATTGGTTAGTGTCAGTTTCGGTTAATAATTGAAAATTGTCTGCGATTTTAAATTTTTTAAAAATAAAATGGTCATGAGGTTTGCTTAGATATCTGAAGATTTTAGCTTTAATTTAGGAATAAATGTAATATTCTTTTAGGTCCTATTTGTGATTCTGTTAACTAAGCCAGTCAAACTTCCAATACTATTCTTGCTTCTCTGCAGATCTGCTGTGCTAATTCTCTTTCTTTGAAGTTATGCACTGTCGTATTCAGATATGAACAGTGATGGGCACTAACTAATTTTTTTTAGTTAACTTTAACTAAACTTTTTTTGCAATCAAGCAGTTTAACTTTTTAAGTAACTAACTTTTCACTGTAGCAGTTTAACTTTAACTGATAACTAATTAAAAGCAGTTTAACTTTTACCTTTAACTTTTTAACTTTGACATGAGCTACTGAGCTAGTAAAACTATGTTACAAGCTGCAACGAACACGATTTACGATTATAATTTTAAACAGCAGCTGTCACAATATCCACAAATTCACTGATCGGCATATTAAATGAGGTTGTTTCAACGTTACAATGTTTCATTCCTTGAGAATATACCGCAAAAACACAGACTGATCAAAGTTTTCATCTGACATAGAATCTGAATAACTCAAGTTTAACTAAAAAAAGTTAACTAAAAAAAAATCAGTTTAACTAATGCCTTAACTAAACTTTTACCCAACTACTGGCAACCAGTTTAACTTTTGATGCAACTAAAAAAAAGTAGTTTAACTAAAAGTTAACTAATTTTTAGTTAACTTTTGCCCATCACTGGATATGAAAATGAAGGTGCATGAGACCTGATACATGGAAGAGGCAGCTGTGGCTTTTAGAATTTTCCACGAAAACAAAAAATTTTATGACCAGAATAATTTTGAAAGGCCACAAACAATGCATTGGCAACATGGGGTCTGGAGCTTGGCTTATTAACCCTTTTCAGGATCTCATAAGTAATAATATGATGAGCTCAATGTTGAATTAAATTTTTTCCATCTGATGAAGCACCTATTTATTTATGTTGCCTACCCCTGTTCTAAGGGAACCAACGATAAGTTAAGGGGCTGACCATTAATTACATCAACAATTTAGGGGGAGGGGTTTGAAAAAGTTTGACAGTTGTAGACAGGGGGAGGGGGTCAAGAGAAGTTGACGTCAACAATTTCACTTTTTACAAATAATCAAAAACTAGGAAATTTCATGGAATACTACTTATTACAATGGAAAAAAGCATTGCAAAAAAGGTCATAACCATCACATTTTGACACAAGCAAAAAAGGGAAAAAATGGTCATCACCATAAAAAATAATAACCTTGTTATTGGGACCTGTCATTGATCTTGGGGGTCAAAAGTTTTTGACGTAATTATGGGGGTGGTTAAGTGAAAGTTGACAGTTGTTGACAGGGGAGGGGGTAAAAATTGGCCAAAAATTGTTGACATAATTAATGGACAGCTCCTAATTTAATTCATTAAAGACGCCGGCTTTGCGTCAAAAGCGTTTACTTCGGCCTAATTAAAGTCAACAATGATATTATAATATTGCAATTAATTGGTTGGAAGCTGGAAAAAAGAATGAAAAAGAATAATGTAATAAGAGAACTTATGCTAGCTTTCTAGCTAAAGACAGTACAAAATAACAGATTCGTTTCTACAATAAATCGAGGGAAAATATGATGATAGATAAAGGAAAAAGAATTGGGCAGATAAAGAAAAAAGAATTGGGTTCGACTATGTTAGTCGGGCCACTAGCCGAGGCCTATTCACAGGCGCGATCCCACTACTGCCCGACACGGGAACTTTTGCCTGCTGCGTTTCCGCCCTCGGCCGGTTCATCCCTCCTTAGACAACCTGGCGACCCTGAGCTCCCCCGGGGGCACCATATTGATGCCAGGCTTAGTGCGGACACCCGATCGACATAGAACCTCGACTAGTAGAACCCCCGACCTCAAGCCGTTCACCAACCCAGGCCTCCAAGTAGCTGGATTACAGGAGTACGCCGCGACTCCCAGCCGTTGAACAATGTGTTAAAACTCCTATTTAACCATTGGAGCGAAGTTTACAGTTGCATTCAATAGGTGGAAGCAGAATTGCATTTAAAGTTACATGTGATTTTCTTGTTTCTTTGGAGTAAAAAAAGTGGAGAAATTATAATTCATAAAATAATAAACAAATAAATATATATATTTATTTATTCAATTATATATATATAATTATACGTATAAGTAACCCTACATATATTGTAATAAGAGAACTTATGCTAGCTTTCTAGCTAAAGATATAAAAGATGTAAAGATGTAAAAGATAACAGATTCGTTTCTACAATAAATAGAGGGAAAATATATTATAGATTATTGAAATTTTCGGAATAATTCCGGAGGAGATTTCTGGAAATTTCCGAGCTCACATCCCTAGTTACAGCTATGGAGGAAATGATTTTTTGAAGAGGACTGATTTCAGTTTAGAAAGAAAAACTGTCGACTAGCGAAGACTAAGACTAAGCGCCTAATAATAAGCAGCTACCGTATTACTTATAGTTAAGCGCTATATAAATTCACGAGATTTTACTTACTTATTTGCTTATTTGAAAAATAATCCGCTAAATTCTTCTATCTAGCAAAATTATGGCATTGCGATTTCTACCGTGGGTTTTAAATTTCCAAATTCCAACGGCACTGCGACGGCAACACTTGAGATCATGAGATGCGCGTGAGGATTTTGGACTGGTGACTGAGTTAATTAATAAATAATCTGAATCAATTAAATAATTATAGATGTTTAACAATAGGGCTTAGGGTTTGCCGTATGCGAGCAATTATTCTCTTAGACAGAACGATACTGATAAGGTTCTACGATCTTGATTAGTCAGTCATTCACATCTAAACAACACATGACCCTCGACCATCATTGTCTCTAGGATCCGCATTTATCTAACGTCGGTGGAATTTACTCCGATCAGGAAAATCTTTTTGTCTGCGACAATTATGTGTATTCTATTTCTTTACGTCGACAACAATCCACAACCAGGGACCTACCAGGTGATCATAGCTGTCAACAGGGACGAATACTTCAAACGACCGACGGCGCCGGCACATTTCTGGAATGATCTCTGTATCAGTGGTCAGTAATCAACCGTCTTTGATTTTGCAGTTTGCAGTGGGCATACCGATTCATTATGAGTAGAAACTTTTAAAAGATAGGTTAAGTTGAATTGTCGCTTCCAAGAATGTTCATTGTATCTTGTATTTAATCGGAACTGCTTGCAGTTGTATGCTGTTATGTGTTTTTCGTTGCTTCTTTCCACTATGTGACTGTAAAACTGTGAAAGTATTTTTACCTAGTAAGAAACAATTTGTGTTTTAAGATGCATTGTTATTTTGGGGTGGAATAAACCTTGTTCTTTATAATTGTTTTGTGGATTTAGGATTGGATATGGAACCAGGTAGAGAAGGTGGAACATGGTTTGGGACAAGTAAAAGTTCAAAAACTGGTGCTTTGCTAAACATTCTACAAACTGATCCGTGTCTGGACAAGTTAGGACGAGGTTGATCATGCTCATTTTAAATTAATATTCTTGTCAAATGCCCTGCAGAACTTTGTATATAACGTGTAACTTAGAGCTGGAGTTAGGACTTTTCATGTTTATGACTTTCACTTAATTATCAAATTAAAAAACACTAAAGCCATGCAAATATATAAGCAGCACTTGTCATAGTGATGGTTGCAGGACTGCAAAATACATTGGGGCAAAGACGTGGGCGCTGACAGCAACACTTAGCAGGAAATTAGATGACTGCCATCGGTGCTGCTTGCGTCGAATTCTACATCTTAAATGCACAACTCATACCGCAAATGCTGAGGTATTCTGGGGGACAGGAAGCCCAATCATGAACAAAATCTGCAATCAGAGACTGCAGTACTTTGGACGTGTTGCTGGAGCTGACCCAGGGCAGGACCATGTCTGAGCCCTCAATGCCATCATTCACGGTCTGCCAAAGACATGGAAAAGGCTGCCGGGCAGGCCCAGAACAACCCGGACAAGAACAATTGCGAAAGACTTAGCTCCAAACAACATTAGCCTTGCTATGGTGTGGAGGCAGGCACAGGATAGAGATATATGGCACCAGACTCTGGATACAGCAATGCTCCACTAATGGGCTTGCTAAGAAGAAGTAGAAGAAGGAGGGGGAGGCAGAGGAGAAGAAAAACAGGAAGAAAAACAGGAAGAAGAAGAAGATACATTGTTATTTATTATAAATCAGCCCACCTATTGAAACCCCAAAGGCCATTGTTTGATCATTGCTCTTCAGTACAGCAGGAGTTAGCAAGTGAGTCAAGAGATCCTTTAGTTGTTTCTGCCGTGGATGCTCATCCATTCAACTCGGCTGTAAGTCAGAGGTTAGGGTGGTTGCATCAGAGACTTACTTAGTGAAAGTCTGGCAGCTGCCTTCATTCAACCTATGCCACGGAACATTGACGGGCCATAGATCCTATGATACTATGGAGTGATCTTTACCTTTACATCTCTATATCTACGCTGTGTCTGGAAGAAAGGGAACCCCTAAACATTGCAACAACTACCTCAAATCTGCACCGATTTAGACAAAATTTTAAAATCACAAAAGAGACGTCTATTTTTGTCATTAGCGCAAAACTTCATTAGAATCTGCTTACTTGTTTGAGCTATTTGTAACTTTTACTTATGTTGTGCCAGATAACAAAAATAATGATACTAAATGTCACTGTAAAATCTTTATGAATTTTAACATTTTGTAATTCTACAATCTGAAAATTTATCGAGATCTATTGACTCGTGCATCTATTGACATCTGGTGATTGTGCATTGCATTTCAGTTGAGACGTTTGTATCAAATTTTGCATTTGTTGACATTTGGTTACACCCGTTCATAGACTGTCGCCCGTTTGTCATAGACTGTCACCTGTTTGTCATAGACTGTCACCCGTTTGTCATAGACTGTCACCTGTTTGTCATAGACTGTCACCTGTTTGTCATAGACTGTCACCCGTTTGTCATAAACTGTCACCTGTTTGTCATAGACTGTCACCTGTTTGTCATAGACTGTCACCCGTTTGTCTGGCCGGATGCCCTGGATGTGACCTAGCTCTTCTTAATGATTTTGATTTGATGTGCCACCGGCCGATGCTCCTGTGCATTATGAAGTGGCGCTATAGAAGTTTAATATTAGATTAGATTAGGCACTGTAGAAGTATTTATAATTATGCCAGACATTTTCTCCAACATTTGCTGTCTGAATTTAATTGGCTTCAGAAGAACTGGGCTTTTTTAATAACTTAAGGGGCCAAATTAACTTTGTCAGATTTTTCATTATGGAATGCTGATTTATTGTGTAATTTGTGTTCCAGGTCACCTTGTAACAAACTTTTTAACTGGAACAGAAGATGCAACATCCTATATTGCCAGTGTCAGTGCAGACCGTCACAGTTACCGAGCGTTTAATTTGGTTCTGCTTGAAAAAAAGTAATTTTGAATTATTTTAAAACACACTTAAAGGATACTTAATTGACTAATGTTCTACTATTTTGCTGATTGTTGGTGTGGAAACTCATTTATTTCTGATTGTCACTGCTGGCCATAGGATTTCTATTAAGATAAAAAATAGCCTGGATGTTGTATTTCTAGGCAGCATTGCTTTCAAAAGTAATATGTGAAAAAGTATATGATATTACGATGCCAGTGATCATCAAGTATTATTGCACTTGGTAATTTTTAGTGAAAATGTTGTCACAGAATTTTTAATTGTTTTAGAGATGGTAAGTGGCTAGTGCATTACTGCAGCACTGAAGATGAGGCTACTCCGTGCCAGTTGCCTACAGGTAAACAATACAAAAAGGGTTCATTTTGGCACTTTATGATTACTGAGCATTTCTCTCATTATTATGGAGGCTCTTTCAAAGATAGTGGTTGAAGGTTTATCATTTAATACTTGGTTGTAGTTACGGAGCGGGAGGATGGCAGAAATGGTTACATGCTGGGCAGGCACACTGGTGGAACAGGTTCAAGCCCCATGGGAGCCCCTAAGGTCGACCTAGCCTTACTTGCTAGAGGGCAGTTTTAACATCAAATGAGGAGCAACGTTCGCTGCCAAGTAAATTGCAGGCGTAGATGTATGGCTGGCAGCCTACTCTAGGTTAATGGCACATGCCACCTGCGTCGCTGTATGCCTCGGAGACCGGAGATCAGCACCAGCCCTAATGCTCGAATCTGGGCATGGGAAATCTTTACATTTTACTTTACTTTTTGTAGTTACAGTAGCTTTTCAGTTGGTAATAGATTGTGCCTACTGGTATTCAGCTGCAGATTCAGCTGTGGGCCACATGTGATGAAAATATTATGTTTGCTATGAAATATAACTTGCTGAATTTCAGTATCACTTTTTTCTTGGAATTCTAGATGTAGATCTTTGAGCGTATTTATTGGGGTGATATTTTTCTGATCAATACCTAATAAGAAGAATTTGACTGAATTTTTAAAAAGATGATTACCGTATTTTCGCGCGTACTGCCCGCACCCCGCGGATAGTCCGCACCCGCGGATAGCCCGCAAAAAATATACATCCTGTAAAATATGAATCAGAAAGCCCGCACCTTCGCATAGCCCACACCCTCCCATTGTCCGCATTCTCCCATTGCCCGCACCTTCTCATTCACGGTGACAGGCGGCCCGAGGCGGGATTGGAGACAAAAGCATTGGGGCGAGGACGGATCGGCATCACGGGCGGAGAGGGTTGAACCGGGCGAGGTGGGCGGAGAGTCTTGTCCCTGTGCAGACCAATCATGGTAGCCTTAAGTGTCTCTGGCATTTCTGTACCTTGTACTCTCTTTGTATCCGAAATGCCATCAGTGTACTGGGTACCTCTAGACGGGCGTCAGCTGCCCAGGGTTCGTCAGCGGCCCGGGGGTGGTCAGCTGCCTGGGGTTAGTCAGATGCCAGACTTACAAGGACACATCAGGTTAGTACCACTAAAGGTGATCAGGTCATCTGTCACAACCCACCTGCCTTTGCCCGGGGCTTTATTGGGCTTTGTTGGGACTTGCTTCCACCAAAAAGAATCAGTCATGCATGAAATTGCTGTATTGGGAGATACAACAATGCCTTCTTGAGTTCATTTGCCCCTTGAGCACCATGGGTATGGGTAATTGGTGAAGCAGTAGGGGGATGGAAATGGGTGGGAAGGGTATGAGGAGATGAATTGGAAAGAGCTGCATTCTGTTGACACAATTTCTGTAGAATTTGAATCAGATTGCCCGCACCTCCGCATTGCCCGCACCTGGCATTTTTGTTTGTAAAAAATCGCATAGCCCGCGGGCAGTACGCGCGAAAATACGGTAAGTTTGATGTTGGATCAGGCAGATTATGTCTTGTTGCCACTTCAGTTGTACTTTTGAGTATGTGGAGAGGGGTAGGATGATGCTGCTGTTACTGCTGAAGACTGGCCTGTAACTATTGACGGTTTGATTCAATGATAAGGAGTGTATCAGTGAGCATCAATGTCTCTGGCAATGTTCATTCCTTACCCCTCTTCCTCCTCCTGCTCCTCCTTCTCCTCCTGTTCCTCTTTCTTCTGCTCCTCCTTCACCTCCTCCTCCTCATCTTCCTCTGCTCACAATTCTATATTTTATACTCATGGAATGGGAAATCTTTATGCTTTGTTGTTTTGGTTCAGCGCTTTAAAATTATTTATATGATTCTACTCTCAAAAACGTTATTGTGAAGCCTTTTTTTAAACAAGATTTTGTTGAAAGAGGTGAGGATCAGTATTGGGTCATTCCGCATCAAATCAACACAGTCATCGGACGTCACCGTCTCAGATTTTGATGAAAATTGGCACAATTGTTCATCCCCATGAGTAATGTTGAAAACCATAGTATTAAAGATTTGGGTCAACCCATGTCCAAACTATGGGTCATGAAACTTTGGTCGACCGGCGCCAACTCGCGACACTAAAACTGTAATATCTCCTCTTCTATGATAGCTAGAGACATGATCTTTGCACCAAACTTTAGCTTTTTGAAAGCCCTATCTGGGCCAATCAACAGGTACACCAAGAGTTTGAAAACCAAAAGAACAGAAGCAATCATACCACATAATTTGACATTTCGACCAATACGTATGCAACAATATTTATGATTTTATTTGTGGATAAGTCTTACATTGTGAGGAATTATTGGTGAAAATTTCAGAGTGGGCACTCTTATAGTTTTTATGCAGTGATTAAAAGAATATTCGCCCCCAATGCAAAATCGCAATTAAAACATTCCTGTTGAACATTGCATTCACTAATTGACTGAGCTCATTTAATTTGCCAGTTACATCTGACACTTAGACAAATCTGTGACAGTTTACCTTACATTTAAAAGTATTTTTATTTATGTTTTCAATTTAATAAGCTGTACTTAAAACAGTACTTTGCAAAATATCACGAATACATAACAGAACAGCAGAAGATGGAGCTCAACAGCATAGCACAGTTCAGGAAAACTCAGGGATTGAGAGAGCTCAGTGCAGGTGCAATCACATCTCAGCCATCACTCAGACTTTAAATTAGTGACAAGGTCTGTACACAGTACAGAAAGATGATCACAGCACTGTTTGCATAGTCTTTTAAATTGAGATACGCCGTCATTTCACTGCTTGAAGCCATTGCTGGCAGTCTAACGATTTCACTGGTGTTCATAGGCTCTCAAATACAATAGACAAACTTATTTAGACAGAAAAATCAGCTAATCAGTCCAACTTATGATGCTTTTACATCAGTATCAGCATGTGTTAAAGATAGCAGACACACATATTAGGCAATTTCATATTCATTTTTCTTCTAACACTTGATCTTAAGGATTCTTGTTCAGAACTGCAGTCAGGATTAGACTGGAGAAATACTGGACCAATATATACAGACTGGTATTTTAATAATAGCATGAAACTTTGTGTCTGCTAGACAGCTATTCTATGTATTCTAACAGTAAAAACTAATGAAATACCTATGTTCTAAGTTACTTGTTCTACATGAAATTACTGTATCAAACTAAGTTACCTAATGCTGATTTAAGCCCTTGCAAACAGAATAACAACCTTCAAACACAAGAACAAAGATATGAACACAGAAAATAAAGCACAAAACAAGAGTAAAGTCAAGTAAATAAAGTACCTTGAATAGATTTATATTCTTCATGCTTTTCGTTAACTGTGCTATGCTGTTGAGCTCCATCTTCTGCTGTTCTGTTATGTATTCGTGATATTTTGCAAAGTACTGTATTAAGTACAGCTTATTATACTGAATACTTAAATAAAAATACTTTTAAATGTAAGGTAAACTGTCACAGATTTGTCTAAGTGTCAGATGTAACTGGCACACTAAATTAGCTCAGCCACTTAGTGAATGCAATGTTCAACAGGAATGTTTTAATTGCGATTTTGCATTGGGGGCGAATATTCTTTTAATCACTGCATAAAAACTATAAGAGTGCCCACTCTGAAATTTTCACCAATAATTCCTCACAATGTAAGACTTATCCACAAATAAAATCATAAATATTGTTGCATACGTATTGGTCGAAATGTCAAATTATGTGGTATGATTGCTTCTGTTCTTTTGGTTTTCAAACTCTTGGTGTACCTGTTGATTGGCCCAGATAGGGCTTTCAAAAAGCTAAAGTTCGGTGCAAAGATCATGTCTCTAGCTAACATAGAAGTGGAGATATTACAGTTTTAGTGTCGCGAGTTGGCGCCGGTCGACCAAAGTTTCATGACCCATAGTTTGGACATGGGTTGACCCAAAACTTTAATATTATGGTTTTCAACATTACTCATTGAGATGAACAATTGTGCCAATTTTCGTCAAAATCTGAGACGGTGACGTCCGATTTTATTCAAAAGTGTGTTGATTTGACGCGGAATGACCCTATTGTAGATATGCATTAGGATTGATATTTCAAAATTAAGTTGTGGACTGTCTTCATTGATTTACTAGATGAGTTTTGTTTCCTTTAGATGCGTGTAAAGCACTCGGAGGATAATGTTGATCTTGATCTTTGCAGGAGTTCTAGTGTTTGGCAACTCTGCTTATGATCGTCCCTGGCAGAAGGTCGTTCGTGGCAAGACAGAATTTGAAAAGATCATTTCTTCATTAAACTCTGTTTCGAAGAAGACTGATTTGAAGGGCTCGCTTATCAGCATGCTAAAGAATAGAGAAGCGTAAGCCGTCTTTGCTGTTAGTAAAGGATCTCATATATATGACTCGTATATATTAAGATTACCGGTTAGTGTCACGGATGTGCCACAGGTGTCTTATTAGGTGGTGATGCGGTAGTCCAGTCACTCCAGTGGTTGGCAAGCTGGTGTTTCTGTTATGAGGTTTGGAGTTCAAACCTTGGCCGCAGCAGAAATTTTTCAGTTGTTTTTGCTCCATGCACTCGCCAACATAGGTGTTGACTTCTCTTAGACCTTTAGACTCAAGCCCCCCCAACCACTTTTTAAGAGGCTACTATAGAGAAGGGGGAGGCATAGGGATTGGGCCCCAACTTTTTCATCCTAGTTTATGCCAATGATCATCCAAGTTATTCAGCTTTGAACAGGCACATCATATGCCATGAATAGTTGGAGTTTGCTGACCATTTGGTTCTAGAGACGTGGAACATTGACAGCAACCTTTATAGGAACCAACAGGGTAGACGATTTCCACCGAGTACTGAATCTGAGTATTTGGATGTGTCATTTGCCTGACTCGAGTATGAACCAGATAGTAATGGCAACTTCTAGTCCAGAGAGTAATGGGAAATTAACTAATGTTTCACCGGTATTAAGTTGTAAATTTTACTCTGTTTATTGGCAAATGTAAATATGTATTTAATTTATTTTTTAAACAAAATAATTTAAGTTTATTGTCTAGAAATTACTCGATATTTACTTGAGAAATTACTTGATATTTATTGAATTATAAAAAGTTTATTTTTTTGATTGTAACTATTTATGTGTGTATTACTTGCCGAGGCAAATACTTCCAAATAGTGCCAAAAAGTGGAATATTTTGCCAAGGTGAATGTCCAAGGCAATTTTCACTAAGAAACAGGATGAAAAGAACTATGCTAACCACTAGTAACCAGTTGATGAAAGTGGTAGAGCTGTGCTTAACTCCTTAACTGGGGACCCCGGATATATCCGTTCATTTTACATTGAGTTACAGTTAAATACATGGTTAAGGGGTTAAAGTTACCGCAAGTTCTGTGACGACGCTGCTTGATTGCTTACATTTTCTTTATTTTTATTTTAATAGTCAGTAACACAAATATTTTCATGTTGCTTGCTTCTGCGCTAAGGTAAAAAAATCTGTGCGCTACGAGCTAGAAATCTGTGCGCCAGCGCACGGTAGCGCAGTTTAAAGGGAACATTGCTTCGGACATGGTGGATAATCATTCTCAAATGCCCTTTTAGGTGGGGTGATGAGCCTCAATGGGAAAGCTTATTGGCTTACTGGTTGGGCTGTTCTAATGAGAAGATTTAAGTGAAATATGAGATTCCATGAACCTCTGATTTCTAAAATCTTGTTTTCCTCATTGCATAGAAATCTGCCAGATCCTCAATTGGAGCTGCAGCTTAACCATAAAGTAAACTTTCTGTCAACAAGAAGCGCTGTTTTTGTTCAGTCGTTGCCGCAGTTTCCTTACGGTACAAGGTATGCATTAGATTGGCATCGAGGTGATAATTGATAACTTGTGTTCACAATATATCACACTATAGGATTAAGACCTTGTATATTTCTTGCAAGGTCTTCAATTTGAATCAATGGGTGCAACTATTTAGTGATTTCTTGTGATTTTGAAAATTTTTAGCCAAAGGATTTGTATTATACTATTATAATTTGTCATTTATGAAAATCACAAGAGCTCAATTACATGTACTATTTTGCTAAAATCTGCAATCTTGCAGTCCTCCTGCTTAGCCATTCTAGCAGAGAATTGCAGTATTTATTGTTATTAATTATAGCAACTTAATACATTTTGAATGAAATGACAATTAGGAGAAATATTGTAGATATCTGCTGTTCCACTGTTTTTTTATTTAAATGTAGCATGTAGTCTAATAGACTTTTATTTTGAAAATGATTTTTTGAATGTTGTTATATTTCTTCAATAGAACACATTCGATACTGCTCATTGATGATGCCGGGCATTGTGAATTTACCGAGAGTACTATATCAGACTTTAGCGATGTCATCAATCCAATTTGGGAAACTGTCACACATGTGTACGATTTAAATGTTGCGAAGTAAATTATGTGTTTTAAGTGATTGAAATCACTGTCAAGTTCATGATTATTTGAACTTCAAAATTTTTATTTGTGATTTTAAATTGCAAAATATAGGCATCGTTTGCTGATTGTTAGGAAATGAATAGGACAAGATGGTTTTTGATTGTGTGATTCATTTTCTGCCTTCATTGTATTTGCCAAGTGTCTTAATAAATTGATTCTATTTTAATATGTGGAGTAAGTTATTCTTGAATGGGTTCGATAGTATTATTTATTTATTTCTCTAAGTTGTAAAACACCTTGTTTGAGTTTCCACTGTCATCTGTCTTTCTGCTTTACAATTTCCAAGAAAATTGGGAATAGTGATTCTACATTGATTGATTGAGTGAGTGAGTGAGTGAGTGAGTGACAAACAAATCAATTAAAGGAAGTCAATAGTTTTCATCTGAAGTTTATGCTCTTTCATCAGTTGAGAAGTAAGGTCCATTCGTCTGCCGAGAAAATGTGTAGATTTTGTACTTCCCCAGTCCTGAGTGCATTGATTGCATTGTTGATGCAATTGCCTGTCAAATATCAGGTCTAACTTAATAAAGAAACTTTACGCATAAGCCATATAATCCTGGGCTTGCAATTGGTTAAATTTTGATAACATTTTCTTGCACACTATATGTAAGCATTTTTTCATTTTCCTGGAAGAGACTACCGGTAGTTCTGATGATACAGCATTTGTGTTGGGATGCTGGAGCTGGAGAGCTGCATTAGCCCCTGCTAGTCGGGCAGAGAAATCTGCAAAGTTTGGGAGAACAGTTTGTGTGTGTAATACTATAGTTGTAGAAGCAACGTTTTTCAGCTGAGCTCCCTCTATAATTTATATAATTTGCACAGCTGGATCTACAAACTTGACCACCACAGACTAGGCCCACTGACATAAATTCCGGGCCCCTGTGCAGAAGGGTCGACGGGCCTCTGACAAGCCTTGAAAATTGAAAATGTTTTTTTTGCTTGTCGCTGATTTCACGATACCACGATACGATGTTGCAACTCTCGAAACCTAGTGATGACTTAATTTTGCTTGTCACTCTTTTTCGCGCTGTTAAGGATGTCCTCAGCGCCCGGGCGCCCTTTTTACTCCCGGGCCCCTGTGCACATAGCATGGTGACTTTTTTGTGGTGTTATTATTGTTAGTAATACATCATCGTCGGTCCGAACCCCATCTAGACCGCCGGACCCCTGTGAATTTGTCCCCTCTCGGTGGCCCTGCCACGCACTATGGATTTGATTAAGATTGAGCACTTGTGAATAAACTGGCGCGTTGTGCCAATCTCACTACATCGCCATAGAAATTTCGTTTTACTTTCTTACTTGCTTATTATGAATAGGAAGTGTATGCTTTGGCCAAAGAACAGCAACGAGATCGTGTTGTTGTTATATCGCTGGTTGTTGTTGTTTTAGATTTAACCCTCCAAAGTGTAATTGGAAAAGTTTTTACTTTTAATTTTTCGATAAAAATCTACAGATAAAATGAGTTTTAAAGATAAAATGGATCGAGTGAAACGAGCGATTACAGGAGAACCTCCCGAAGACGACAATTCAGGAATCGTTGCTCAGGTATCTAAGCCCCTCTGTAGCTCATTCGATCGAGCGCCAGCCGTGTTAACTCGTGTTTGATCGTGGACACTCGTGTCCACCACCGCTGAGTGGACTTTGATGCGTCATATGAGTGAGGCGCTTTTGAAAGATGGATCAAGACCGGCGCTTTATTAATAAAGCGCTATATTAAAGACTTCAGTATTTCGTTTGTGGAAATTTCATTATTAGACCGGGTAGTCTGAGCCAGTGGTTCTCAACCCGTGGGCCGCTGCCGAGAGGGAGCCTTCTAGGCCACGGTGAAGTCTCAAAGACAAAAGAGAAGTTAATAAATCAAATAAAAATCCAAATTGTTACGCATTTTATTAGTTTATTAACTTTAGTTAATTGGAGTAGCCACAGGAGGGGCCAGGACCTCTTATTCTGGGGTCATTTGTGAGATCTGCGCATAAACCTTAGAGAAAGTGTTCGGGGGAGGGGTAGGCACAGTTAGTTCACGTAGCTAGCAGTGGGCTGTTGCGTTGTCTCAATACTGTGTCCTCTGAGAATGGCGCATCACCAGAGAGAGGTGGGAGGAATGTTGTCCGGTCGAAGCTGATTGATCCACCTCTTTCTAGGTAGCTCCAGAGGACGCTTCCAGGAGGAATAAGGGCGATGTCCAGAAGTCAGGTCAACTTGATGCCAAAGGACTCGGTGTGCAGGCACCTACTCTTTGAGACGAGTTACATATCCTAATAGAGCAAGATGATGCTTGGACAGGGTTCAGTTAACCTGGGTAGTGCTGCACGCTTGAGAACTTCATGATTTATACTAAATTACCAGCGTATTCCTATGATAATCCGCCTGCTCCTTGTGTGGAAAGTTTCTAGTGCTCTCAGGTCTTCAGCAAGTAAGGTATGTGTTTCTGCTGCATAGAGAATGATAGACAGAATGGTACATACGAATCTTGAGGTCGAGAGATCATCTTCTGCCCTTCCAAATCTTGTTCATTGAAAACGTGGCTGATGATGAGGTAGGTATGATGTAGGTGAACGATAAGAACTCCTTGCTTGACTTTTTTGGACTTCCTTTTTGCCTGTACAGTTTTCCCGCTGAGCCAATGACTGCTTAAATTAACAGGTGGGCCGCAAAAATTTTTGAATTTCAAATGTGGGCCGTGCAGCAAAGGGGTATGAGAACCACTGGTCTGAGCAACTGGCTACCTGTAGTTCTAGGCAGAAAATCCAAAAATATCAAAATAATGATATATATATATATAATTGATGCTGAACATTTATGCATGTAGACATATAGACTTACAAACCAGCCATTATTTTACAATTTTTTCTCGACTGCACAAATAAGAAATATAGAAATATATCAGTACCTGACCAAGATGTACTTGTGGCATCCTCGACATCTCAGTCAAAAAGTCAGACGAGCAAAATAAAAGGTGCTCGGTTCGATTGGCACCTTAGAAATCTCACCAAAACTAACAGCGCGTAACATGAATCTCCACTGCACTTTTTTCAATTACACACTTTATATCCAGCTGCACACTAGAATAATGCCTGTTACAAACTTAATCAGAAACTGTAAAAAAGAATCGAAAAATACGAAAAATCATTGCAAACTATGTAGTCATTAGCCTGTTATAGTGATTACTTGCCCATGGGAGGTCCAAATGAAAGGTTTTGGTGAATTAAAATTTTGCTTAAATTGATTGTTTATGAGAATTTTTAACACATTGTTCTAATATAGCTAGTTTTTGCATTTGCAGTGCACAAGGGTATATAAAATTTGTGTCATATATATATATATATATATATATATATATATATATATATATATATATATATATGTGTGTGTGTGTGTGTGTGTGTGTGTGTGTGTGTATATATGTATATATATATATTATATATATATTATATATATAATATTATATATATATTTATGTATATGTATACACTTTTTATTACTGAATTCAGGGGTATGCCATTTCTTTGGTTGAAATTTGCTCAGAGTGGTTCTGGTCTGCACCCATCTGAAAATGCAGTACTTATGAGTACTAATACTGTAAAATAGTAGCACTAAAGTAGGTGAAGGCAAGTATTTCACAGATGCTGCCATCTGGTCTGAGGCTGGACCACTGGAGTCTGTGGTACCCAAACATGTCTTAACTTCAGTGTGAGTGCTTTCGAACACCCTAAGAATAAGCAACTACTATGGAGCTACTTTCAAAAGTTGTATACGATTTCATGACGCTGTACTTTCTTCAGCAATGGTTGAAGTTTTATATATTGTCCACATTTGACAATTTTGTCTTGCTTAGTGACTATATCATTGTTTGTGAGATTCTTGTGGTGATTGGATTCTGTTTTCCGCTTACAAATTTTTTTTTATTTCAATGAATCATCTCATCACATTCGTTATCCATATACAAGAAATCCTATTCAAGATAATTAGACTGATTGAATAGTAAATTAGCATTTAATTAGTTATTTGGCTGTGTATATGCGTGACACTTCTAAAGCAAATCAGCATCTTGTTTTAATGGAATATTTGCTTGTTGCACATGTGACAGTTTTCTGATGCAACAACTCTTAGCTGGTCAACAAGAATTAAAGGATTTGCGATCTGCTTTGCCATTGGCTGTATCTTGTCTATTTTGGTAAGTTCTGAGAATAGACTGATTATGGATTATACTGTTACAATGTATGAATGCTTGGGATTACCGGTAGTTTTACTTTGATTTTATTATGATAAATTTTGGATTTAAATGAACTTGTATGTGTCTCATTATACCAGTGAATAACTGTTCTGTGTCCTGTTATAGATTCAGGCTAATTGTGACCCTTTAGCAAAGTTGGCTGCTAGATCTAGTGCCTAAAGATACTGTTGACTATAGAACTGATCATTGGTTGTCATAATGCACTAGACCAGAGGTGGTCAACTGGCGGGCAGCCCTCGGACATCTTTCCAGATAGATTTTATTGGTCCTATTTTAGCAATAATACTATTGAGTCATGTGCTTAATTTAGTAAAATAGTAACTTACTTTAAACTGCTATTTAATTGTAACTGTTACCAGTTACTACTGTTATGATACTGCAGTGACTGCACTATTGTTGAAAACAATGATGTGCACCAAAAAAATGCAGCCCTCTGCATACTGATCAAATTTATTATGGCCTGCTTGTAGCAAAATGGCCTGCTTGTAGCAAAAGGTTGGCCACCCCTGCACTAGACACTTTTAAAGTCTGTGATATTGGTATTCTGTCAATTGAGTAGAGTGTAAAGGCATAATTTGGCAGAAAAACTAAATTTGGTGATTAATATATTGAAAGTAGGAAATAGTTTCTTACTATTGCATTGTTTCGGTTTGACAAGATGAGAGTCATATATGTGAATTTGCAATGGTTGCAATATTTAAGTCCAGTGCGATTATTTCATTGTGCATCAGCCACTGTTTTTATGTGTTATGTGATACTATCGTTAGATATAGTTTTAGACTGACATTATGAAAATAATGAATGTAATAACTATATTTGTATCTTTTACAGTCAACGTTTTTTCTCTTCCTCCCGGGTGCTGGAATAATTGTTTTTGCCATCTTTTACACGTTTGGAAATATTGCTGCACTTTCAAGGTTTGTTCTGATATTCTTCATTTGGACTAATTTACATTCTTGTGAGAACAATTATTCCATATTGGACTGATTTCTGGTTACTGCCAAATATCAAAACCTTTCATTTCCCTTCATGATCAGTCCTGCACTGTTATCAAGTGAATAACAAGGTCTGAGACACGTTAATAAAATGAGGTTAAGTCATTTGCTTTGCTTCATCATGAGCAGTACTAGTCCTACTAAATGGAACTGATGCAGAGCTTGGTTGTGATTGAAGAGTAATGCTGTGGTTAGATTTGCTTACTGTACCTAATATCTGCATTATTTATATAAGCTTGTTAATCCTTGAGATACACATACTATTTTTTGAGGGGGGGTTTATTTAGAGCACCTGAAGTTACATAGGTACTGTCATTTGTAATGTAATGTTTTTTGAGCCACAACTTCAAAAATTTGACCGAAAATATAAAGACTGCCAGATCTGTATAGACTAGGCCACTAGGGCCTAAGTGTCTGATTGTTTGATGTGCATTTCTAGTTTGCACATTGTACTACAACATTGTTTCTACTTGAATTCTGCTTTACCATAATTTCTACATATCTAAGCACTTCATGTTCTTGAATTGTTTGGGTGACTTCAGAGAAGTGTGTAGGGAAAGAAGAGGGAGTAAGGGAAAGACGAGAAGAATGGTGAAGGGTTTGGGAATGGGAAAGGGAGGGAGTAGGTTTGTGTGGCATATTTGGGGAGGGGAAAGGGAGGAAGAGAGGGAGGTTGTGGAGAAGGAAATAGAGAAATGAGCCTAGAGGGATAAGGAAAAGAGAGGAAGGAGTGGAAGATGGAGGTAAAAGAGGAGAGGGAGAAGGAAAGGGATGGAGAAGAGAAAGATTTGAAAAAATTAGATAGGCTCTCGCAAAGTTAGAAAGTTAAAGGTCTATAAGCAGCTATAAGATATACAGAACAACCTCCAGCGAAGCATTAATTATAGAATGATGTCGTTCTGTTGGTGGTGGTGGTTTATGATGATCCGTAAGCTCCGCCCATTATGAAACTGATGTGGCCTATATAGCAACTGATAGCAGCACATCGTCCAATGAGAACATGGTTATAAAAAGACATACACACACATGCACACACAAACAGACTTTGGAAAATTATATTATCTATAATGCTTTCAGGTTACCACGATCATCTTCAATCTCTTGCTCTGCTTTTTTAAATACAGGTCTGCTGTCTGCTACTATGGGAACCATAGCTTTACAAATATACAAATTTGTAACTAATGATATGTGGTACAAGAGTTGACATTTTCTGTGTATTTGTCAGTTGTTTACTGCTAATTTTCTTTGCTTGTAGTACTTGTTTTCTCATGGGTCCTTGCAGTCAGCTGCAGCGAATGTTTGCCTTGACAAGACTCATCGCCACGATCCTTGTTCTAGTATGTGGCCTTATTCTTATGCCTATTAAATGACCTTATTTAACCCTTAAGTGCCAGGTGTTGATGAGCACTGCTGAAATATATACCATATACACCATGCATTCCCTGGAAGCAAAAGGGGTTAATAATTATATGCAGTAGTACCAGTAATTTGATTCTACAGTGAGCTGTCAGTTAGGATTGTTTTGACAAAGCTGTTCAAAAATATATATTTTCGTATTTGGCTACTTTGCAGACTGTTCTAATTTGTCTGCGTTTGTAGAAAATTTTCCACAGCCGTCGTCACTTTCTGTTTTATTGTCAAAATTTGTCATTTACCTTATTTGCAGCTGGTAGAAACATATATGCAAATTAAGATATGCAGCATATGACTTGTGAAGCTGCTTGATACTGGTCTCATTAGTACAATACTTAACAACCTGCATAACAAAAATGCCTGGTAGTTTTTGCTTTCTGATTTCTTATACTGGTATGCATTAATCTATTTACCGGTTTGCATATTATTTTGATTACTTTTGGAAAATGGTGATGATAATGAAGATAATAAACAGTTATTTCCACTGAACTAGGTGCTGCCACTGACTGAACTATTCGAATGTGGCTGTTTTGTATATTTTCTTGTTGCTTCTACAGTGTCTTATGTCATTATTTTCAGCTTTTCATGGCTCTCACTTTATGTTCTGCATTGTGGGTAAGCTAACATAGACAACTTGTAATTTTTACAAATTAATTTTGAACTTCCTGGTTCCTCTCTTTAACTATCTTCTTCTTCTTCTTCTTCTTCTTTAGGTGCTGTGTATTTCTACATTGGCGACCATGGATTTCCACTTTGTTCGATCTTGACATCCTCTTATTAATTTGATGTTGTCTTTTACTCCCTCACTTCCTTCTCGTAGGCAGTCTACATAAGTGCTTCTCTGCCTTCCTCTTGCTCTTTTTCCCTCCACTTTTCCGGTTATTGCCAAATGCTCCAGGCCTTCCTTCCTGTCTTTTTTTAAAGGTTACCATCAGACTTCTTTTTATTCCAAATTCATTTAAGATCTCTTCATTGGTTTTCTTTTCCATCCATGAAATCTTCAGCATCCTTCATAGAAACCACGTTTCTGTGGCTTCCAATTTCTTCTGCATGGCCTTGGATTTAGTCCATGTCTCGAATTATTAGTCCATGTCTTTAATTATGCCTTCTGCTAATCGTCATTTGTGGCAACCTCAGAGACGGTCTGTGAATGTTATCTGTCTTGTTCATCAAATTTTGTTTTAAATTACCATCGGAATCAATTTCTTTCAGACTTTCATCTTTTTACAAGCTGTGAATACTATGAGAATGGATGCTACCACAAAACTCTTGTTACTAGGGACTTCACATCTTGTCCCAATTATCCAGAGCGTGTTCTGGGTGACACTACATTAATACAGATTCAGGCAGCTGAGGCTGTGACAACTGCTTTTACTAAAGCTGGAGCTTTATTAGAAATGAGTTTTCTATCACACATACAAGTATTCATATTATATAACTTCTTAGTTTTGAATAATATTTGTTTGTGTCATACTGTTTTTGAAATAGCTGAACTATTTAAATGTATCTTATGGCGCCATAAATGACGAGTTCTGTTAATTCACTTGATTGCACAAACCTCATCATCATTCTTCTCCATGGGTGCAATACCTGTTGATGTGTATTGCAATTCGAGTTCTCCTCCTCCATTCATCTGTGTTTGGCATGACTTTGTAAGCCTCATATATGTCCATGTTGCACCATTTTTTAATATTGTCCATTCATTATTTTCGTGGTCTTCCTCTGGTGTTTTCGCCTTCCATTACTTCGAGCATAATCCTTTTTATCAGCCTTTCATCACTCATTCTGCAGATGTGGCCGAGTAGATGGAGTTTCCTTTCAATGGCTGTTTGAATGATGCACATACTTAACGGGCCGACCCTGTGGAACACACGGCCCTGTGGAACTCCCTTCCAGACAATGTGACAGCGCAGACTCAGCTGGGACATTCATTAGAAATCTGAAGACTCGCTTACTTAACGTAGGATACGAACAGTGTTAAGCACTCTTGTTGTAGTCCTTAGCCTTGTTCTACTGCGCTATATAAATTGTCAATAAATAAAAACGGGACTGAATTGCTTAAATTCATTATATTTATTAAACAATTAATAAGTTGCTAGACTGCTAGTACATGCACCTTAGTTAGTTTACAGCTGACTTTTAAGTGTGTTTTTTTATTAGTGGAATATCAAGGGCCTTGCCATCTTATTCTGCATCCTGCAATTTTTGGCTCTTATGTGGTATGGCCTATCATACATACCATATGCAAGGTTAGTTGTGTTACTGAATTTTATGTTTGTGCTAGTTTTTTTTATTAATTCAGATCTTGATTAATGTAGACATTTTTATATTTTTATTAATGCATTTTAGTCATTAAGAGTTTCATATTATATGTTTCATAAATATATTATTATTTCTTTTATTTTAGATATGATATTAGATTTCTGACTATCATGGTGTAGGTTTTTAAAATATAAAAATAAATGCATATATTGTTTTATCAAAGGTATTATAATGATTAGGTATTCTATCAGGACCTATTGTGTAAAAAGATGTTTTGATTTCCAATGTTATACATTTTGTTCTAACTGTAATCCTTATGTACTGTACATTTATAGTTGATGTATGCAGGAAGCATTTTGTTTGTACTGTTAATGCTTCATACTGACTCTGCAATTTCTTACTAAAAGTTGAATGTGTAACATGCTCCAGTGCTAGGAGCGCCTCTGAGTAGAAATAGAAGAGGCGCTATATAAATGTCACATTACATTACATTACATGCATCAAATTGAAACCTTCTGCCTGATATTTGAGTTGTTGAATTTCAAAAGTTCAAGGCTGAGTCTGAGTAGGGTCAATAAGCAGTAATGGGCTTAATTTTTTGTTTGTTAGATATTTTGCTCTGTGTGTGTGTTTGTGTGTGTGTGTGTGTGTGTGTGATACGTGGAGATTATTGAAGTACTTGCTGTTATCTATTTCATAAGTATTTATAACAGACTCTGCAATTTCTTGATGTCTCGAATACCTCTTCTATTTAACTTATAAGCCATCCAAAGTTTGTGTAGAATAACTGAAATGTATGAATTTGGGTTGATCTTTTATTCAGAGATGCCGTGAAGAAGTGTTGTGAATCATGTTTGGCATAGACCGTCAAAGAATTCGCTCTTCTTTCTGACTTTTAACTTTGGTCTTATTCATTTGTAAACTATCAAATAAATTCTGCTTTATAGCAAGTTTGTTTGCATTCCTATTTTGTCATGTTTGTGAAAAGTAAAATTAATACTTAAGGGTATCCATTTCAAAATGACAGTGAGGCACATTTCTGAGCTCAAATGTTCAATGCTTAGTAAACTACATGTATTTTTGGTATATTGGGAACATTTGGTCAACATATCAATTGCTTAAATATTGATATTAATTATTATTAATTAATTAATATGTAAATGACTGGACCGGATTTATTTTTTTTACTGTTTCCAGTTGTGCCTGTGTTTGTTTCAGCTTGAAAGAGTTAATTCTAGTTCTAGGAGAACTTTGTGAATTCAAAGACAATTTGCATTTCTATCAAGGTTTGCATAGGGAAGAGAATAGATCTGTTTTTATTTGTTCTTTTATAATTTTTAAAAGTACATGCTACTACCGGTAATCTGTGACTTTATGCAGTAACTACGGTATAAAGGTGTTGTGATTTAGCTGTGGGCCTGTATAAGAAACGCAATTTTATGTAATATTTGCTGTTGGAATCTCCAGTTAACCAGTCTGTGCTGAGCTGTTTCCACTGTTGTGGCCTTTTAGGTGTTGATATATCTGCCAAATGTAATCTAGCCATGAATGTTATAAATCTTGGAATTGATTGCAGCCTAATCCATGTAATAAGAAATAGGGAAAGAAAGTTCTAGCTAATGTTGCAGAAATATATTAACCCCTTAACCGTGTATTTAACTGTAACTTAATGTAAAATGGACGGATATATATTCTATCAGGACCAATTGTGTAAAAAGATGTTTTGATTTCCAATGTTATATATTTTGTTCTAACTGTAATCCTTATGTACTGTACATTTATAGTTGATGTATGCAGGAAGCATTTTGTTTGTGCTGTTAATGCTTCGTACTGACTCTGCAATTTCTTAGTAAAAGTTGAATGTTTAACATCCGGGGTTCCCAGTAAAGGGGTTAACTGGTATGTGTGTCATGACATATATAGAAGAAAGTTAATTGTAAAATGATTTTTTCAGTCTATGTGACAAAATGCTCCAGATATAGAGTTACAATACCTTGGATATAGACTTTTATGATCACTAATGTGCCTTTTCTTGAAGCAAAATTAGATTAGAAATAAAGTCTAAATTACTGCTTACTGTATTTAACCCAATGGACTCGTAAAACTGGTAATCCAGTTTCATATTCTATTGGCTATACAAATCTCTGTGCTAGAGGGTTAATGAACTTCTTTCTGATCATCTTCCTAATTCCTTAGGCCTCAACATATAATTAACTGTACATTGACTTAAAATATCAAAAACTGACTTTCACTGTTTTTGAAAGTATGAAAGCTGTTGTGCACAATCATTGCGTCAGTTTATCAGCAAACATACTTTAAAGAAATGATTGTTACTATTGCTGCTTAGAATGTGTTTGAAAGATAGAATATGAAATTTTGCAGAATTTTACAGACAAAAAGTTTGCCAATATATGTTATGCTGTATGATAAGTTTTTTTGCATTAATTGACATAAAACTGTTCAAATCCTGTTATGAGTTACTCTTCAAGGAGTGCATTTCAGTCATGTGCCTACAATTGTGTTGATCATACTTTAAATATTTTGATTACCGGGTAATTGTGCTATTTTCATTACTTAAAGATATTGATCAGTTAATATTCAGATATTAAGTGTTGAATAGCACAAATAAATCACATGAAGGCATACTAAGTGTCATGTGTCACTTTGTTACTCTACGTTGTGATTTCAGATTGCATTGTGCCTTGATTTCTGGACAGAAATAAATATGGAATTGTTAATCATAATTGCCTGATGGCTTCACATGATAGAAAGATCTGCAATATTATAAAGATCTGTGACCATATTAAACTCTTCTTATCATTGTACAGACAAATCACTGAACAAGACTGCAAAGTCAGTCATTTTAATGTAACTGTAAAGACATTTATGAATGCACTGCACTTAATCAGATATTTCATTGTATATTTACATATGTATCATTACAAAAGGCTGTTGTGCAAAGATTTTATGTAAATTCTTTATGACGGGTCTTGGACACATCGAACATATGTGGAAACACCAGTGCTATTTGCACTTGACCTTCAAAATTTTGGATACAAAGGATAAAGGACTATGGCTAGATTTGGAAATATTTTAAGAGAATTTCAAGAAAATGTGTGCAACAGAATTCTTTTATAATGATATTGATTCTGCAGAAGTCATAGCTACAGTTGATACATCCAAATATCCTGTGCATCATTATCCTATTGAACGGATCGGATTTAGCAGGCAGATGATCACCAATGCCTTTCTGAAAATATTTAATTCTTTGGTTTTACACATTTGTGACATAATGTGCATTGATGGAATGAAAGTTAAATTGTATGCATTACTTTGTACAATATGAAATGCCGTAAAGCCTGCATTCATGCTAACTTTGGCAGTGATATGTTTTATAGTGCTATCAATCTCAGTCTGTACTATAAACTTTGTGGTAATTGAAATAATTTATGTTGTTGTTAGATTTTGTCCTTGCATGCCGTGTTATAGTGCAAAGTGAGCAACGCTTGGGGCTGTCCATTCATTACGTCAACGAAATAGGGGAGGGATTCAAAACAGTTTGACAATTTTTGACAGGGAAGGGGTCAAGAGAAGCTGATGTCAACAATTTCATTTTTTGCAAATAATAAAAAATAGGAAATTTCATTGAATACTATCTATTGCAACATAAAAAAGCCTGACAAGCAAAAAAAGGTCATCACCGCCACATTTTTACACCTTGAGCAAAAAAAGGGGAAGAGGTCTCATCACTGCAAAAATAATAACCTTCTTAACTTTTTAGGGGGCTCATCACCGATCTTGGACCGATCTTGGGGAGGCATCAAAAGTTTTTGACATAATTATAGGGGGTCACAGAAAGTTTGACAGTTGTCGACAGGGGTCAAAAATTGTTGACATAATTAATGGACAGCCCTTTTGCAGCATATATGACCAGAACTCCATAAGAAACAGGTTTTTGAATGGTGAAAATTATTTAATATTGTGTTCATCACGATGTTGCCATTTTTATTAAGGGCTTATATTTAAAATTTCAAACAAGTAGCAAAGATATTGCTCATCAATGTTGAAAATGGGACCAAAGGCCAACCAGGGAGGAAGATGCCTGTCTCTAATATGGCCATGAGAAGCAAAAAAGTGCTCATCTTAATTTTGGGCAACCTGGGCAGTGGTTTGTGAATAAGTTACCCATAGTCCACATGTAGAGCTGCCAATTAAGCTGAATAACAAATTAGTCTTACAATAAATAGTCTTGCATGAAACATCATCATATTAGGCTTTTGGTCTACAACATCTCAACATGGCTGGATTAATATTTTACAAGACTGAGCTACGCCTCTGTTTCTTCATCTAATGCAAAGGCCATAAGAGTTTCTACAAAGTCTTTTCGCAAATTTTCCCTTGCTGCAATCATTCGCTGTTTGGCTTTTTGAAACGCATCTGAAATTCAGAACAAAATCATTATCTCTCTCTCTCTCTCTCTCTCTCTCTCTCTCTCTCATATGTGTATATATATATATATATATATATATTATATATATATATACATACATACATGCATATATATACATACATATATATATATATACACCAGAGGTCTCGAACTCAAATTGCTCCGGGGGCCGCATGAGGACTTGCACACTAACTCGAGGGCCGCAACATCAGAATTTTGTTACAAATTTACAATGATAAAGTGTATAAAAAACAAAATAAGAACATAGTCATAGTGTTTTACGAATTTTATATAGTACAAAATTTAACTAAATCAACGTTTTACTCTACATTAAACAATGGGATCGCCTCCGATAGAGAACCGGAAGTATGTGTACATATAAAATAATCACTAGATTCGAAAGACTACGAATATCTAAGTACTGTAAGTAGCAACTTATAATAGCTAAGATGGCATGGACGTTAACAGGCACCGAGAGAAATATATACAAATTACATACGGCAAATTGATTTTGAATCCCAAAATGCATTGCGGGCCGCATAAAATGCCCTCATGTTTGAGACCCCTGATATACACACACAAATGATTTTACACATTAAAGCAGAATAACGAATTTCAAAACTAGTAATAAATGATGCAAGCCAATGTTATTTGAAAAATACTGATATCATTGTAATTAAAATAAGATGCTATGTAGTTTTAGCAGTGCCACTGAATTTAAAATGATTTGAAGCTCAGACAATCGACTCTCAGTCAACTCTAGATTTTTTGACATGGTGTTTCAGAATATAAAATAGCTTCTGCACATTAGTTCATTTTAGTACCAAATTAAAAAAATTGAAATTTGTAATACCTGACAGAATTTAAAATCATGATCAAGAAGAGTAAAAGACTAAACAGTAAAATCAGGCATATGTGCACATAAACAGATGAATGGTGAGAACTTACCAAGGACGTTAAGCACATTTACTTTCGTCATTGAAAATCCTATTTTGTCCATAACAGTAAGAAACATTTGACGAGAAGAAGCACTCTGCAAGAAGGCCCTGGATGAAAGAAAAGCAACAATATATTTGCAAGACAGCTACCTTGGCACAACAACAACATTCAGGTGACTGAGCTGGCTGACAGGAGGACATATGATGCATTTTATAAAAACAATTTGTCATTTGAGAAATGTAAACATTAGAATCAGCAATGTTGTACATACAGATTGACAGAGTATTAAGAGTATTCCAGTTTTGCAATTAAAATACTTCTTAACCCATCAACTTGTTAGAAGCTGACGATTCTTTGTGTATTAGAACTTCTCAGTAGGCCTATGGATAAATTTATGTTCTAGTGTGCATAAGATTTTATATTTAGCAGCATAGACAATATTGAATAGACATAATCACCTTGACTGGATAACAGTGTTGGTCTTGATGGTTACAGTTCCTGTTGAAAGTGACTTGAATCCAAATTTACTGAGGTGACTTCCCTACGAGTAAAATTAAATATTTAATTGGTAAATATCAAATATGTATTAATGCCTACATGAAAAACATTTCTGATGCCTTTCTCTTTCATAAAATTGATTTAATGCAAGCGCTAGAATTGCTGAAAGCAAACAGACGATGGGCAGTTGATTTGCAAAAATCCTCAATTGCTATAGAAATTGTTTTTACTCCTATAGCTTAATGCTTATCTCTTAAAAATAGTAAGTGATGGTCAGCCATAAACAACTAATCTGCATGATTAAATCACTTTTGCCTTACAATTAATCATCATGGAACTTCTATAGCACCATTTTAATAATGTTCTTGACGTCAGTCGATGGTTGCTGCTCTTTGGTTTGAATCGTAATGCCCATTGTTGAATCCAATAAGTCAGTCTGATTTTCTGGTCCCAGTTACGGTGGATAGGCAATAGAGAACGGGTACATTTTGAGTCATTTTGAATTAATTACAAAAGCAGTCCTATACAAGAGGTTCCATCAATATCACAAAGGCTAGCCAGAGATGGAGAATAACTGTTACAAAGCATTCTACTTTGAATTGTGTAACACTCGGCAGAGGGTTCAAAGGACAGCCCTGCACCTCTCAAATTTTACGCTGTACATCTCCATCGACTTCCCATCTGTGATCATGGCATACTTAGGCAAATAATTCTTGCTTCAGCTGC
This sequence comes from Metaphire vulgaris, assembly GCA_018105865.1. Classification (NCBI taxonomy): domain Eukaryota; kingdom Metazoa; phylum Annelida; class Clitellata; order Crassiclitellata; family Megascolecidae; genus Metaphire; species Metaphire vulgaris. The sequence continues at coordinate 10,282,793 of CM030845.1, read as the reverse complement.
ACTTTGGGGCTCTACATCTTTTCTTACTGATCTTCAACTACTTGCAACGATCTGCTCTGTTCCTTTCGCGCGTTTTCAATGTTTTGCATAATGTAAAATTTGCTGGAATACAAATAAAATAAACTGGCTTAATATGCTACATAAGAAACGGACAATGAGCATTTTTGATAGGTTGAAAGCAATTAAAGCAATCTACGGGCAACAAATTGCCTACCTCAAAGGTGGAAGGAATAGCAATATACGTAGGATCTTCAAGTTCTGGGGAGCTTCCAACAAAAAACCGTCGTAATTCCGACACAAATGATTGTCCTGTTGGTCGCCAGCAATTCACTTTGTGCTCCTGAATGCCTGCAAATAACATTCAAGCCAAAAGAAAACCAGGTGACAATTCTGCTTTAACTGGTATTGCATTTTCCCATTATATGTATTAGATACCAGAGATACATTCAGAATTTTCATCCAGCTCACCACACCTGTGAGACAGTAAGTACTGGTAGTCTTCTCCATAGTTTTCTATTCTGAGAATAATGCTTCATCAATACAAATTTCCTCATTACTTAGTTTAATTATTTCAATCCAGATCATAAGTGGTCGGCTGTGTGGCCACTTATTAATGACATACAGCCTTCTTACTCACTAAACATATTTCACTATTATGTTAGAATACTAACAAAACATTAACAATGATGGGTATTGAACCTGGCATGTGGGGAAGAGAGAGATAACCATAACCCTCAGTTCGATATCTATCCCATTCATCAAGAGATAGCACCTCAATAAACATCAAAGGTAACTTGGCAAAATGATCTTCTACAACAAAACAACCAATGAGATCAGTACTTAAGCATTTAACAGTCAACTATATGAAGTCATGCTGCTTCTACTTGGGCTATCATTAGACACGTCGGAATGAATTTTTAGCAGGGGTGCATTTTTCAGGGGAGCAAAAAAATCATTTCATCATTTGTCATAAAAAATCTGACAACCAAAAAAAGAGGTCATCACCCTTCCTTTACCTTGTCATCAAAAATCTTGATAAGCAAAAAAATAGCCTCATCTTCCAGGGGGTGCAGTTTGCACCCCCTAATTTTTTCCAGGGGATGCACCTTATGGGCCTGGCTATTATGAACTAAAGACATCATCATTCAATCTTTCGAATCTCTTGTCAAATAAATATTGCCAATGTCTTGAGGTATATACTTCTTCTGCACAGCTTATTCTCTATAATCCTCTAAATCAGTGGTGTACTTTTGCATTTGCAAAGTTAGTAAGCAAGATATTGAAAACTAACTAAAGAACCCATCATTATAACAGGGTAAAATACCTGATTTCTCGTGATGAACGCTGTCTTTGTAGAGGAGATCAAAATTAAAAGGGTATGAATAAAAGGCTTCATCTCCCTTAAAAGCAAAACAACAATTAGATTTAAAAGAAACTTCAAATAATGTATATAAGCCACTAGTATAAATAAAACAGCTCAAAGAAACTGAGCAGAAAAAGTGAAGTCATATCACACCATTATATTCTGGCATTATATAAGAATTAAAAAGCAAATGACTAACTTATGAGAGACAAAAATCAGTTAGCAAGTTAATTGAACAAGAATTTCAATAATAATTAATTTGTCTTACATCTGGTTTTGAAACTGTAACACATATCTGAGTGGCTCCAGATAGAGGCTGAACACCATTTGGAACCCAACCTAGAGCCAAACATCCATATCCATATTCACCCTATTGCATTCACTACTGGTCATAATTTCCAACAACACAGTTAAAGAAATATAACTAAAAACCATCAAGTTATGCATTTATCTATTAAATAATAATATCTCTAATAATCCACTGATCACAGTATCAGAATAATGTGCAAACTCGCACATGTTAGGCTATGCAGGCAGTACAATAAGTTCAAGAACAATCCTAAGAATATTTATTACAGCATAAGATACAAGCAAAATATCAGTAATCATTATTAGTAATTACCTGGTAATTGTTTAAATAACATAATTTAAATTCAGAAATGTGAATGAGTTTCAATCAACTACATTAAGTGAATTTTTTCATAATTATTAATTAATTGATTAATTATAATTATCAGGTGCACGTAATGGGAAATTTTTATTTAAGAACTAAACTGTATGTGGCCTCTGAACAGATTCCCAACTTTAGCAGAGGGCCCCCACCTAAAAAATTTATACAAGTTCTCTGATAAATCGGTTTCTGTTATTTTATTTCATAGTCTCACTGAAACAAGTGGAAGAAACAAAGATCTACATGGACAGAGACGCGTGGAAAGGCTACTTCACAGACAGACCACAAGTCTAACTGCATCGGGGTACAAGGTACAAGTCTGTTCACTCCTAGCGATACAGTAACTAAAAGCTTAACCTCAATCATACACATAATTTGATTTTGAGAGCTTGAGGAGGATTTTAGTCTGTGTGAAACTACTATGAATAGCCAACCAAGAATCACCAAGCAGACAAACACAAACTAGCAAACAGGCTGCATCAATATAACGCAGGCCACCATATTTAGAATTACTTGCCACAAGAGTAGATACATGTACGAGATTTTAGTCTAATTATCGGCAAATACAGAGTACCTTGTGGAAGATCGATGAACCAATGCACATAAAGGTGATCATACTCAAAATTCTTTGCTGAAACTGAAAATAAACAAAACTAGTCAAAGCCCTTTGAAAAACAAGGCTCTTTTACATAAATGAAAAGATCAAGTGAATACAAAATAATCTGGAAATAAACTAAATGCAACACTATCAGCTAAATTACATATTTGAAACAGCAGTAGCAATGTTAATGCCCAGGATGAACTGAATGCAAAAGTTGACTGATTAAAATAAAGAACACATTCTCAACTATGACTTCATATACAAAAGAATGAACAAGTTTGTATATAACTTCTGTACAACTCACTTATACTTCCAGATATTTTCAATCGAAAAACATCGGCAGGAGTCTGCAGCGAACAGACAAAACCATTTTGTGTAATTTAATTGCAACTTTCTATAATAAAGAGCCACACCAAATCAACAGAATACCAGGTCAGACTACTTACTTACTTACTGCTCCCAAACAATCTATAACAGGAAAGTTGAACTAATATAATAAAAAATATGCAAATAAAATTGGCAGATAACTAAAAAATTATATAAATTAAATAATAAAATCTGATCACCATTTCAAAATTCTGTCCAACAGAGGCGGCCAAGAAGTCCGCATGACGGGCATACATCTGGAAAACATCGAACACATACATAGGGTAAACTGTATCTTCAAACTCGTTAATCCAGTTGCCATTATCAAAGAATTTACCTGTTCCAAGAATATTGAGACTAATTTTTCACTTTTATTTTGATCGGAAAACGATCCTCTACTTCAAACCTTAATTTTTATCGTCAGATTCCCACATATTCAAAACTTACTGATAGAAGCTCAAGAGTACATTTTGACATACCTCTTTATACAGTTTGTATTCTTTCAGCTGTTCTTGTCTGAAAAAAATGCATAATGCACGTTACTTCTTTATTTCTTTATGCATATTTCACAAATATCTGACACATAAATACACAATATTGAATCTTTGAAAACTTAAGAAAGATCATTAGGATCTAAGACTGAGATCCATTATCAACAATGTCAATAACAACTATAAAGGTAATGATCAACAAAGTAAAGAAAAAGGCAAGCATTAAGACAACAAGGACACACAATATAAATGCATACTTACTGCATAGTCTTTATGCACTTTGAAGCTGTCACAATTAATTAGTCTAAATATTAAAGTCTAAGAGTCAGATATCTTTGGTTTCATGTTCCCTCAAATTTAAGATAATGGCAACAACATACCTTTGTGGCAAGATTTCAGTATAGCAAGTTTGATTAGATGTCTAGTAGCAAGGTAGTTCAAACATATTTGGAAAAGGTTGTCAACTTTGACAAATTGCAATAAAGGACACCCGGTGCGGAAAAACCTTGGTGTCACCAGGTCCGAAGAAAAAAGGGTTAACTTCTTTCTGAAGTGCGGTGACAAGCAAAAAAGGTCATCTTCCTTCTGAAATGCGATGTCAAGCAAAAAAGGTCATCTTCCTTCTGAAATGCGATGTCAAGCAAAAAAGGTCATCTCCCTTCTGAAATGCGATGTCAAGCAAAAAAGGTCATCTTCCTTCTGAAATGCGATGTCAAGCAAAAAAGGTCATCTTCCTTCTGAAATGCGATGTCAAGCAAAAAAGGTCATCTCCCTTCTGAAATGGGGTGACAAGCAAAAAAACGAAATTTCAATTGAAATGTGTGGTTTCATGACTTGATTTTTGAAATAAAGGACAAACCATGGTCCTTTATAAAAGCAATAAAGGACAAGGACTCAGAGGTGCATTAAAGAACTGTCCTTTGAAATAAAGGACGGTTGGCAACCCTATATTTGGAGTAAAGTCCAAACAGGACTGGAGGACAATTGCCACATGGAGAAAGGCTGGCACAGCTGATATAATTTGAAGTGATTCACTGCATGTAGTGTGCGTGTGTGCGTTTGCGTGTGTGTTCTATGACAAAGGTGCATGGTCAGTAGGTAGTATTGTCATGAAAGTTTAAAAAGATCAAATGACTTAACTGGTTTTCCTTTTATAACACAATTATACAATAACTTAACGTAAACTGTTAGGTCTTGCTTGGCCTATATGTAACAAAATGTTTCTTAACTTTTGGCAAAAACTGGACTAAGACGGATAAAAATCGGAAAGTATCAAATTGGATAAGACCAAGCTTCAAGAACAATGACTAATTCAACAAAGACAAAGACAAGAAATACCTCCTTAAGGAAATTGAAAACCTATTTAGGCAACCACAGAAACCTAAATGCCTATGCATCTACTGGTTTCAGTTTCAGTGAGTCAAGTCTATCATTAAATCAAGCCTACAAACCTTGAGAGTTGTCTGGAAGTATGCTCAATTGTGTATTGATAGATGTCTACAACAATATAACTATACTCAACTTCGAATTAAATACAGCCTAAATACAGTATATATATATATATGCATATATATATATATATGCATATAAATACAACACTATAAAAACTCTTCAATACCAATGATTTACTCAAATACATCTGGAAGAATACCAAGAAAAACAGTTGAACAAGGAGACATCTGGGATATGGACACAGCAAGTGACATAGAAGAAGACAAATTCAGGTCAACCATCTGGCAAAAGTATCAACTGGCTAGCTGACCTGGTGCAAAGCCATCAAAATTTAATCAAACTCACAGAGAGGAAGAAGAACAACATAATTATCAGCTTCCAAAAGGAAAGGGCATTCGTTTATGGAAAGAGTTTGGTAATTCCTTCAAAGGCTGGATGTCAATTAATAATAAATAAAGACATGAAAAAACTTGGATTAAAAATACATTATGTTCAAAATAAGAACTTAAGGAGGAGGCTAATATATATTAGGTCTAACAGTAGTAGAATGCTGTGTGTGTGTGTGTGTCTGTGTATATTGGTCTGTGTCTGTGTGCTGCCTCTTCCTTATCAGTTTCGGTATTTGAGTAAATGCTGTCTAGTCCTACGCTTGATGATAATTATTTTATATTAAACAGTGTAAATAGTTAAAGCTGAAAAGCAATAATTCAAAAAGACAACATCTGACAACAAAAATAAAAGAGACAAGAAACTGACCACACCCAGGGCCAATGGCTTGTGAAACTCCTGTGTTGTAAGCTTTACGGCCTTTATTGAAGTCTGGATTAATGCTTAGCACTCCATTCCCATCAATTCTGATTGTACAAAGAACAACTTCATCTGCTTCAGTCGCAACTCTGCACAGTCAAATACAACGAAAATTGAATAATTATCTATTAGGCCATCGGCAAACAAGAATATCAAAAGACAGAATATCAAACTCAAAATGATCAAATAAAATAGAAAAACGGAAAGAAACTCTATAATCATATTAAAATTTTTAAATGCATGCATGAAAAAATTTTCTCATCACTTCCAAATTAATTCACCAGAAATAATTCTTGGACTGCACTAAGTGGAATTTGCTAACAAGAAAGAAAGAAAGAGAAGAAACCAATCTCATCTTCAACATGTCATTTTAAAATGAAATCCTGTCTGCCACATTAAGCCAAAGTATGAGCCTAACTACAAAGAAAACTAAAAACAAAAATTTTGAAGCTGATATATGCATATATTTCTATTCACAGTCTGCATTTCGCAGCTCATTAGATTGACAGACCTGAATGAAGGTGACACGTCGGCCATTATGTACATAGTCTGAACTCCAGTGCTCAAAAGCCTGTTGCAACGTTTCATTTCTTCGGTTGGTTCATAGCTGACGATATTAGTTTTAGGAATAAGTTTCTTCTCACTGTATGCAACAAAAACAGTCCTGCTGCAAGGGCTTCATGCACACAAGACTATAATATATATACTACTATAACTATTACTACTACTGGTGCCAATGCTACTAATACTGCTATTACTATTCATATAACTATTACCACTACTTCTGCTGCTACTACCAATACTACTACTGCTACTATTAATACTACTATTACAAAATAACAAACCCTCTGTAAATTATAAAAACCAGCAAGACAAAGAAAACTAATAATTTCACAACCTCTTACAAAGCATTCCTCTCCGATGTCGAACAGTTTCCATTTTTTCGGCCAAAGGTGTTACTTCTTCTGTTGGCGAATTGGTAAATTTCTGATGAAGCTAAATAATTATGGACCATCCATATATTACGTATGCAGCAAGGGAGGTTATTGGATTTATGAAGTTTTGTGTATGGATGCGTACAGGGGAGGGGAAGGTCTCGACTGAATGTGCAACACACACACACACACACACACACACACACACACACACATATATATATATATATATATATCAAAGTCTTAGTTTTAATTATCAAAGTCATACAGGCCCCGTGGGTCAATCAGTGCATGTTCACTGTGAATTGAATAAACTGATTAACCTTGTGGACAAAGTACAGTAATTAAAGCTCTTATCAGTACTTTTTAGAGCAGAGTTTAGAGGGAGTATGGAGGGAGAAACCCTCTCCCATCAATTGCCAGCCCTGTTTACAGATGTACCAAACAAGGTGGGGGTAAGCCAATTTGAATGTATGCATGAGGTCCTCAAAATGGAGGGGTGTGACAGGGAAAGGGGCCTGAAAATGCAACTCATGTGCATACGTAATATATGCCTTATACAGCAAATACTAATTTTTAAAATACGTCTTATGAACCATAAAATAATATAACAACATTGATCTGACACCTAGGCCTTGTTTATATTGAGGCAAAGACATTGCAACATAAAGACTCAAATTCAGACTCCAATTTTGACTCCATTACTTATTGAAATAAATAAATATACTCGGTATGAAATAAATGAACTAGAACATACTGTAGCTATCAGAAGAATTGAAAAATGCATATCACAAATATTCATGAGGATCAAGAAGATAGGATATCAAACTGCCAACCAATATAATTAATATCCACACACCAAAGTTAGATGTTCATTGTGGAATTTACTAACTGAAGGCTCTCCAGACTTCTAGGGCGGTGCTGATCTCCATTTCAAGGCCCTTGGCCAGGTGACCGGTGCAAGTTATATGATATGGGGCCAGTGTTCTCATGCTATATGCCTGCTTACTCAGTGGATTAATCTGCTACTCAGTTGCCACCACCGCCACTGAAAGCTATTAAACAACAAATCATGGTCCTAATGAATGGGTGGAAGATGGCAGAGTGGGTTATGTGTTGGAGTGGCAGGCTGATGGAGCAGGTTCAAACCCTGTTAGCATGCCTAGTGGTTTTCACACAGACAGTAATGCCTCCTAAGCCACTTTAAATCACTTTATGTTGAATATTCAACTATTCATCTATTTGTCTGTACAATTTGTGAGCACGCAAAATGGCAAACCAAAGCTGAATATGGATGAACAAAGTAAATGAGGTTGGTATTGGTACGGTTTATGGAACCAAGCACCCAAGAAACCTCCAAGTTCACAGTCATGCTATATATTCAACTCAGAAGAACTTATTTCAGATTTGCATCCACATCATTTGCAGGTCTATCAGATATCATCATTCTCTATAGCTTCTATTTCAGCATGGATAACAATCAGTTTCTTTATATCTTAAAAATAATTAGCCTATATAAAAATATTAAGACACATCTGGATAAGAATTATAATCAATGTCAATACCAGACTGCTGTTTGTGAAACAGTCATGGTCAATATACGAGAACAATCGCCGTGTGGGTCGACCAATCTCCCTGAACAGAATTTAAAAAATTAAATAGTCAGCATTTTATAACTTTGCAGAACAATCATTTCAAAAACCATAAATAAATTAAAACCATTAAATAAATAATAAAATTAAAATATTAAATAAATAATGAAATATAATATTAAATAAATATTAAAATTTAAATATTAAATAACTAGTAAAACATAAGTATTAAATACATATTAAAATATATATATAATAAATAAACATTAAAATATAAAAGAAATGCATGTCATGTAATGCCACAAGCTGTTGCTGCAATGCGGCATTTGGCTGTGGAAACAGGTGGCCTCCATTATTTTCTATTCTGAACTGTGCTTAGAAGGTCAGATCTAGAAGGAACTGCATTTCTAAACAGTTATCCAGAAATAAAGAAATAATTATTTCAAAAGCTACTTCGGAAGAAAAAGCCAAACTGACTGAAGCTTTCTAGTGTCCTGATGGTACTTTTTTGCCAGAGGATTAGTGCAATTTTGGTCAGTGCTGTACAAATCCATTTCTCTCTGCAAAGCATACAATACATATTTAGACTTTTCCACCACAAGATTTAAAGAGAACTTGCAAATATTTTCAAGTCCACAAAACTGGGTTGTGTCTCACATATGATAGACTGAAGAGTCAAAATGTAAGCAAAATAGTAATATTGGTAGCTTCAATTTTGGAAGTTCTTGTTCGAAATAACAAAAACAGTTATCACAGCAGAAAAATCTGCAGCAAGCATACAATTTAAGGTGGCCAATAGTATCAATATTTGGTCCAAACACAAATAATAGCAAAGTTATTATGCAATAGTCTATACAATAAGTAATAGCTGCAATATCAATAAATTTAGCAAATCCAAAATTTATAACAAATAATAGCTCACTGTTCATAATAGGACTAGATACAGTTTGAATACCTGGTACAGCATTAGCACACATTCATACTTTACAAGATTCATGTACTAAGATGTAACAGCAGAATGATTTAAACCTGACTGAAAACTTTTTCCTGCCAGCGGAATTCATATTCTTCTCCATCATCTATATCAGAGGTCTTACTCTGTCTTACTGTTTGAAGTTCAACATCACTGTCTACTTTCTTTGTCAGTATCTGAGGTATGTTTGTACTTGTTGCTGATTTCTCCAAACGAACCCTAATTTATCAAAAATAGGAACAAAGGAATATTGGAAAAATAATGTAGATGGATGATAATAACTCAAAGTCTGGCAAAGGAAACTTGATTTTGATTTTAAAAATTGGGACAATGCCCAAAATAATCATTATTGACATAGTCGTGGCAGAAATGGCAGAAAACGAAAGACAGGTCTGTTGCAATATAAACAAATCGTGACAAATTAAATCAGCGTTTGAATTGAGAGCCATTATTTGATGCAATTGAACGCATACCGCAGCATGTACGGACGCAGAAGACTCGTTCCTCAAATAGGTCTCTTTAGTATCAATACATTTTAGTGTACTGGTTAAAAAACAATTGATGAAGGAATAAGTTTCAGACATTTCCCAAAGATTTTTTAGAAGCAAGCAAACATAAAGATTATATTTTAACTAGTCAATGTCTATTAGCATTATAAGGTTGCTTATAAACATGTCTTAAAATCAATAATGGATAAATCATTTTTACTTCAGTACAACCACCGACTACAACAATGTTTTAATAGATTTTGAGGCAATCATTGCATTGAAGTTCTCCAGCAATTTAAGTAGATAAATACTTTATATACACACACATAATATTCGTTACGATGATTAAATATATATGCCTTAGCTCGTGCAGTTACCAAATCACCTAAATTCTGTAATACTACGCCATTACTCAAATCACCACACTGGCTGAAAATAGCCAAATGTATTGAATATAAAATAATATCGATGACTTATAACTCACTTCAGATGTTAAAACCAGTCTACCTATGAAATTGGATAATCCCACAACATCCTCGATTTACTTGATCGATCTCTCTCACGTAACTCTTCTTCATCCTCTGAATCAATCATCTCTCAAAATTTGCAACCACACTTTTGCATATGCTGCACCAGAACTTTGGAACTAAATTCCAGCATCCCTCTGCTGCCTATACCATGGTCAAATAACAAATTCTGGGTCATAATTCCCTTCTCTTTTTGCAACAGCTCCTCAAGTTTTTCTTTCTAAACTCAAATCATTTCTTTTTTTAAAAAATCATCTCCATATCTGCAATGTCCCAAACACACTGGCCTCTTGGATTAAATGACCATGCATGAATGACCCCACCTTTGGCTATAGCTGCTTCATACCAAGATTAAGAACCTTGGCATAAGGAGCTACTTCGGTGCTGCATTTGAAAGCGCTATAGAAACTAACGAAATTTTACTCACTTATATATGGTTTGTTATGCACTTATTGTCTGAGTGTATCTATGCACCGAAAGTGCAACCAAATCAACTGACAGAATCGCCTTTAACCTCAATAATAACATACTGGAAGCATTATTTGCAGCATGATGCAGAAGCAGCATGAGCATTTGCGCTGCATAAATTCGTTTCATCTACCTTATTCTAATGTTTCCGATTGAATCGCGCGACCGATAATACGCTGCTCCGTAATTCGGTTCATGCACGTCCGCCATTTTGACGCACCTACCCTAGTTACGCGAGGAATCGGGCGCGTTTTTAAATTGCGCGGCGTTGTTCTACGCAGTGATTAAACACAGTTCAGTGTTGGATTCATTTCAGGCAGACACTGGTAACGAGTGTTATCCTATTCTGAAGTCTTCTCCGTCTGGATTTTGGCTTCAATGTGGACCACTCTCTTTTATGTTATCCCTTTCGATTGTTAATCTACGTGTGAAAACTTTTAACGCATCAGCCTCCTGGACTGGACGTCTCACACTTTTCATCTTATCTGTACTGTTCCACGCCCGTTGAATCAGTCATCTCTCAATATCTGCTACCTCGCTTTGTCATATGCAGCACCAAAACTTTGAACTCAATTCCAGCCTTCCACCGCAGCCTATGACACAGTCAAACAACAAGCTTTGGACCCTCATTTCCTTTAAATCTTTCTATATCTCCTCAAACTTCAATATATTAAAACCTACCTATTCCAAAAGTCATTTTCTCCGTGGTTATAATAACTTGCCCGGCCGCTTCATGGATATACTGTATACACTATATAACACTCTGAGTCTCTGACGTTTGCCTGGCCGACAATCCACCTTGCCCATAGTTATTTCAAGAAAGATTAAGCGCCTAAAAATAAGCAGTTACCAATTTACAACAAACTATAAGCGCTATGTACACTTACGAGATCTTACTTGTTTACTCATTTGACCCTTAATGGGGTTTTTCAATCATTCCTCCAAGCCTTCCGAGGGGTTTTTACTTTTTAGCAGGCTGTCTGTTGGGTTTTCCAAAGCATCCGAGTGGCAACACCGATGATCACATGTTTCCTGCCACGGCGTTAGCGTGAACGGGGCTATTTATCGTGGGCTCAATAATATTACTGACTTATGTAGCGCCATCGTGATATGTCGAGGCTTATCGGAACCGAACGTTATGGATCGACGTATCTGAGCAACTCTTACGCGTTGTCGACCCATGACCAGCGAGTGGAAGTCGTCGCTGCCCATAGAAACTACAGATTCCAGTCCCTTTCACAGTTTTTCAGGGTGAGTTTTTTATATTAAAGTTTAGGTCCTGGATAGAGTCACGGAAGCCGTGACTTTATCCACAGGGTTAGAGTCACGTGAGTGCTCCCATTGGCTAAAACCTTGTAAGTGAGCACGTGAAAAGTGTCGTGACTTTATCAGCATAGATATAGTCACGGCTTCCGTGACTTTATCCACAGGGTTAGAGTCACGTGAGTGCTCCCATTGGCTAATACTTTAAGTGAGCACGTCTTGGTCTTTGCCTAGCGGCAGTCGTGATAGCCAGTGAGTTGGTCTTGGTCTTTGCCTCGCGGTAGGGTTTTCGAAGCCTTGACCTTGGTCTTGAGGTCTAATGTCTTGGCCTCGTGGGTTAGTGCCTTGGACTTGGTCTCGCAAGTCATTGCCATTGTCACAGCACAATTAAGGCACTCCACGTCCGTGAAATCTCGCGAGACTAAAAATCGGCCTATCAGTGCACTCACGGGACTCTAGCTACATGGATAGAGTCACGGCATCCGTGACTCTATCCACAACGTAAAGTTTAACCCCCAAATACCTCGATATGAATTAACCTTAATACTTCATGCGTTATTGACGCTTATAGGGTATTCTGAATTTGCAGAGTAATCAATTTATCAATAAAAATTATTGCGCCAATATCATAATACCAAGGGCATCCAGGCGTACCGAGAGAAAGCGCAAGCCTCGGTTTGTGGGCCCTTATGCAAAGATCAGCACACTTGTGTGTATATTAGTTAATAAAGGTCGTGTCAAACAAGACTACACGGCATATTTCAGATATATACACAAAAAGTGCAATATATATATATATATATATATATATATATATATATATATATATATATATATATATATATTCAATATTGTTTTCTTTTAAAATTAGGGAGCATCATATGCTCTGTCACCATGGTCTTTTGGAACTCCAATCACTAGCACATGTGGTTGTATTTGCCACTAAAAAGTGACCAAATCAAGCCTGTTGTTGGCCTATTGTTAGTGTCAACTTATTCCTAATATAATGCATAGATTTCCACAGCACATACCTTCACATTTATAATAAAAATCTGTCATTATTAGAATTAATATTTAATTAATTTTAATTCAAGCCTTGAGCTTGTATACTTGGGCACAATTTGCACAAAGAGGGGTGGCGGTAATGTTTGAAAGACTCAAAGTTCATCTTCAAATTTAGGCTTTGCTTGCAAACCACCAAGCAGATGGTCATAGACCACTGGTGGTCGAATTTTCTTACATTTCTGAAATACCAGGTGTTATTGACTCAGACTGAGTTGGTCAATTAGTGCACAAATTAATTAAGTGCAAACAGTTCAAGGTGCATGTTGTTGTAGTGACTTACACCTTTGATTTAATTGCTGGCATAATTTTCATTATGTTTTAGTCGGTGTTTCTGCCACAAGGATATCCAGAGAGTGTAAGCGAGGATTATCTGGAGTATCAGATTTGGGATACCATTCAGGTAGTTATGATAATGTTTATGATAATTTTTTTGTATTACATAGTAAAACGTAAAGTTTTCCCATGCCTGGATTCGAACTTTGGGGCCAATGCTGATCTCTGATCTTCGAGACATACAGCAACACATGTGGCTTACGCCATTAACCTAGAGTAGGTTGCCAGCCAAACATGTAGGCCCACACTTTACTTCGCAGCGAACGCAGCTCCTCATTTCATGTTACAACCGCCCTCTAGTGAGCAAGGCTTCCGCGGGGATTGAACTTGTTCTGACAGCATGCCTGCCCAGCGTGTAGCCACTTCTGCCATCTTCCTGCCATCATGTTTAAATGACTAGATCAATTTGCATAGTACCTGGATACTCATGTCTGCTTAATCCTTCATTCTTAAAATTATCCTGATTGTAGATTTGCAATATGCTGATCAAGGTTATTGAGTTTTTGACACCTATTAGTTGTTAAGGTTGTTTATTTGAAGTATGTCTTTAAAATTGCTTATTAAATGCTTTAAAATAATGTACCTAATTGCTAACTATACTGTGTACTATACAGTGTATATGTGTGCAGGCATTTTCCAGCAGCATAACTGGCACTCTTGCTACTCAAGCAGTGCTTAAAGGTGTTGGTGTCGGCGATGAATCAGCCACTGTCTTAGCAGCAACCATCACCTGGTTAGTAAGAGGTACGTTGGTTTAATTTTCTTTCATGCATAAAATCATAATATTTCTATTTCTGAATGATTCATGGTAGTCATCTTTTTGGATAAATGTTGATTTATTAGTAATGGCTCTGACGTACATTTAAATTGACCTGAAGTATGTTTTTAATTATTGTGTCCAAATTTATGTGCTGATGTACATAGGACAGTCATAGGTGTTCCATGTTAATATAACCAAACTCAGTTAATTTACTTTGCAGCTGTCACCAAGGTAGCCAGACAAATAATTGATTGGAAGCAGAGCTAGCATGTAGCCTATTGCCCTGTATTGGAGTAGGGACTGACTATGAAATTTCATGAATCTTTTAAAAAAAATTGTAGGGCTGGTAATGATTAAATTTTTTTTGTTCGATTAATCGGAAATTTTTTTAATTGATTAATCGATTAATCTCGATTAATTAGGGTTAGGGTTACCCTAACCCTATCTCCCACCAGAAGTCTCTTAAATTTTTGACACTGTCGCTCTTATTACTCGCCATTTTGTTTAAACCATAGATTTAAATTAAAATCTATGCTATTAACGTTTTCCGATAGAATAATAATACTGGGGAAAAGTAAGTACGTGTAGAAGAAGCTAAAAACTATTAATAATTAATCCAACTATTAACAATTTTAAAAAAAATAGAAAATATAAAAATATTAAATTTTAATCGAAAATTTAATCGATTAAAGAAAATTTAATCGATTAAAAATTTTAACTATTAATCGGTAGATTAATAGTTAATTTCCGCAGCCCGAAAAAATTGTGTTTTATATAATGTGCCTTGTTACTCAAGTACTGTAGTGCTATGCATTGATGTTCATTCTATCCCAGTAGCACGTGAATACCTGTGATGCAGATAAATCCAATTGTGCTGTGCACAGCCAACGCTTTACACAAGCGTGTGACTGGTACTTGCTGTGACTAGCTAGTGGGTGACCAAAGAAAGAAAGAGGGAGGGAGGGAGAGAGTTATGGTACTTTGGGTGTTCTGCTTGGCAGTTAAAGAGCATAGAACTTTGAAAATAACTGCTTCATCGCTTGCAGCTTCTATCTCTCTCTGTGCAATGTTTCTACCAAAATTTTGCATTTGATCTCATTTGAGAAAAGCATCTCAAATATTTAGTCTCCATATAATTTACTTACATTATCGAATTACAGTGTTTATAAGTCAAAGAACACTTGATGGACTTCAAGTGGGCAATGACTAAGGCTGTAAATTTTTGTCTAGATGTTTCATACAGCTGTCTCCGTGAATGAATTCAATTGGCGCATTGAATGTACTGTTGAACAGTAACTCACTGGCTGCTTGAAATGTGACGGGGTTTAAACAGTCTTTCCCTTACTTGCAGTCTCACAAAAGAACAGCACTTTTACTTCTCGCTGGACCAGCTGTCTTTAATACTGTTATTCAACTCAATGAAATGTACAAATTAATTAACAACTACTAGCTACTTCTGAATTCATCAAGCAACTCTAAAGCTGGGAGGCCTCTTAGTGGCAATAAAGGAGGAGCTATTTAAATTCTTTATTCCATTACATCACAACCAAATTAAACTACAAACAATAATCAATGAGAACAGCAAAGCAGTGATTACGTCTAAACAGAGTTACAAACATATAAATGCATGGAACTCAGCTTAAAATGGTCCGTCTAATGCTGAATTTGTGCAAAATTAGTGCAAAAATTGGAATCTCCACAAATCGCGGCATGATTAAAATTTTTGTGGTGGATGTGAAATTCGTGATTGCCGTGAACAATTTACAGCCTTTGCAATGACATTAGCAGGCAATTTGTCTTCGTTAAAGCACTTCTCTAATGTAAATTTTAGATGGCATGGGGATGGTTGGTCGAATTATGTTTGCATGGATTCAAGGGTAAGTTTTGTAAAAGCATTTATTTGTAATACTATATGGCATTGGCATAAATGATGCATCTATGCTTTACTATATTTTGTCCTGACATCGTAATGTAGTACTGTTTTCGTAAATTTGCGTGTAACTGGTTGTGTAGTTAGATGACATTGTGTTTTCTCTTGTTCGATGGATGGAAATTAATGTGCTTTTGTGACAGATGGCAGAACTATAATTATATGTATGAATTTATGTGGCAGATGTTGAAATAATATGTTGCTGACTGTGCTGCCACTGGCCAAATACAGCAGGAATTCATTGTAATTGTAATGGAAGAAATAGAAAACTTCACAGAAGGCATATTGCCTTCCTTAAGTGTTAGACTCTTTGAGCTGAAGTTGGTAAATTGCTCTTTTTCTCCTGTGTGAGAAGTTTTTGAAATTAAAACTACACATTCCCAAGCCTTTAGTTTCATATTCTTTTCAGAGTTTTGAAAATCTTCATTAGGATGGGCTAACTTTCTTGCAGTCATGTTATAATATTTATAGATATTTCATTAACTGTGGCTATATAATACTTAAGTTTGACAGTTTATTGTATAGAATATGTAGAAACAAATGTTGAATCAGATGATAGACTATTTAATTTTTTTGCATAGATCTCAACTTGACTGTAACTGCAAAAGATGGAGGTATTAAATATTTTTTCTTCTAGTTATTGACTAACTGAATAAGTTCTGTAAAGGTTGTTCCCTTGAATTTTGGATTTAGAGACTATTTTCAAGCATTAATAGTAATGTAATGTAATTAATATTATATACCTTGAGTATGTGACTTAAATTGTTTATTTTGTTACCATTATGCTTCATCAAGAATCTGTGATATTTGATATAGAATGAGCAAAAGTATTTTTGGTGTATCTGATTGATGGAGTGAGTAAGTAGCCAAAGTCTATATCGTTAATGATTTTTATGTGATATTTTAGAGAAATATGTATTTTTAAATTCAATATATTATTTGTTTTGAATATAGTTATTTTCATCATGGAATTTTAAATATTTCACATATTTCTTATGTCTGTTGAATGTTGCTATTTATTGTCTGCAATGTGCTTTTAGGTTGTTTGCCGATGTTCTGAATGACACTGCGATATTTCTGGACATCCTTGCTCCGTTTTTTAATTCAAATTTCCGAGCAATAATCTGTATTTCAGGAATTTGCAGGGTTAGTCCAAAGCTATTAGAACCTTATTATTATTATGCAATTATGAGCTATTTATATTCAAAATGTTGTTCAGTTCGATTCGTTCATATTTGTTTGGGTTTGGATGATTTAGTTTTCATCCATTCTTCGAATACCAAAGAGTTTCTGGCAAAACAGAGTTCTTCTTAATTCAGTATGTGTGCTGTTAGTGTAGTCTTTATTTATGTCCTGTTGGTATTTTGAACTCTATTTCACTTTCCATCCTTTTTTGGATAGCTGGCGTAAATTAGTGTAGCACTTGGCCAATTTGCATGGGTTCATATCCTGACTGTGGATGGATATGCATGAAAAGCCCTTCTTCATTTGGATATAATGGTACATTCAGTATAATATATTTGATATACCAGTAAGAATAGATGACAAGGGAGAGATAACTGGTCACCTTCATTGAACTAAGGCCATAGAAAGTTATGGCACTGTTACTGTACAGTTCTCTAAGAAGTGGCTTTTCTTTTAACCGAATCATTTCTTTTTAACAATAATTATGATAATACTCTTCTTTACAGTAAAACCTCGCTATCTCGCCCCCCGTTAAGCCGCCAAACTCGTCTCTCGCCACGCGTTGGTCTGAAACGGATTTCCTGCCATGCATTCTACCTCGAAAAGCCGCCACCCTCGCCTCTCGCCCTCGCCATCAAGGCTTTGGGTTTGGTCCTATGTAATTTGACCTCGTTAATCTCGCCATTGCCACAAACTCAGGTGCATTTCACTGTCAAAGCATCGCTTTCGTTATGCTGTACAGGGTACTGTTAAGTACAGTATAACGAAAGCCATGTTTTCACCCATGAAACCTCCTCGCTCGCTTGCCAGTGGGAACAATTGCCAAGGGACACAATTAAATGGAAGACATCTGTCCACACCATCTCCCTAAATCAGTGTGGCTGGGGGTCGGAATTCCTCAGAGTCAATTGCCCGCAACCAAGGGGCAAGAGACGGAGAGGAGAGAGGCAGGGAAGGAGAAGGGAGGGAGGGTGAGAGAGAGACAGTGACAAGGTAGAGAGAGTCGCCAGAGAGAGAGGGGTCACCTGTGCAATTGTTTACGTTGTAATGCGGCCGTCCGCTGCTAATGGCGGGCACATTAAAGAGAAAGGCAAGAGCAGGGGAGGGAGATAAAGAGAGACAGAGGGAGAGGTAGAGGGAGAGAAAGAGACAAAGGAAGAGAGGAATAAATTTTATTGCTGTTAAACGTATAGGGTGGAATCTATGCTTTAACTTCTCAAAGACAGGCTACTATTCAGAACTACTTTTAGTAGGCCTACTCCATAGGCCTACACGCCTTTGAATAATTATTGTAACAATACTGGTCCAAACGGTGCATTTGCTTATGGCTACACAATGCCGTACTGTAGCCTACAGTGTTATGAATGGATATATATATATATATACAGTATATATATATATATATATATATATGTATATATATAATATGGAGAAGAGAGAGGGAGGAGTGAGAGACAGGGAAGAAAGTAAGGATATATATATATATATATATATATATAGTGTATACACAGTTCAACAATACTTTGTAATGGATTACTCAACTGACTTGCCCCCGTTATGTCGCCACCCCCGCCCCTCGCCAAAATAGAACGCCGCACGGATATGGGCGGGATAACGGGGGTTTACTGTATTGTTGTTTTCTTAATATTTTGTATTGTTGTATCAACTTATTTTTAATTTAAAAGCAGATAGTGATATATAGATTTCAACGGTCATGATATTTCCAATGTCACCGTGAAAATTTCAGTTCTGCCTGGGGTTTCTAATCCCCCTGGAAAGATGATGGTCTGCACCCCTGTATTCTGAAATAGAGGGGGTGCAGAGTGTGCAAATGACTTTTTTTTGCTTGTCAAGCTTTTTTTAGGTAAAAATTGAGCGTTGATGACCTTTTTTGCTTGGCAAGGATTTGAAAGAGAAAAATTTAACTTCGGAAAAATCTGCACCCCTGACCAAAATTCGTTCCGACGGCCCTGTTTTGGTTCCATTTTAATCTAAGTCATGATGCTGTTTCACGAGCGTATAACTGATATAAAATCCTCCCAGTTTTTTTCTAATACGGATTATATATGTGGTTTTGGCATTTTTTGCATTGATGTTTGGTGTGATGGTGCCGCTGTTTGTGGTTTCAGTCGATTGTTGGTGTGGCCGGTGGAGCAACGAGAGCTGCTTTAACTCAACACCAGGCCAGACGTAATAACATGGCTGATGTATCAGCTAAAGATGGAAGTCAGGTTATGCTCTGAATTATTGTGCAGTTTCTATCTTATTTATTTGCTTTCTGTTATTATTATTATTATTATTATTATTATTATTATTATTATTATTGTGTCTTTGTTTCACTGTGGACACTTTGGGCAGTTTGCTTTTACCCTATGTCAGCTAGTTCTTTATGAGATTCGGGTAAAATTGTTAATGTGGTGCTTGTAGGAGACACTTGTTCATTTGTTGGGTCTGGTTTGCAGCCTTCTTCTGATGCCTCTTGTTTCGGGAAAGCAGAAGTAAGTTATGCAAAATATGGAAAATTAAATAACATTGTATCTTGCTGTCGACATTTTTGGCAATCGTAGAAGCCTGAAGGAGTAACAGCTTAGGGAGAGGAATAAATCTTCTATTTCAATTTTTATAGCATTTTTATAGTAAAGCATTAGTCATGCATTAGTCATTGGACTAAAAGGTACTGAGCTGACCGTTTTAATGTCCACTCAGCATCATTGTACATATGCATGCCACAGGATCATGATGTTCTATTTGGACTAGCATCATATGGTGTCTCTTCATTGCTGGAACCATGCTTCACCTATATGCTAACTACCGTGCTGTTGTCTGTGTCACAATGGAAACGTTCAACCAGGCGCGGCTCCATCTGGTCGTTGGCAGATGGTTGGCTCATTCTAGATCTACAAGAAGCATTAACGTCAAAGAGATCAACCTTTTAGAACCAGTTTTGTGGAGTAAGTAACACAGCAGAACATTCTAATCTAAGTGATATAATGCAAATTGAATTCTTGACAATTTTGCTTAATGTGTCAATCCCAATACAGATATTTTACTCTTCTCTATATATTGCATGGTGCTATAGTTAGATTATGGTACATTTTGTGTAGACTAAAGTCTCATTTTCGTATTCAACAACTCTAAAGCCGGGAATGCCTATGAGTAGAAATCTAAGAGGTGCTATATAAGTCCTCTGAGTAGAAATATAGGAGGTGCTATATAAGTCCTCTGAGTAGAAATGTAGGAGGTGCTGTATAAGTCCTTTAGTAAATTACATAAAGACACTTCATATCCAGAGACACTGATCTCTCTCGTTGCAGTTTGTGTCTGAATGATGACGTGATTTTACAAACATAATCACTCTGACAAATGATTCCATTTTGAATGTCACCTGAATTGATTAGTGCAATGTGATATGCCATGCTGTAATGTTTGATGGTACTTTTATGTTTGCAGAAACAATAAGGAAATTTCGCCTGAAAGTGGGCTGCTCTCTAGATAAATTGGTAAATCGGTAAGTTGTAGCAGTGCTTTTCTGTTAATCTTTCTCTTGAGGAATTTGATGGCTTTTTATATGCAAATTTTCCCCTGCATCTTACCTTATGCTTTGAAATCCTCAATATAAATTCATATAGCGCCAAATATCGAAATGCAATAGTCATTAACCTGAGGTGCTTATCGGACTGTTAATGTCCTCTGAGCGTACTAGTGAACACGTGAGTACCCGAGGATTGAGCCCAAATCACCTAAGGACTAATAACATGTTTAGTTTCACATTCATCTCAACCATTGCCAAAAGATACCGTTGCTTCCTAGTGTCTTCACCTCTGTAACCCCAAAGGTTGGGGTCGCAATATGCCCGTGATACTGGGTTTTGCGGCATCTCACCTTTGCATAAAACAATCAGCACTGTTGAACAGAAATGACGAGCTGAATTTTCACTGCTGTTTGCTACTCTCTTGCTGCTGCCCAGTGAGAGAGAAATTGGATCTTTTGCCACCCTTGCCACTGTCTGTAAAAGATCCTCTGCCAATGGAGCCATTGTCCTCTTTCTTAGGTGTCACTGTTTGCTCACGAGAAGAATTCGTTTAAAGGATTGCTATTAGTTTGATCGATGGCTTGCATTTTCAACCTTTTAATAGCAACATTTCGATATTTATGGCTGATAAATAAAGAAAATATGAGAAAATCCGTTAAAAAGACGTTGCCAACATGCCGACGAAACATAGAACTGTTTTAGAAACACTGTAATGTTATGAATTTAGACCAATATTTAGTTAAGTTTTGATGGTGAATGTCTACTTTTGAGATCTATGTTCTTAGACATGTTCATGTCTTCTGCTATATGCATTGGCATGATGCCAAACCAGGAATCAATTAATTTTAGGAGCCTACTAATCCCTTGTAGACCCCTATAATTGATTCCTATAATTGATTTTGAAATACAAAATCCCTTGAAGACAATCTCCAGACCGTCCAGTACTGAATTCTACCATGCGATGTCATGCATGGCCATATTAACTCCTTTGAGGTGGATGTTGAAAAAGTCAACATCATGGCATTTTAATCATTCCACCTCAAAAGTTAATATAATGCATTGATTTTCCTAATTTTTTTGCATTAATTGAAAAGGCAGGGGAATTATTTTTTGCTGATCTGACTGACTAGAGAGTGTGGTCCGTAACCATTTGCTGCCTGACAATTTTTCTGGCTCTATGCCACATTAGCCATATTGCTATTACACTACTGGCTACATGATTATTTTCTGTAATCCATTTCAAACAATCGTCTTTGGGCTTTCTCCAGGTCATTTTTCTCCAATCATATTTCTAGTATGTCTACAAATTGGGAAGCAATAGATCATTTTAAAAAATAGTGTTATGATATATTTCATGAAATCCTGTCTTCTTTTGCCAACAGTGCTGTTGATTTTCCACATCTCATATCCCAATACAAGAATTCCAGATATTTATTGTCAGTCAACTTTCAACGAGGTATATTTATTTGTCATAGAAATTATTCATCGTGCTTTATTTAACAATGAACTCATTTATAATTTAGTGAATTTTAAATTTATGGTCATCATGTTGTTCATTAAAAAGCTAATGAAGTTTTAATTACAGTAGAGTTTCTTTTTTCTGACTTCAAGGGTCATTTATAACTGGAGTCATCTCAAACTGATCTTCATTCATAGTAATTTTACTACATACAGGGCTATTTTCAGTGGGAACGCATGGGAACAGCGTTCCCACACCTTTTTTGCCAGATTGTACATATAATTATGGATATGTAATAATGCGGTTGGGAACGTACAGGTACGGCGTTCCCACGCCCATTTTTGTTGAAGAGTTAAAAAGGATGAGTTCCCAAACCTTTTTTCTAACAACAGTAATGTACTGTATGTGTTTATATATATATATATATATATATATATATATATATGTGTATATATATATATATATATATATATATATATATATATATATATAAAATCAGTAGTCAATAGTTGAGGGGATCATCTATTAATTCAATGCATACAATTTAAATTTTTAAGTTGCTTCAGGGAATTGGCACATTGAAAAATAATTTGTAAGATGATTTACTGCATATTGACTGTTCAGCTGGATTATAAATAAGAATTATGCCACGAAATAAAAAAAAATTCTAAGTTAATTTTTAGTGTGAATGTGTTGCAGCTGATATAAGCATTGCTCTGCATTCCGAGTCTGACTGGACTGACCAACTGAAGGCTTGCTTCCATGCTGAAGTTATTGAATATGCCTTTCATTTGATGCATAAGAAGATACATGTAAGTCACGATGTTAGTACATTTAGGTATCGGGCAGTCCTGATATTGCTGCTTATTTCATTTTCTAGTTACAGACATTTCCTCTGCTTTGCCTGTGGTGAGCTTCTTAATTTCAAATATTTTTGTTGGCCCAGAGATATTCATTCAGTTGTTGTCTTGCTGTTGAGTGGAGAATTGCATTCCCTGCCTTTATTCAGTCCATAGATTGGATTTATTTAATGCCTTAACTCTAGGATTGACATTATTTTCTTGTGCAAAACGCAAGCAGTAACTCTGTCATTGCAGAATTAAGAATAAATTTATTGTGACCAGTAAAGTCTAAAGTAAGTTTGTAACTTTTGTTACTTACAGAAAACATTTTAAATATACAACTTGTGATGACTTGTACTTAGATTACTGATGATTAATTTATTCACTTTGCTAATTTAGTTGTTTTTATGCAGGCAAGTGGAGACAAGCTACTGGATGGCATTCTATCAGCTTGCCATAAGTGTAAGAATTTTAAAATTGTAATATGAAAGCTTAGGTGCTGGGTTTGTTTTAAAATATGGTAGTCAGACTACCGTACTCTTAGACCAAAATTGTTGGCCCTGGAAGGGAGTCATCCTTAACCCGTTGAAGGGGGAATTAATTTTTACAAGACGTTACCAATTTTGGTAACTAATTTTGGGGGAAAGCGTTTGTTTGAACTGTGAACATGTACTTTTTAAACTTACTATATTTCAGGCTATATAGAAGCTACAAAGATGTGGTTTGCATCATTGTTTAGCATTTTTATTGTACTTACCATCCATCCGTGCCTAAAAGAAATTTCGGGAGTTGGGCCCACCCTACAGACCAAAATATGACCCCCTTCCAAAAAATACGTTCAAAGGTCAATAAAAAATTTTTTCCAGCGGTGACCCCCTAGGTTCAGCGGCAAAGTTGTAGGTGGGTGTCTTTGGAACAGATTAGTTCAAAAATTTTGAAGATGGGACCCAATTTGGGGGAGTTATAGTGTTTCTACACCAGGCGCACGTTGCTCGGAGAAGTGAAATTTTTTTGCGAGAATCTTGAAATCTGAAACACCTTACCTTGCAGGTTATATAGAAGCTACAAAGACGTGGTTTGCATCATTGTTTAGCATTTTTATTGTACTTACCATCCATCCGTGCCAAAAATGAAATTTCGGAGGTTGTGCCCACCCTACAGGCGAAAATATGACCCCCTCCCAAAAAATATGTTCAAAGGTCAATAAAATTTTTTTTTCTGTGGTGACCCCCTAGGTTCAGCGGCAAAGTTGTAGGTGGGTGTCTTTGGAACAGATTAGTTCAAAAATTTTATAGATGGGACCCAATTTGGGGGAGTTATGGTGTTTCTACACCAGGCACCCGTTGCTCGGAGAAGTGAAATTTTTTGCGAGAATCTTGAAATCTGTAGGCTATATAGAAGCTACAAAGATGTGGTTTGCATGATTGTTTAGCATTTTTATTGTACTTAACATCCATCCGTGCCAAAAAGGAAATCAAATCAAATCAAGAAAACGTTTTTAAACGACGAACACCGTGGTGGAAGAGCAAAACAGTTGCACGACGTTTTAAAACGTCGGACCCCGTTCGCATATGATTTCCGGGCGACGTTTTAAGACGTCGAACCCCTGTAACGGGTTAAGCAGTGAGGGTTATGCATACATTATTCATCTCAATGTCCAATACCAATATTTGTACAGTGCTTTTGGGGCTGTCTTTATAATTATTATCGAGGGTAGATTAAATTGAACAGTCAGTAGTGGATTGAACTGAATTCGTTTTGCTATAGTTCGTTATATTTTTTATTATACCATTTTTATAGAACCTGAGAATTGTAAAACCAATGTTAAGAGCACTTTAGCAAACAGTATGTTATTTGTCATTATATGTTGTGATTTGTTTATTTTTGTGTGCAGTGGATGCCATGTCACTTATCACACAGTCACTACGCTATGTGGAGCATGCATGGCCAGCATTTAAGCAAGCGTTGGAAGACACCGGATGGAAGACTACACCAGTCCAGCTTGCTGCCGACGAGTGGAGAGGAGAATGGGATTTGCAAGGACTAGAATCTAAAAAAACACTGTCCAGTAACTCATTGGGTTCCAAATATTTTTTTAACATGGCTAACGTCATGAAAAATTCATGACTGTAGAACACAGTCTAAAATGTCAGTGCTGTTGCCCACCAGATGTGTTATATGCAAATGGTGATCTTGAAAACATCAGTGAATTTTAATCTGGTGTACTAAACTAAAAATCTCGGGCTATTTAATCATTCTAATTATTGACCAAATTGTTTTAGACATGATCATGTCAATAGTTATAATTACCAGTAATGAAAGTTAACTGTTAGACAAATTCACTTTAAATATAAACCAGAGATAAAATTTTTGGACTCCAGTTTTAAATTTTTTGGTTTAAAAATTTACTGTTTTTACTATTGCAATAACAGTTTACAAGTTGAATTGTCTAAATTAATTGAATAAAATCTTGCCACCTCTATTGTTCATTCAGAAATGGACTACTGCAACTCCCTCTACCTTAATGTTCACAAAAAAACAAATAGCACACCTTCAAGCAATACAAAATGCTTTGGCTAGAGCTGTCATGCGAACGCCAAAAGCTCACCACATCACTCCGGTCTTGAAATTGCTTCACTGGCTTAAAGTTCCAGAACGGATACATTTCAAGATTCTAAGCCATCTATGCCACCATTGGCCATCACTCCACAAACTTTCTGAAAACAACTAAAAACCATTCTTTTCAAGAAATCTTATTATGAAATCCTTACTGCTGGCCTGCATTCTATCCACCGCAAATCTTGTTATAATCCTGCATAAAATACTTTCCCGCGACTGCCTACCTGGAAACCTTGACCACTACTGATTACGGACTATGAACTTAACTAGATTGAGCACTCGTGAATAAGCTGGTGCACTGCGCCAAGCTTTCGGGCAGCACTATATAAATTTCATGTTTACTTACTTACTTACCATTATAACAATGAATTATTTGAATTTTAGTGAAATTCCTATTTTAAAGTCATTGTAAATACTTTGGGTGTTAACTAGCTCAAAGCTCATATTTCATTTCACCAGCTGGATTTTTCATGAAAACATCGTAGGTGCAGCCATAATGGTGGACCCATCCAAAATTGCAGGGGTTAAAGGTTGGTTACTGGCCATAATACATGTTCCTATAATGCAAATTTGCTACATTACTGTATGTGGTAGGTGTGCCCCTGTTGCTGTTGCATCTTTTAGGTTTTAGGCACTTGTCAAGAATACATGCTGCATTACTTGGTAATATACTATGTTGTCTTATCACACATATAATATTTATATTCCTGAATGATACATTATAGACAACAGATGTAACAATTTAACTGATTAAAACAACTTTTTCTACACTTATTACTACTGTACAGTAGATGTTGTTAGTCTGGTTGACTTCACTGATAGCTTCAATTCTGCAATAATGGCAACTTAAAATGATCTATACTAAGTTGAGACAAATACATAAATGTCAATGCATTCAATTACTCTGTATACAGTCCCAATCTGTTTTAAATGGTATTACTATCACCAGGTACTTTACAAAAACATGTTGAAACTAATTGTCTTTAAGTTCACTTTATGAAGTGCCATTGGTTTCTGTTTTATTGCCCTCATCATTGTATTCATTATATTTTTTGCTGGAACCATATACCCGCTCAGCAGGATATTTGTGCCGATTAAGATCCATCTTGCGCAGCACAGCCGACGGAAGATCAACATTACATTGTTCTGCTAGGCGTACTAGGTAGATCAAGACGTCACTCAGCTCCTCAGACAAATGTGTTCGCTCTGATTCAGACCAATCTAGAAAGATAGTAACTAAATTATATAAAAAATCTTTTCAGCATTGCTATGCATCTTTTAGTCCAAAATATTCAACCGGCTTAAACCCTTACTACAGTGCACTGTATACACAATGGCTTTTCTTAATAATTCTTTAATTTCATACTGTTGAGTGCAATAAGGCAATCCTTAATCAAAAATTCGCATTTTTACGATAGGTGACAAATGCCAACCTGTCAGGCCAACTGGCACTTCATTTTTCCACTGGCTGTAAACAAAAAATAATATAAAAATATTAGTTGGAGCTTAAATTCATCATATAAATATGCCTTACTAATTTTTACAACACGAGCCAATTCTAAACTAGAACAATAAACTATCCTAAAAACATATTTCACTATATCTGTTCTGCTCTAAAATATATGAATAGAAATACTTTATCATGCAATGTTTGACATGTTCTGGCTGGGTGATGCTGGGGCATATCATTCATGTGCATTGCATTATGTTACAGAGTAGCTCTACTTGGATAATGATGATACCAGAATCAAGTGCAAATTTTAGTAAAGACCAGAAAAATTAATAAACTATTGTATTTAATAAGTACTCTTGCACAAATAATCAATCCATTACATATTCATTATCGAATACATCCAAACATTGACTGTTATTACTGACAATCCATTCATGACAACCATGAAATCTTATCTTTTGGACTCCTACACCAACTTATCTACTTTCAACTGACCCTGACTCAATGGGTCAATTAAAATCAGCATAAGCAGTGTACTGAATCATGAACTTTTTAAGATGTTCATTCAAAATCTTAATCTGAACCTATTTCACCATCTTTTCCAATGAAGTACGAGCTCACTTGGTTAGATCCCATATAAAAATAACGAGAACTTTAATTTTACTTTTACACTTACTAAATATATTGATTATTAAAAATCAATATATAGCTATGAAAGTGAATTAATATATTACTCAAGTCAAGAAGCAAAAGCAAAAAGAAGAATAGTATAATGTCATTATTTCTTCAACCTAAAATGTCTCTCCATCCTTGATTTCACATACTGGTACTTCTAATCGAATATTTGCCAAATATAATGTACACCATGACTGTGAAAATTAAAGTAGCTCACAAGAGTTCTGAAACTTCTCCAA
Organism: Metaphire vulgaris; assembly: GCA_018105865.1. Classification (NCBI taxonomy): domain Eukaryota; kingdom Metazoa; phylum Annelida; class Clitellata; order Crassiclitellata; family Megascolecidae; genus Metaphire; species Metaphire vulgaris. The sequence continues at coordinate 10,254,705 of CM030845.1, read as the reverse complement.
CTTCCCCGATCATTGCCAGGAGAAGGTTTCGCGGTGTATGGAACTGGTTCCAATTACGTTCATCCACAAACTGTGCCTGCATTCTTCGGCTGAAAGAGAAAGTTATATTTAAGATAAGTGGTAAGTAATCTAGACCAGCAAAGCTTGAAAAAGATTATCTATTGATAATATAATTTATTAATTATTTACATTAAAGATCTATTTATATATAAGTCAATCAAACAATTCAAATCTGAGCAGCTATCCCATAAACATCAGGTCAGGTTTTCATCCTTCACCCCAAATATCTGGTTTCACTGTTACAGCAACACACTACACCAGTCGGCAGCTTCGCTCTAGTAGCCGGAACTCTCTGACTATTCCACCTCTGTCGAAAACGAAGGTGTTAGGAGAAAGATCGGTCACCCGAGGAAATACAATCTTATGGAACACCCTTCCTGACTTTGTCACCAACTCGAAAACCGACAAACAGTTCGTAAAGAATCTGAAGACACACTTGTTCAATTCGTCATTTGACTGCTAACCTTACATTGTGAAGCACTCTTGATTTAGGCTTAGGTCTTGCTATAGGGCTATATAAATTGTCAGAGATAATAATAACAATAATAATAATAATCCTTCAGATGAGTCCAGCTATCAACTTCTCCATGACATTTCTCCAAAGTTTTCTGTCCTTTGCTATTTCTTCCAAAGTCATACATTGTCTACCGTCAGTTTTTCCACTGAGATTCAGTCCTTCCGGGTTCAGATCCTCTTCCAGACCGTCCACCCATCGTCTTTTCGGTATCCCATAAAGTATAAGGCAAACTAAAAGGGCTGCTAGATTCCTACAAGTATGGGTTTCTTGCTGGTCACTTCACTTCTAAGACACTGTCCCAGATTGCAATATTATTATTAGTCGGTTTCTATATCATCACTTCCATATCTGGGATTTAGAATTACAGATGATGCTAACTATGTAACTGAAATCAGAAGCAGATTGGGCCTGGTAATGACAATACTGGGGAAACTACAGACAGCACCTTTGACTTTGGCCTTCGTCATGCTACGGCGCTATAGAAGTTGTCAATACTATATATATATATATATATATATATATATATATATATATATATATATATATATATATATATATACAGGTCACCCAGTTCAACCAGTTGACAGTGACTAGTCCATAGGATGAATCTTAATGTAAGAGCAAAAAAACATGATAGCAATATAATGAAACTTTTCAGCCCAAACCCACATGGATTCAAGAGAAAGTTCCGAGCTAAATTTAAATCCTGAATTCTTTGCTTCCATTCCGTCTACTTGCGATGCTTGGCTGCATTTGCCGCCTACTGCGGCATCTAATTCGTCAGAATCCTGCAAGTCGTGGGAAGTTTTGCCACGATGATGATACTGTCGATGATGTCCATCAGTTATAAGGACTCCTTCGGTGTCTCGTGGCTCCACAGTCTCAGCTTCTGACGAGGTCAAGTCTAATCTTCTTCTCTTCTGGTCATATGATTCGCGATTCAAACAGCGTTCATCCATTGGAAAATGATTATTTTTGCCTTGAAATTTAAAAATTTATTGATAAACTTACGAATATTTCGCATAAAATATTAAATACTAAATTTTCTTCGCACGGCGGGCATTACCGCATTTAGCATTTAACCGCTTCGGCTAACATACTAACTAACCGGCTCTTTTATAGCACTTTGACTTTTATGGAGTCAGGCGCTTTTAGTTAATGTCTCTTTGATCTTTATTATGCATGTTTCATTTCTCAGTTCTGAAATAGCCAATTCAGCTTAAATAAGGCTGAATAATAATTTGTAACAAAATGACGGTAGGTCGAATTTTAATTAAATTTGTCGGGTATTCTCTACTTAACTCTTCTATGCGAGTACTCGAATCTGGAATCGCCAGAAATGCTCATGAATGGAAGGGCAAAAGGAGTGGATACTGCAAACAGACCGCTGAGTGCATAGCACAGCGCAGGGGTTGTGGATAAGACATGGTTAGAGTTAGGTCAGCATGAGCATTTCTGGCGTTCGTCTGCTGACGGAGTAGGAGTCATATATGAACCGGGCTCATGGTGTGCTTCAATCAAAAATATACACTGTAGATATATAGGGAACGCTGAAAATGCAGGCCTGGAAAATGAATTTGAAAAAATATAAATAGCTTGAAAATGCAGGCCGAGAAAAAGACGGACGAAGTGACAGGGGGATAAAATGCAGGCCTAGAAAATGAACGACGAAGTGGCAAGGGGTGAAAATGCAGGCCTAGAAAATGAACGACGAAGTGGCAAGAGGTGAAAATGCAGGCCTAGAAAATGAACGACGAAGTGGCAAGGGGTGAAAATGCAGGCCGAGAAAAAGACGGACGAAGTGGCAAGGGGTGAAAATGCAGGCCTAGAAAATGAACGACGAAGTGGCAAGGGGTGAAAATGCAGGCCTAGGAAATAAATGCCAAACTGATTTCAGTTAACTTCTAACATATTGCTAATCAGTGGTGGTAAACAAAAATAAAATGCAAATCTCAATGCAAAACTTTTATTTCAGTTAACTTCTAAAATATGGCTAAATAGTGGTCGTAAACAAAAATAAAATGCAAATCTCAATGCAAAACTGTCATTTCAGTTAACTTCTAACATATTGCTAATAAGTGGTGATAAACAAAATAACAAACAGTATTGAAACTACTTGAGTAAGATGTAAATAATCACTAATCTTTGAATGGACTAAGTAAACAAACGCATAACCATAGTAATATCGGAGCGACAAGTTGGGCAATGGCCCGACATCGCCGCAACAGTATCAGCACACGTACCGCAAAATCTCGAGTGTCCGCACGGCACCAGCGCAACGGCAACACGAGGTGCCAAAAGGCAAATTTCACATGCGTCGGCGATCGGTTGTGGTTCTTCAGTCGGTGGTGGTGGACTCTCAGAAACGATGACAGCGTCCGCAACCTCCGGCTCTTCTATGCGCTGCTCTTCATCGCTATTAGCTTCGTTATCTCCTCGGTAATGCAGCGCTTCAGTATGGGCTCCCATGCTGTGGCTCACAGCTCTCAGAAAATCCAAACGCGTATAGTTACCAGCATCAAATCTCGCGATGCAAATAGCAATACGCCTTTCCTTTAGAATGTTCTTCTTCTGACAGTGCCGTCTAACACGCAAACCATTGCGCAACCGTGCCACGTCGCTCATTGCATCGCTTGTGACACGCTGGAGATGACCCATGAAGACAAGGAAATTGGGGTGCGGAATCTGGATGCGACGCTTCAAAGAGGCATGAAAACTTTCTAAAATGTTATTGGTGCGGCTAACATGTTCACGCACGGTTAATCTTTGGGGTCCGATGGAAGCTTTTTGGATCCATTGACGCTGCACATAGGGTAACAATTGGTCCAGTAAGTTTGCATAGGCGCTGCCTCCAGTAACCCTTTGTCTCAGTTCATCTGCGGCAACAGTAATGTGAGCAGCAGGCAGTAAAGGCAATCCCAGTAAACACCGTACGACGTCCTTAACTTCTGAGTTAAGTAAATAAGGTTGTTTAAGCCTATCTTATTGACCCGTTTTATTATGGCTTGCGCGTAATGGAACCAACAACCGGATATGTCCAGATTTCCAAATACTTGTTTGAAAGCACTCGTCGATGCCTCCTCGAAATCTGACATAGCACACGTCGGGTGAAAGTCAGGTGCAAGCTCCTTTACCTTCTCGAAGACGGCACAATACAGCGCGTGAGTCTTACGCGACATGAGAACAAAGAGAACAGGTGAAGCAGACTCAAAACACGTAACAAAAAGAGTGAAAAGTTGCAAGAAAATACTTGGAACTACTTTAAACGTTCCATCAAAGTAAACACCAGCCGACGACTGCAGTAATGCCAGTTGGCTATCACTGGCAAAAACCAACGCTAAGCCGTCTTCAGCCACATCCACGAATCCACGATAGAAGTGGTCACCGTTTATCTTCCCAAAACGGGAGTCGCGGACGATCTCGTGTGCCTCAGAACACGTTGTCGGCAGTGCAGGCATAGACAGACGCCGTCGTTTAAACATTGCACTTTCAATTTCCGGAAACGACAAATAAGGCGCGGAATCGAAATTGCTTGGCGCGTCTTGGTTTAATACAAATATATAGGCTAGCCGTGTTTGTGTGATAATGAAGACTGATATGCTAAATATGTATACATCTACATAGCAGATTTTTACGTTTTTAACGTTCAAACGGTGCAAAAACAACCAAGATACACTGTAATAGGGCGAATACTTAGCGTTTTTCCCACTTGCCCCTTTGTTACCTCCTTTTTCTGGACCTGCATTTTCACCCCATGCCGCTTCGTCCACCGTTTTCCGGGCCTGCATTTTCACCCCTTGCCGCTTCGTCCACCTTTTCCCCGGTTCTGCATTTTCACCCCTTGCCACTTCGTCGTTCATTTTCCTGGCCTGCATTTTCACCCCCTGCTACTTCGTCCGCATTTTTCCTGGCCTGCATTTTCACCCCTGGCCTCTTCGTCCATCATTTTACATACCTGCATTTTCACCCCCCTAGCACTTCGTCCGCCTTTTTCTTTTCTCGCATTTTCATGTCCTGCATTTTCAGTCAACCCAGATATATACACAATGGTTACCATGACAACACATAACCAAAATGGATTTTGGCGTCAACTTTAGGGCTGCGCCAGGATTATACTCGGCTGCGCCGAGTAAACAATTTAAAAACTTTTGGGCGGGTTTTGGGATATGTTATCGACCACGGTTGCGGGTTTTGAAAAAGTATATGGCAACACTGCTCGAAGGGCGATGGCAAGGAGTCTGTAAGACAGTCGGACTAAGACTGTCGATGGTGAGTATAAAACCATGTAGCATTGGTTGGGATTAGTTTAAAATCTGATCAATTGCAGTTAGAATACGAATCTAAACTGTTTTTGTGTGCAATTATGAAGCTGCCTAGAAATTACGTATGCTTTATGTAAGAATAATAATATAATATAACAGGGTTTAAAGTGGTTCAGTAGGGAATGCCCTGTGTGAGAACCACTGAATGATATAATAATAGCAAAGTGTAGTGTTTCAGTAGGGTCTGTTCTGTGTGAGAACTGGTTAGGGGGTCCATTAATTATGTCAACAATTTTTGACCCCCTCCCCTTGTCAACAACTGTCAACTTTCACTTACCCCCTATAATTACGTCAAAAACTTTTGACCCCCCCCTCCCAAGATCAAAGACAGGTCCCAATGACAAGATTATTTTTTGCGATGACCATTTTTTCCCTGTTTTGCTCATCAAGTGTAAAAATGTTGTGGTAATGACCTTTTTAGCCATGTTTTTCTATTGTAATAAGTAGTATTCCATGAAATTTCCTATTTTTTGAATATCTGTAAAGTGAAATTGTTGACGTCAACTTCTTTTGACTCCCCCTGTCAACAATTGTCAAGCTTTTTCAACCCCCCCCACAAAAAATGGTTGACGTAATTAATGGACAGCCCCTAACTCTATGTCGGGTTGTCCATTAATTACAATGACGTCAACAATTTTTTGGCAATTTTTGACCCCTCGTCAACATCTGTCAAACTTTTGGCTGCCCCTCTAAAATTATGTCAAAAACTGTGAACTCCCTACAAGAGGCCTCCCATTACTCATGTCAAAAACTTTAGGTAACTTTTAACTCCCTACTTTGTCAACAGCTGTCAAATTTTCAGTGACCCCAATGAAATTATGTCAAAACTTAGAACTCCATCCCTACAAGCTAAAAATATTTTATATGGCTGGCTTTGGTGCTATAAAAGAATTATGGAAATTAATTTTTGTTTTATTAAATGTATTGTGAAAATGAATTTAATTTATCTTGCCCCTCCCCCTGTCAACAAGTGTCAAACTTTTTCAAACCCCCTTTCTATTTTGTTGATGTAATTAATGGACAGCCCCTTCACCCACCCATTCATTCACATTAAAATCTTGCTGTGTAATCTCATTCTTTGCCCTCTTGTACAAATAGCAAAACTTTGCAGCTTTCAATGTTATAATGCTTCATTCAGTTACTGTATAACTTCCACAGTGCTTTATAATCAGCCTAATACAGTAGGTCAGTAGCTATAAAAGACCATTTATCTGAGGCCTCTTATTAAAGACCTGTGATATTTATAAAGCTGTCGCATTGAAATACAATACCAAGGCATTAGTATATCAGTTTAAAATTGCAACATTTTGCTAATTAAAATATCACTTGTTTTGTAGATGGAGAACTTGTATGCAGTTTTTGGTCTTTCACCATCAGCAACTTATGAAGAACTAAAGCAAACTTACCGAAAGTTGGCATTAATCCATCATCCCGACAAATGTCACAATGAAACTGCGACTATTTTAAATCCAAATGAAATTCAAAGCTCTGCATCCGACGTCTTTTGTAAAATTTCAAGGGCATGGAAAATTCTTGGGAATTCAGAGCTACGTTCTGCATACGATGCTGCCTGGAAGCAACGGTGCATTGCACTTGAATGGCCTATTCAGGACAGCATTGGAATAAAAGACTTTGATGCTGTGCATGATTTATTAACGTATCCATGTCGCTGTGGAGGTGTTTTTCAGCTCAGCCCACAAGATGTTCTTTTTCTTATCGATTATACTTGCTGCACATCGTGTTCTTTATGTATACACATAGAGTATGAATGACCGAGTTAATACATCTGAAATTTTTGCCTCTTGATAAATTCTGACTGTAAAACTAGTCAACAGAATTCCAGAAGTCCAAATATATTTAAAGAATTTTTTAATATAAGCATGTGAGCTTTTTTAACTTGTAAAATTCAGTATTTAATATCAAAATTACTCAACTGGTTGTCATCAGAAAATAGTATTTAAAAATTGTGAAATGGCAACAATATCTAATCTGTTGTTTATTTTAATTGATACTGACAAAAATCACAGTTTCACCCTAAAATGCAGGAGACTGAATACACATGTTCAATTTCAAAGAACAGTAAGTACATTTACTAAAAAATAGGCTAACATGATTTGAAAATTAAATTTATAATTAACTGAATCACAAATAAAAACATTAAAATAGATTTTAAACATGCATTCATAAATTAATGTCGGTGTTTTTATTGAATTTTCCCATAAATTCATAAAATCATTTCAGGATCACTTTTCCATAAAATTTAAGTGAGTTTTTGATGCTATCCGCATTCATATACTTTGGCTGATATTTGAGTCTATTTTCTGCCAAAGAACGTGAAAAATAAACCGACTGATCTACACACTGGATAGCGGACATGGCGATTGGCATGTTGAATTTATAAAAGTGCCTCAAAATTTGAATCACCCAGTGAAGCATGTAAAATATGCCATACATTAGTTTAAAAGGAATTCTGAATGAAGAAGCTCGGTAACCACGAACCCTCAGAAACGGTTCCATCGTGTCGAAAGTGTTTTTTACTGGTGTGTCATCGGTTATGGTGTAAATCTTCCCAGCAACTAAATCTCCGGATTCCAGAGCCCGTAAGGCACAGACGTGTGCCCAAGCAACGTTCCCCGCATACGTACATTGTAACACTGCCTGACCAGAGCCAATGCGATAAAGCAAACCTCTGCACTTTTCTGCATTCTTGAGCACAGTTGTAATGAAGTAGGGATCACATTCACCAAACATAACTGTGGGTCGAAGGATAATGCATCGAAGAGTGTTGCCACTTCCTAAATTAAAATTTACTTTCTATACAGTATTTCCCACTAGATCAATAATCAAATATATTTTTACATCGTGTAAGTGCCATGCCGGACGCCTACACCGAGCCATCTTCAAAGCAGCTTCCCAAGCTATTCTTCGTGGGAGACACACTAACTGCATGCCTAATTGTGTCGAGAATGCAAGCAACTACTAAAGCAATACGATGAATCGGGCGACCCAGAAGCGGTCGACCATCTCATTGTCTCCCTACAATAGCTAGAGACGACCCAAATTGCCCCTGTGGCAAGACAGGCTATGAACCACATAGTCAATACATGTAACTGTCACCTTGCCAGATCCAAAGGAAGACTCAAAACTCTGCACCAGGCTCAACCTGACACTGCTGAATGGCTGCAAAAGAAAGGCATATGCCAGAAGAAGTGCCATGTCCCACTGTTTGCCCCAAGTAGATCAAAGTGTTAATCAGTAACACTAAGTCTAGTTCAACATAAATAAACTGATTTTAAATCAGGCATACAATGATATTATAATAGTGGTTCTCAACCCGTGGTCCGCGGACCACAAGTGGTCCGCGAGAGGGGGTCTAGTGGCCCGTGGCGAAGTCTGAAATAACGTAAATAAAAATTAGACATGTTTTCCATGTGAAAAATCTGAAAAGTGTGACAAGCAAAGCAAGTTCATCAATGCAAAAAGGTCATTGGCACATTTTGTGTGTATTTTGTGCATTTTCAATGTGAAAAAGTCTGACAAGAAAAAAGAACAAAATGCTATCACCACTTTTAGGACTGCTCAATTTATCAGGTGGTCCGCGAGAAATTTTTGAACTTCAAAAGTGGTCCGCGAGGCAAAGAGGGTTGAGAACCACTGTATTATAATCATACCTAGTGCATTGTTATGTTGGACTTATCAAATGGAGGAAAAGAGCATAGAATTATAATCTTTGTCATGGACATGGTAAACAGCACTGACCTTTAGCAAGGGCTTGACCATTGGCAGCCAATACCAATGCCTCTGCCATTTGTTTTGTTGTTCCATAGCCTCTGAATAGGTGTTCTTCAGGATATGGTAACGTCTCATCTCCATTTATAATGTCCTTAAATCCAACAACTGCATCTACCGTACTTGTAAAGACAAGGTTAGTGATGCCATTCGTAATGCACACAGAAATGACATTGGCTGTACCTACAATAATATGCTAGCATCTTATGACTATAGATACAATACATATAATTATTTCAACTAGGTTAACCCTCTCAATAGATGAGCAAAATTCCAAATGTGGTCTAAAGTTCAGAGTTTTAGCTGTACAACTCTCACTGCAGTTTTTAAAATTTACAGGTACAGTACTTGTACTTGAAGTATTGTGTACTTGTTACATCTCTGCCTAATTGTCTAGGGCGTCAGAAACTCGTGAGCTAGACCTGTCTGTCTCATATTTTATCTAAAATACAAATTTATATTTCTCTATTATGAAAATGCTTTATATCTTAGAAAAAATATATATTGGGACATGTTTCAGAGCAGAATAGTAGTTAAAGAACAATATAAATTATCATAAGGTAAATATTTATAAACACAGTATAAAATGATATACCTAACACATTAACATGCTCCAGAAATTTTATGTCAGGAAACATTCTGAAATCAACAGCTGCAGCTGCATGAATCACAAAATTCACACCAATTATTGCATTCTGCAGATCTTCAATGTTCCTAATATCACCAGTGCAGCTCACAACCGAAATTCTTTCTCTATATTCTGTCATACAATAACAAACACCAGCAGCAACTCAGTCATATTTTGAATCAGATTCCATGAAAATTGTTAAAGTCATGATGTTCAGGTTTACTGCATGCCTCTTTACCTTATTAACACGTTGAGCGCTAGGGACGTCAACTGACGTCCTTAATTTGGTTTCTCAGGGCGCTAGGGACGTCAAACGACGTCCTTAGTTCAATGCAAACTATTTTATCTTATGCGGATCTTGGAATCATTCTTCTGCTTCCTTTAGCTACTAGAATGAGTGACCAATCAAAAAGGCGTATTCTATGCAAGATGTATGAGTATTTGTCCTATAAACATTTGTTCAAAAAACCACAATATACTCAACCACAGCCTCGTAATTATAATCCTCCCTGACGCGTCGTATAAACGTACACCCGGAGAATTCCTGCTACGAAGTAATTACGTGGCTTGCATTGTCAAGTCTTCCATTCAGTGAAGCGGACAATTTTTGGCTCGGGGTGAGGGAGGCATTTGGACCAGATAATAAAGGTTGGAATTTAAATCTAAATTGTTTCTATTTTATGGCAGTAATTTCTCCAATTGCTATTGTTGAGATAACTATTGGTCCGTCACCTTACAGGGCACCGGCATTTTTCCTATAAATTGGTGCATACCCGAGTAAAAAGAACATGATACTAGTAACAGATGGCTTCTAAACGCATCTGCTTCAAAATATTTTCCTTTACTGGCGACTAGCGTGATTGTTCCTTGAAAATAATCTAGCAGCATTCACTTTGGTAACACATTAACGCATTCGACACCAGCCGGCGCCTCAGTAATCAATCATATCGCAGTCAACGTGTTAAGCCACAGATATGACATACATCTAACGCTATTTTACTTCAATACCCAGCTTGTTGCCAAATGGCTGGAGATCAAACACTCGAATCTCATCAACGTCTTCATTCTGAAGTTCCCTGATGATGTGCTGTCCTAGAAATCCATTCCCACCAGTTATAAGAACCACTTTTCTTTGTCCTGCCATCCTACTTCACAGAAATGTTAACATCTCATTATTAACTTCATCATTCTAGCAAGAGCAGCATCTGCTCATGATCATAAAATGTTTCACCTATTGTTTTATCCAGGCCTATTATGGGGGAGATTCCCCCATCAAAAAACCTCATAATCCTCCCCCAAATTTCAGTAGTGCCAAAGATTTCATTGAACTGTGTCTCTTCCCCTCCAGTCAAGTCAATTTGCCCCCCCCCCCAGGCCTGGGGTCTGGATAAAACACTGGTTTCACCCAGCATGTTGCCTGTTCCCCCTCTCCACTATCAAAACTCCTAAACAGTGTGGTTTAAGTTAACTGTAACTGTAACTGAAATATCAGTTCACTGAAAAATAGCAAATCAGTTAACTTTAACTGTAACTATAACTGAAAAATAGCAATAATTGTAACTGAAACATACATAACTGAAGTAGTTAAAATAACAGAAAAATTAAAAACTTAAGAAGTCAAACACCACACAAAAAGATCTTAGAAGATTGAACACATTGAAACTCTTGATCATCCTAAATTATTTATGTCATGTTTTGATGGACATGCATGTGAAAATATGGACATATAAGTAGATTTTTTCAATCAATTAGAGAGAATAGTTATTGCTTATTAAGAAAAAGAATCAAAATTTCATTAATGTGTTCAATGGCGATAACTGAAAAATAATTAACTGTAACTGAAACTGTAACTGAAAATAATAATAACTTTAACTGTAACTATAAATGGAAAATAATTTCAATAGCTGTAACTGAAAAATAATCAATAACTGAAACCACACTGCTCGTAAAGAGGACTTCTGCAAAGCTTTTATAAAAGCAAAATCCATACATCTGCACAAGTGCCGAAGACGATTAATAAAATTAGACATTTAATAAATTTCGAAGCTAAATTACTTATGAGAAAAGTCAAATTAGAAGCTTCATTACAGGCTTTAAAATAAACAAATTCGCTTGTTATATCCATGGAGTTATTATTAGAGGAGACGGCATTACGTCATTTGGCTGAAGCCAACTTTTTGGGAAATTCCCAAACGGCAGCCACATTGGTAGACCCAAAAAATCATCAGCTGAGCCATGGGGAATAGCTGCGGATATGTTTTATCAATGATCTAAGAACTTTTTATTAGTATGTATTGAAAATGGAGATTCAGATCAGTGGAGGTTCCAGGATTTGGCAAGTGGGGGCTTTGGGGTGGCAACTTCTAATCATAGGGGCCTACCGCTTGTTGTTAGGTATGTATTATTAAGTATAGGGTCCCAACAGGGAGGCCACTGGGGCCAGACACCCAATAGGGGCACTGACCCACCCTGGGCCCAGTGGCGGCTCCAGGATTTGGCAAGTGGTGGGGGTGGCAACTTCTAATCAGGGGGTCCTACCGCTTGTTGTTAGGTATGTAGTATTAAGTATAGGGTTCCAACCGGGTGGCCAATGGGGGACTGGCACTCAATAGGGGGCACGGACCCACCCTGGGCCCAGTGGCGGCTCCAGGATTTGGCAAGTGGGGGCAGTTGGGGTGGCAACTTCTAACCATGGGGGCCTACCGTTTGGTGTCAGGTATGTAGTATTAGGTATAGGGTCCCAACAGGGGGCCACTGGGAGGCCAGGCACTCAATAGGGGCACGCCCCTCGGGGCCCCACTGTGGAGCCGCCACTGAGCCGCCACTGATTAAGATGCTATTGTTCGAAATTTGTGTTTGAAAAATAGCAAGTGGACAGCCTATTGGATGACATTAATCGTGTTTTCAATAAGGCATGGGGGCTGTCCATTAATTATGTCAACAATTTTTGGGCAATTTTCGACCCCCTCCCAGGGATATTTTTACACCCTCCTAACACCCCTCAACACCACCACCCCCATTTGAGGTCGACACCCCCCAAAATTTGGTAATGTGATAATGCAAAATGGATACTAATTAGCTCTGAACACCCCCTCCCCCAATGAAGGACACCCCTTCCCCCAAACTTTTATTGTTGGATGACCTTTTTTGTCAGCCTTTTTCCGGGAAGAGACTTAAAAATTCCGACACTTCCCTCCCCCATTTTTCCGACACCCCCCACCAAATTCAAAATCCTAGAAATAACACTGCTCCTCCCCTCCTTGTCATCAACTGTCAACTTTCAGTTACCCCCCACGTCCGATTCAACCACAATGGCCGCTAACAATGGAGGTGCTATTTTTAGCCTACGCGCTACTGGCTTCACGCAGCCTGGTTAGAAATGACGTAATGCCGTATCTTCTAATAATAAATCCATGGTTATATCGAACTTTGGCTCGCCAACACTGACGAGAAATTACCAACAAGAGCTTTGATAATTAAACAAACGTCTATGGCACCATTCAACAAATAGGGCTAGAAAGTCAGTTTTTCTCGAGCCTCACTGGCTCATAGGGCGGCGCTGATCTCAGTTTCTATAGCCCTCAGCCAGGCGTGCAATTCCACGGATACGGGGCTAGTGTACCTGTTTGACTTATCGCATAGATTTTTACCACTGCTCCTCATTTTACCACCGAGTAAAAGGCCGAGTCGACCTTTAGGGCTCCTTCTGGACTCGAACCCGCGACCACCTGCTCCATCACCCAACGTTGCTGTCACTCTGCTAATGGACAATAAATCAAATTCGAATTAGGCCCGGGTCAAGCGGGAAAGGCAAATCAGACCAGCATGGTACAATCTGATGGAGAGGCCAAGCCAAATAATCATGTCTTAAGACCGGATCTAAAGTAAAACATGCTATTGCTAATGCACTGAATAATTATATGAAGTGATGCTGGTAACGAAGCCTAGGGCCACACTGTAAAACAAACAAGTAGTGTCAAATACGGTATGAGAATGAAGAACAAATCAAGACATCAGCAAACCTTTTGACGTCATTATCACGACGCCTATGGCATCAGCTGACGGCGCCTAAGATCCAATCCAAACTACCGGTAGATCCAGATAGTCGGATAAACCAATAAAGCAGGTGACTTTCAACGGGATTTAAGAGGTTAAGAGATGATGAGGTGGTTCTCAACAAGACAGATGCTATGGAACCATTCTAACTTCAATTATCGTTTTGTGTTGTCTGTATGAAATAATATTGGCAATGAGTTTCAGAACTCGAGACCACACATTCAAACACAATGAGTGCCAAATTTCTCTCTCTCTCTCTCTCTCTCTCTCTATATATATATATATATATATATATATATATATATATATATATATATATATATATATATATATATATATATATACACACACACACACAGTCATATACCCCTCCCCCAATTCACTATGCCGCTGGATGTAGTGATACCATGAACCTGACTACTGATATTGAAATTTTTATATTACAAATCTGTCAAGAATTATGGAAATGGTAGGAGTTCAAGCTACGCTTGGTAATAAATCAGAAAACACAGCATAACATACAGAAAAAACTTATTTGGATCTTCTTGATATATCATCAGTGCTGTGCTAGTTACTTGCAAAATGTAACTAGCTATAGTTACAAGGGATAAAAAGTAACTAGTTAGAGATTAGTTACTAGTATCCAAAAGTAAATAGTTACATTACTAGTTACTCAAAAAAGTAACTAGTTACTTACTAGTTACTTACTAATTACATGGCTTGTTATCGATGCTGCACAGCCTGCACTTAGGTATCAAAACGTACAAGAATCAACGAACAATCAAAGATAATTCCAAATTCTGTGTAACTAACAGTCACAGTTCCCTAATAGGCAACATTAAACAAGCAGTGTAGTCTACTGACACAAAACATGCATCAATGTTTAACTGATGTTCATTGTTCAAATTAGAGTTTTATTAGCTCTCATCAGTAAAAGCATTTCGAAGTGCTCGTCAGTTAGACTGTTTCTGCGTGATGTAAGAATCTGCCCGCCCAAACTGAAAAGTCTCTCTACTGGAGCGCTTGAAGGAAGAGGCGTATTCTTCCTAATAAACGCTTCGGTTCACCAATGGAAAGCGCTGAAGGCTGGCGATGTCGTGTGCAGCATCATTCAAATAGAAATCCAGTTCAGACTGTACCGTTGTGTTCCCAGGATCTGACTCATAAAAGCAGAAATTTGTGCCTTCACTGGATGGTGGCATAACATTTGAATTTGAAGTGTTGCCAGCAGCATCAGCCTGAATCTGCATTGCCTGCATAAGTAAGTATTTGGCATGCGTTCGATCAGCATCAGACTGGATCCAACGCAGCTTGAATTGCGAATGCGAGACGGTTGCAACGATCGGATCAGTCTTGCCTTCAAATGGACTGAAGCATGTACTGATTCTGTTGAGCAAAGCCTCAGCCAGCGGACCAGCAAACTTGAGTAGAGGTTTCATGGAGGTTAGACGTGAACGCAGGGAAGCAATTGTTGGTAGAAGCATCTCCATGAAGCACTGATGTTCAGCCTGCAAGGTGTCCAGAGCTATGGTAAATGGTTGCGATCTATGGTTGCTAGTCATGTGAAACAGGACAAACGCCTGGTGTTCCGGTATGTTAGTTGTTGTTAAAGCAGTAACTCAGTGACAGTGAGTCGTATAACGCAAACGCTTGAAATGCAATAACACTTATAAAAGTAACTAGTTACGGTAACTAGTAACTAGTGTTACTAGTTACTCAAAACAGTAACTAGTTACTGGCAATAGTTCAGTGTTTCTCAAACTGTGTGCCGCGGCACACTAGTGTGCCGCGCGAGATTATCAAGTGTGCCGTGGGATTTGTTGGAAATTTTATTAAATTTAAAATGTCAGTGTTTTAAATGTCTCATATCAATGACTGTGCTTCAACACTATATCTTGTACACATAGCCAGTGATGGCCGAGCTTCACCGACAAGTCTGATGAATCTAGAGTCTTGATAATTCGCCCCCTGGGACCTGGGAGGACGGGAAGCGCAGCATCGCATGCCAAGTCCCTTGGTATATGAGACGATGCTGGTGTGGAGAGGGGTTGTGAATTCGCAGTTAAGACACGTGTAGCCAAGTATGCCTAAGCCACTCAGCCTCTGCCCTGTGTCTGGTTTGATTGGGAACTTGCTTCTCTTATAGGTAGGCCTATCTGGAGATGCGCTAGATTTCCATGCAGCTTCTGTGTGACACCTAAGTAGAGGTACCGCATGCATGGGTCTTATCTGCAGGGCAGCTGTGTACCGGCAGAGAGGTTCTGTTTTGAACCAAGCTATTCAAGTTGTGAACTTCATAAAATCCTGACCACTTAAATCTTGACTTCTTTCAAGGCTATGTGAGGCAATGGATTCCAGATATACATGCCTATTATACTGTACCATACTGATGTTCACTGGCTTTCACGAGGGAATTTTAATATGTTTTGATGCCTTTCATCAGCAAAAAATTGTGACGTCTTTTCAAGTGTGCCGCCGATGTTTTGACGTATTTCTAGTGTGCCGCAAGACGAAAAAGTTTGAGAAACACTGCAATAGTTACTCTTGGCTGAAAGTAATTAGTTACATTACTAGTTACTCAAAATAGTAACTAGTTACAGTAACTAGCATTACTGTAACTAGTTACTACCCAGCACTGTAAATCATATCAAATTGACAAGTATTACAATTGCAATAGCAAAATTGATTCATCGTAATGGCATTCTGAGTAATACTATTTCAAAATTCCTCTAGACAGAAATTGTAGTCAAGAAAGGCGACTAAATTAAAATCGCTTATAATATGTAAATATGCAGTACCGGTAATTATTATTACAGCATGTAAAACCTGCTCTTATTACTGCAACATATAAAACTTGGTAATGATAGTGACCAATTGAAAGCTATACATTTTCTAATAATTAGCAATTACAATTATTATTGATTAAACAGTTGCTGCATATAATAACTACATCCAACAATTATTTCACAAGGTTCCAAACAGAATGTACAAATGTTCACAATCTCACAGTCTAATATCAAAAAGGAAAACAGCAAATTAAAGGAGACCATAATTTATGAGATACTTCAAATTTTTTTAATTATATCTAGCATATATTTATATATAGCTCTGCTCAATGCGAAAGCTAGTCTCACTACTTTACCATGCGACTCCAAATTTCCAATGCCAGGAGAGCTTCTGAGTAGAAAAAAAGAGGAGCTATACAAATGTTACACTACATTACATTACATTTAAACACACATTCTCTGCAATTTCAAAACATGAACCACAAAAAGCAATCTTATTAAAGCACACATTCAGAAGCCAAAATAAATACATACTGTATTTTCGCGCGTACTGCCTGCACCCCCGGATAGTCCGCACCCGCGGATAGCCTGTGAAAAATATATATCCTGTAAAATTTTAAACAGAAAGCCTGCACCCCTGCATTGCCCTCACCCTTCCATTCATGGTGACGGGCGGGAATTGGAGACAAAAGTATTGGGGCGAGGAGGGGATTGGCCGTCACGGGGCAGGAGAGGGGTTGACCAGGACGGGGTGGGGCAGAAGTTTTATCAACGTGCAGACCTCTACTACCAGTCATGGTAGCCTGAAGTGTACTGGCTACTTTATTTCTATGCCGTAATAGCACTGTAGACGGGCGTCAGCTGCCCGGGCTTTGTAATCTGCCCGGGCTTCTTGTTGACTCTGCCCGGTAATTATGTCCCTACGTGTCTATGGTGCTGGAGATGTTACCCCATTACCGATAGAGTCTAGACAGAGCCATGCCAGTGGTGTAGGAATGGGTGGAGAGTCGTGTGTCTCGTCCCTAACGGCGCATTTTTGAGGGGTACCAGTAATAAGTTTGTAGGGGCCAGATGATTCTAAGTGGAAGAAACGGAAAGTGTCTGTTCCTAGTGTTGACAAAGCAAAAGGAACGAAGTAGAAAGGCTAGTGCCGATGACCTTTTGTCTTGGTCCTCACGCGGCTCTTCCGCCCCGCCAACCCATGCAACGCCACTGGGTCATGCTGGTTCAAAGCTGTGGCTAGCTGCAAACATTCCTGACACCTTTGGCAACCAACGTAACTTGATACAGCTGGCATCAGATAAACTGATACCTTCGTGGTGTTCTCTGAGAACAAGGGCCCAAATCTGTGTGTCAGGGGTAATTGGGAATAGGGGAAAGGAAATGGGTGGGAAGGGAATGATGAGATGCAGTGGAAAGAGCTGTCGTCTGTCGACACAATTTCAGTAGAATTTGAATCAGATTGCCCGCACCGCCACATTGCCCGCACCTGGCATTTTTGTTTGTAAAAAATCGCATAGCCCGCAGGCAGTACGTGCGAAAATACGGTAATTAACAATGTGCAATATTGCAACGTGCAATGTGTAATATGTAACACCGAGAACTTGAGTCATGTACACATTTAAAACCTAATGGGCAGAAGATGGCAGAGTGGGTTACGTGTTGGAGCGTCAGGCTGACGGAGTGGGTTCAAACCCCATTAGTTCCCCTAGTGGCTTTCACACAGGCAGAAATGTCCTCTAAGCCACTTCAAGCCATGCCAAGTTTAAGAGAAATAATTATATTAAGCACGATGTCATTTATCAGTCATTCACAACTCTATACAATGTGAAACAGGATAAAATAACTCATTTTCACGTGACAACTGCCTCTTTTCATTCGATAACAGCTTCTTGTACGAATTTCTGCTTGTGAGTTCCATCACAAAATGGGCGGTGTTTAGTCTGCTTGCAGTTGCAAAGAGCATACTCCTTGTGCTTATCAACCTGAAATTTATGCGACTTGAATATTGGTAGTGATTCATCAGGATTTGCCTCATTGAATGCACGATGCGAATTGTCACAAAAAGGCTGCAACAGAAAATTGAAAAATCATTACAATATGTCTATCATGACTTAATCGTTATATACATTCGTAAGACATCGTACATCAGTAAGCAAAAACTTGTTTCAGATGCCCTAAACAAAGCTATTTGACTGACTGACAAGATAAATTTTTGTCATGTAAAACTATTGTCGCAAGAAGAAGCACCACATAAATTTTATCATTATATCATTGACTACTGCAACTGGAGATATGAGCTATACCTACATTATGCAATTCAATTCCTCATTTTTTTCATTCTTAATATAATGCATAAAACTGCTAGTGCCTTGCCTGCTTCTTACTGAGGCCACATGTACACCAGCTATAAAGCTTTCCTTCTTCTAGAACAATTCTTGCTGGTTTCTTATCAAAGATTGTCCCAAACCGAAGTACTTGACCTTCGCCAGCAACATTGTCTGTTTTAGCAAGAAGACTGCCAGACATGGATATCTTGCGGGAGTAGACTCCACTGAATATTGACCAGTTCTGTAACAAAACATTCAAAATATAATTATTAGTCAACAAAATTATTAGTTTTCAAACGTCTTTGTGAAATTTTTAAAATGGCAAGAGTTACATATCCAAAGGGATCTCAAATGCTATTCAGAGATGTGTGGTTGTTGAAAGGCACAAATTCACAAAAAACCTATATCGAAGAAGACAGAAGTGGCTACACGCTGGGCAGGCACACTGATAGAACAGTCTCTAGTCTTTAGGAGCTTCTTAAACAGCCAATGGAATTTGCATGAAGCACATCGTCCAGCAACAAGTTCCACAGGATGGGGTTTCCCTGTGTAACTGATCATTCACCGAGCACTGCAGAAATGTTTTCTGCAAACTTGAATTTAAGCATAATTGTCATCCAAACTGACTATGAAGTTCGTAAAAGTGTCTTCTCCGTGAAATCTATGATAATAAAGAACTCATACAAATAGGAAGGGAATATTGCACGACTGGTTTCAAACTGTCTCTTCAACTTTCTTTTTGCATGCATATAAGTATTCTCAATGTTATGTGTATGTACACAGGCATCGTTTGCATCAACAAAATTGCAATCGTGCATGTATAACCACAGAATGTGCGTAAATCCCATGCTGAATCTGTTGGATGTTTCCGCATGCTGTCCAGCCGTCCGAGACAATTGTGAGTGCTGGGCAGTTATTGCATTACAAATCGGTACTTCAATCAGAAAACACTTTCTACTCTCTCTCTTTCTATCTTGCCAAAGACACAGTGGTCTTCTTGCCATTACCTACGGTGGTATTTTCGGTGAAAGAACTTTGTTTCGTCTATTTCAACTACAATGGCTTTGCCATTATCGTGCAAACATAAATAATTAATTAGGACGATAAAAGCCCATTTTACCAAAATATAATCATAAGCCGATAGAAAAACGGGTAGGCGTTGAGACGGGCGTCCACCCCCCCCCCCACCATCAGGTCTACTATAGCGTCCCCAGCCTTGTGGTGCCTTGACGTTTCAATCAAAAAACATTATATATATATATATATATATATATATTGTGGAATTTTCTTCACGTCTAGTACAACGCCCCTAGATACATGGTGATGGGTTTCTACATGTGGTAGATGGTAATATTACCAAGAGATCACTCCGTGCTTGTAACACGCCATAACATAGACACAGAAACATTTTTATAGCGCAATATCTACCACACATAGAGGACTTGATACAACGCACTACAAGGCTGGGAGCGCTGTAGTAGACCTGATGGTGGGGGCGGGATGCCCGTCCCAACGGGCTGGGCTTGGGTTGACACATCGGGCGCCGGTGTCATATAAAATAAGTTCCACCATAAAATAAGTTCCTGATCAAATTTTGATTGGTCGGCGGATAGCCTGTCAATCAACATTAGAATTTAGAACTGCCCCGTCCATAGCAACGTGTACCATAATTTTGGTTCCTACTTGGGAATTCTTGGCAGGCAACCTACCCACCAAACAGTGGCGTAGCCAGCCTATGCAAAGTGTGGTTTTTAACTCAACTGGAGTCAACGGGGTCTGGAACAGCAAATTAGAAACTGGGAACTTCTTGATATTATAGATGATCGCAGGAAAATTTATGGGAGGTCATAAATTTATATCTTAGGTCATAAATTTATCAAGAAAGAAGTTTGAGGTAGGTCATAAATTTATATCCTACCCATCTACACATATAGCCTTACTTTGGCCCAGACTGAAATGTTAGGTAGGTCATAAATTTATATCCTAGCCATCTACACCTTTGGTCATCACTGCAAATTCAAGGTAGGTCATAACTTTATATCCTAGGTCATAAATTTATATCCTACCCATCTACATCTTTGGTCATCACTGCAAATTCAAGGTAGGTCAAAAATTTATACTCTAGGTCATAAATTTATATCCTAGCCATCTACACTTTTGGTCATAACTCTGATATTCAAGGTAGGTCATAAATTTATATCCTAGGTCATAAATTTATATCCTACCCATCTACATCGCCCAGGAACTTATTTCATGGCGGAACTTATTTTATACGTAAGCCGCATAATTTCAGTTCCGTAGCAACCGTAGGCTCCGCCCAGGAACTTATTTTATGGCGGAACTTATTTTATACGACACCGGTCCCAACGTCAGCCTTCAGACAACTACGTGCGAACAGCAGCGCCGACGCATCAAACAAGAGAACGGCAATGTACCTATGATATCCATCTTTTGCATATAAAATAAAACATGAAATTACTCTTTAAACTCACGGAAACAGATTTTCTCCACACAATTCGCCATTTAGGCAGATTCATCGACCGTAAACACACTTCCATTATTTACGACCTTCACTATCCTCAAACAAAAGCAATTATGTAACGCCTTTTGTAATAACTAAAATTCGAATTAGAAATTTTAGCAAATCTCACACATAGAATATGCAAATAATTAAGAATCTTATTAATTATCATATTCTTCTCTTCCCCGTCTTCTGTTTCCTCTTCTATCTCATCGTCACCCCACGATCTTGCTTTCTAATGATTTAGCCAGGGTTCTATCATAGGTGCGCCATCATTTAGGCCTACTTTAATTTTACACATACAAACTTGATAACATCCCACTGATCCCAGTAAAGCATATCGATAGCTTCTAGAATCAAGAGCTGCCCAGAAGCGGGCTGCGCGAGTCAGTGTTTTATACAGGCCTGCTAGGAGGGGAGATCTCCCTCCCCCAAAAAAACCCTCACCCCCCCAATCCCAGCACTTACCCAAATTTTGCATTGAGCTGTGTCTTTTCCCCTCCAACCAAGTCGATCCTCCACCCCCGAAAGTCTCAACCCCCCCCCCAAGGCCTGGAGTCTGGATAAAACACTGGCTCGATCGAGTGCTTTAATCATCACTATATGGCTTTAGCCAAGAATAGTGTCATATTATTTTTGAATCTTGAATTTGAAATAATGTTATAGGCCAGTGGTTCTCAACCCGTGGTCCGTGGACCAAAAGTGGCCCGCGAGAGGGGGTCTAGTGGTCCGCGTCAAATTCTGAAAAACGAAATGAAAAATTTGAAAATGAGACACATATTTTTCATGCGTAGCGCAATCAGCACAATTAAGTAAGGTGACGACCTTTTTAGCTTGCCGGGGCACTGGCGAGGGACGAAGATCACACGCGATGACTCGTTTTGCTTAATGTCATGATTTTTTTCAACTTTCAGTTTCAGGTAGTCAGCGAGAAATTTTTGACCTTCAAAAGTGGTCCGCGAGGCAAAAGGGTCCCAGAACCACTATTATAGGCTACAGTGTGTGGCATCGCCTGTATAGGCTGTATACCTCTTCCACCCCGACAAGGTAAAATTTGTAATCGTTTTCATACGAAACTCACAACTAATCTATGCCCAAATAAGATGGACCCGGTTCTTCGATTCTTCGGTTCTTCCCGATAATCTGACCCTTGGCTCCGATTATCGTCGTAACGATCCGGAAATATATGATTCTAAATTCTAATACATGAAAAATTATCAATTTCAAAGGTCAATTTTAGGCTAATATTAATGTATGTTTTAAAACTTGCAAGCGGCAACACGAATGGATACGCCCATAGATTTATTATAATAAATAATGATATTAAAGTCTATGGATATACCGTCGTTTTTAATGGCGTCCGGTTGAATTTAATATCGAGTTTTTAAAAAACCGTTGTTGCGTCTGCCCTTTTGATCAATTCACTTTGTGGATCTGCCAATAAATTTATAGATATATTCCAGATTTTTGCAATCGAAATGGGAAATAATCCGAACAAAGCGGAAAAGGAATATCTTGAAACAGGCAGCGGTGCGTCTGCAGCGACCAGTCTGCGAATTGGAATATTTTAGCTCCTGAGAAGAGCACTGTTAATAGGCCTAATGTATATAAATGATACAAACTTTCAGATGGATTGAAAATTGGTTGAAGGGAAGAAGACAGAAGGTTGGCATTAGGGGAGGCCATTCGCAATGGGCAAGAGTTATCAGTGGAGTGCCTCAGGGCTCAGTGCTTGGGCCATTGCTTTTTCTAATATATATAAATGATATCGATGAAGGATTACTGTCCAAAATTTCAAAGTTTGCCGATGACACAAAGTTATGCAGAAATATAGACTCGGAGGATGATGCAAAAATTTTACAAGAAGATCTAAGGAAATTGTTTCAGTGGTCTGTGGACTGGCAGATGCTTTTCAATATTGATAAATGTTCTGTAATGCATGTTGGGAAGTCTAATAATGGTAATGAATATTCTTTAGGGGGGAAGGTTCTAACCACAACAGAAAAAGAAAGA
Source organism: Metaphire vulgaris (assembly GCA_018105865.1). NCBI lineage: Eukaryota > Metazoa > Annelida > Clitellata > Crassiclitellata > Megascolecidae > Metaphire > Metaphire vulgaris. The sequence continues at coordinate 10,231,683 of CM030845.1, read as the reverse complement.
GACTTGGGGATAATCACCCATAGAAGTATGAATCCATCTCACCAATGCATGGAATGGTGAAAAGGACAATTGTGAGTCGTGACAAAGAGATAATCATTAAACTTTATAAGTCATTAGTAAGGCCTCATCTGGAATACTGTGTTCAGGCTTGGAATCCATTCTTGAAAAAAGATATAGAACTTTTAGAAAAAGTGCAAAGACGAGCAACGAAGATGGTCAATGGGTGCCATAATTTAAGCTACGAAAAAAGACTTCAATATTGTGGACTGACAACATTAGAAAGGAGAAGAGAAAGAGGGGATTTGATAGAAACATACAAAATAATGACTGGGAAAGTAGATGTGCCATATGATCGATTCTTTACATTGGCACACTATAGCAGCACAAGAGGCCACAAGTGCAAAATGTTTAAGCAGAGGGTTGGTCCAAGAAAGAAAAACTTTTTTAGTGCAAGGGTTGTGGACAAATGGAACAGTTTGGACGAGGTGGGAGTGACAGTTGAAACAGTGAACGGATTCAAAGGCTATCTAGATAAACTAGGTTATTGAATGCAGATGGTTACATCAGTGGTTTTCACACAGGCTTACTTAGCCTCCTAAACCACTTAAAATCACATTATTATTATAAACCATTAGTTATACTCTGTTAAAGATAATGATGCTAGTGTTAAAATTAGCTACTTTTCCGATATGGTGGTTTTAGACGTTTTGCAATATATATTGCAAACTCAAAGCATTTTTCGTCAAAAACCATTTTCACCATGATTGTAGCGTCCCAACCACAATGTTCCCTGGATAAAATACCCGGCCTCACTGCCCCACATTTTGACTATATAGCTATTTGAATTTAAGTTTAAGCACCTAAGAAAAAGCAGCTACTGTGGTGTTACGTTTGGAGGCATAAGGGCCTATAGAAATTTACGAGATACGTCCTTACTTACTTATTTGGAATGTTAGCCTAGCATAGTATCATTTTCCATATGAATTTATTGGAGGTACTTGAATTTCAGTCGATGCATATATGAGAAAGGCTGTCGATGAGTTTAATTATAAGTGGGAACATCAAATTCAGGTTAGTACACTTTAACACTATAAATTATAATAATTGCATTTGCATCAACCAAACTTGTGATTGCCTCAGATTAGTCAATTTTCAGCATTATTGCTGTTAGTTTAGAAAGTGACCCTTTATTTTAGATATTTCTATCCATGTTCAGAGTTGTCGAAACTGTCATCACCACCACTTTGTTGCCTGTAGACTGTAGTCTTGATAGTTTCATTTTTGCCTAGGCTACCGTGTTTCTTTTAGATCTAGTATTAATGACATACCTGTTTGGCTTGGCCTATCCCGTTAAATTGCTCTCCTGCTGATCTGATTGATCTTTCCGGATTGACCTGGCTCTAATACGGAATGGATTTGAAGTGCCATTAGCTGATGCCACTATAGTCTATAGGCATTATGATAGTGGCATCATGGAATTCATTGATTGATTATTTAATGCCTTATGCTATGCATTCTGAAATAGAACGAGTTAGGGCCTATCTAATACTAAAGATGAAACTTAAGGAAATACAGTACAGTAAATGTGATTTAGCCTAGTTGGAATTAGTCCTAGGTCTTGACTCTTGAGTATTGTATTAAAGCCTGCGTGCATATGAATGTATGCCATGCTGATGTTGCATAATAATCAATCTCATGTATGATCGTATGTGTATTTCAAGAGCTTTAATTTATTACTTTTTCTCTTGTTGACTGCCTCTCAACCTATCTGTCTACCAACTTCTCATCTACTTACTTTACTTACTGTTATTTATAATGTAGCTATGCTTATTTTTCACATATGGTTTTGGCTGTAAAGGCATTTTGGATTTCTGTTTCTTTTTGTTTTTGTGCTTTCAGTTTTAATTAATTTGTAATTCAGCGTGGTTCCATAGTAAACTAAGATTTGTCAAGTAGCAATTGCTTGATCAAATCAATCCATTTGTGACTTGAGAGTTTATCTATATGGCTACTGAAATCTGTGTAGAACAATGCAAAGTTTGAAGAATTTGAGCGCACACGAACCTTGGGGACTGGTGCCTTTGGACGAGTCATGCTAGTACAGTACAGGCCGAGCAAATTATACTATGCTATGAAAATACTGGACAAGGAAAAGGTGACAATTTTCTTAGAGCTGCATCTTATGCAACATTCAATTGTATTTTTATTATGTTCCACTGTTCTGATCACATGCTATACCGGTAAATTGTTCTGCCTCAATGAATGGAGTTGTTTTTTATGAATTATTTAAATAGGCAACATCTGTGCTCTGCATCTTTAACAATGGCAATATTGCACAACAGAGTTCTGTAGACACAACTTGTCCAATAGATGATTACAGCAATTGGTCAATCACGGCAAAATTGGTATTATCACAGAGAGCCTCTGCAAGGGATATCTTTGGCAATTTCTTTTCTTACACGGGAATTTGATCTTTAATCACCTCTATCAACCTCATTATATAGCAGTAATGTGTATGCATTGTGATAGTATTTTGGATCATTAAGGTTGCATTTGCAAAGACATATGTACAATTCCTAATTTCTGCCATTTGTGATATTAGAAAAGTTAAATCTAAATGTGGTGGTCTGAAAATTTATCAGTATACATGTATGTTGTGGTGAAATTTATAACACAGATAGATCACTGCTAAAAATGACCCTCCCCTACTTAGCCTTTTAATTTTAATTTATTGTAAGACAGAGTTGATGTTTTATGTTGGTTTCTTAACTTCAGATCATAAAGCTAAAGCAAGTAGAACATACGCTGAATGAAAAGCGAGTTCTTCAAGCGATTCATTTTCCTTTTCTTGTTAAGCTGGATTTTGCATTAAAGGTAATTTTTTGTCCTCGCTTGATTCAAGGCAGTCAGACTGCACGTGTGGAATTTATTGATGAGAATTTGCTAGTTTTGATATTATGATGTGGTTTTATGGTGCCTGTATGTTAGACCCTCTGGTCTACCATCTTATCTACACGACACTTTCTTACCAAGTTACCAGTATTTATCAGATTGATATTGATGTTACAGTTCACTTATTCAATATTTGTATTATTAGTCTAGCATTTTCAAATAAGGAAGACTGCATAAAGTCAGATTATTGAATTCTTGCTCAATTTCAAAACTTTTACATTCAAGTAAAATAAATTGTGAGGCTATAGGTACTTGGTGTCCTGCAAGTCTGACACGATACAACATGTGCGACATTGTGCGTTAAAACCAGGACTAACGCACAAATAAAAAAATTAATTGCACGATTTAAAAAAATTAATGCATTTACGTCTGTGATACCGATCAATTATGGGTTAAATAAATGCAGAGTGAAAACTGTGCTTATGTTTTATCTGTGTTTGAGGACAATTCAAATCTGTACATAGTGCTGGAATTTATTTCGGGAGGAGAGATGTTTACTTACTTAAGAAAGGTGAATCGATTCAGGTCAGATTTGATATGACCGTTATACTTTCACTCACATCTGATCATGATATTAGAAGTTTAATGTATATGCTTTTACATCCATTATGCTGCTGTCATCCTTACTAGGTTATGATTTTAAAGTGACCAAACAACAAAGACCTTATGACTGCTTGTTTGATTTTCCACAAAGCAGTAGGGTTTGGACCGAAATTTGCTTCCACTGGTGGGGTAGATCTGGATGGATATAATCAACTTCCAGTTGAATTATCTTCCATGTCAAGTGAGGTGGAGTTAAACCACTCAATTCCTCTAGAAACCTTGCACCGTATGGTTTCTTCTTGTATCAACCAGGAGGTCAGAGAAATCCTATAAGCCTCTAAGTTACATCCATGGAAGGCAACGGGAGACCTTGATTTTTCACTATTTCAGAGTTGATTTTTTGTGCAGTTGTTTTCATGGTATATTTAGAATCGGTGAATTTTCACATGCTGGCATTGCTTGGCTGGTCAAATTAGTGTGAATTAAAGAGGCTTAGGAAGCATTACCAGGTACTACCTGTGTGAAAGCCACTATGGGTGCTAATGGGGCATGAACCCGCTCTGTCAGCCTACTGCTCCAGCGCATAACCCACTCTGCCATCATCCATCCCAAAAACTTTAATGTTTCTGTTATTCTGATTGCATTGTAAATGATGCAGGTTCTACAAGCTGTTATTTAAGTTAGATAGGTATGTGGCGCTATAGAGGTTGATTGATTGATTGATTGATTGATTGATTGATTGATTGATTGATTGATTGATTGATTGATTAATTGATAAACATTTCGGGGGTTTCAATCAGCTGTCACATTTAGTTGATGTGAATTCTGTTGCTGGTTGAATTGGAATTTTCTACCATTGCAAGACATTTTGCTATCAATATAGTATGAGGTGGATAAGTTTGTGCAAACTTTTCACATTTGTAAAATAACACAACTCATCAATTGCTCATTATTACACTGCAGCATTTCTACTTCAAAGCTAAGACTTATAGATATAGATTCAACTCAGTGAAGTGTAGTTCCTGGCTACACTATGAATGCATTGTATGCTCTAATAGATAGATAATAGTTGACAAAGTTTGACCATGTGCGTGTGCGTGCGTGTGTGTGTGTTTGTGTGTGTGTGTGTGTGTGTGTGTGTGTGTATAAACTGTTTCATCTGCAGTGAACCACAGTCCAAATTATATGCTTCTCAAGTGGTCATGGCGTTTGAATACCTGCATGGCTTAGACATTTTATACCGAGACCTGAAACCAGAAAACATACTAATTGATTCCACTGGCTACCTTAAGGTAAAATACACTTTTTTCCACTTTTGCATTTGCTGCACTTCTTTATGGAGTGCATAATATCTTGCAGTCTACTACTACTACTACTACTACTACTACTACTACTACTACTACTACTACTACTACTACTACTACTACTACTACTGCTGCTGCTGCTGCTGCTGCTGCTGCTGCTGCTGCTGCTGCTGCTGCTGCTACTACTACTACTACTACTAATTATTATTATTATTATTATTATTATTATTATTATTCTTATATTATATAATATAAGAATAATAATGCACTTTTATAACACCAGATAGTAATCTAGATTCATCCACAAAACATTGGATCTGATAACATGCCAGATTTTGGAAGAAAAGTGAAACCCAGCTGGAAGAGATTTGTTTTGAGTCTAAGTTTGAAAATACACAGTGAATTGGGATTTAACAGAGAGAGGTTTTAAGATGTGATTCGGAACCAGAATATTCTACAGTATGTTTTAGCATAGAATGCTATAGGTACATTGAACAATGACTAGCATTTAGCTTGAGAGACTGAGAGTCTTTCATAGTGTTGTTCTTGTTAAGCTTCTGTAGATTTTATAATTTCCGCAGGTGACTGACATGGGCTTTGCAAAGCGAGTGAAAGGCCGAACATATACCTTGTGTGGAACTCCAGAATACTTGGCACCAGAAATCATCAACAATAAGGTTACAAATACCTCTGTATTTTTTGGTGTATTTCTGTTTTTGCTTTGGATGACTGATTGTCAATTACTCTGCTTTCTGTGATTTTAGTTAAACAAAACTTGAACTATGAATTCCTTCATACACTTATATAATAAAGGATAAAGTGAGATAGAACTGACAGTCCATTGACCAATAGCCATAAAATCAATTTAGAAGTTTTAGCCCAACATGTAGATTGAATTGCATGTTTTGGAACTTTCTATTATACTCATAAAAATGATTTCCTAAATCCAACCGGCCTACAATCAGACAGTTTCCAAGACTTATGTCCTTTCAGCTGTGAACATTGCTTGAAATCTGATGCAGTGTGGTGATGATGATAGATTCATACTGCAGTGTTTTGCAAATGGTTCTAGGGTTATGGTAGTTCAGTGGACTGGTGGACTTTGGGGATTCTAATATTCGAAATGGTAGCTGGCTATCCACCTTTCAGTGGAAATGAACATATGACAATATACGAACGAATCATTGATGGAAAGGTTATTGATCATTATTTAGCTTGAGCTAATTTGAGCAAATTCTGTAGACTAAATCTAGTATCCATAGTTGTATGTACACAAATATGCTTTAGGTCAATAGTCTAAGTTAATATTTAGAATTGGTTTGAAGCACTGACTTCATCAATTACCGGTACCTTTATTTATATAATTAAAAAATCAATTATAGATTACTTTAGTTGGTTTCTAAATAAATTGTGATAAGATTTATTATTATTAATTATTATTATTTTTATTAATTATATAACCATCATCATCATCTTCATCATTGCTCCAATACATCATGGATATCAAAGATGCTGTAACTTATTAATCAGAAATATATGGAGAGTGAGCAGTTAGGGCTCAACAAATTTTTAAAGAAACTTTCAATCTACACAATTTTCATTTGCTTAGAAAGCAACACTTCACTTCATTTTTGCTTTTGTCAATGCAGTTCAAATATCCAAAACACTTTTCGAACGAAGTCAAAGATCTTTGCCGCAACCTCATCCAAGCAGATCTAACTCATCGCTTTGGCAACCTGAGGAATGGGGTAAATGACATTAAGCGCCATCCATGGTTTGGCGGACTCGACTGGGTTGCAGTTTATCAGAAAAAGGTTATTATTTGATAGAATAATAGAATTTATGGTATGTTGAAGAACACAGGTCATCTATGATTCATTTTGGCAGGAATTATGCATTTAAATCTCCACTCATTTGTTTCAACCCTCCCAGTTACCTTTGATTTGACTCCCTGTCAGATGCTGTTGATTCTAACCACAGTTTATGCTTAACCAGGTAATATTGTCACAATGTTTTGCACTTTTTCTGAAAACCTACCTATTTCCCACGTAAAGTAATCATAGTGAGAGCGGTTCTGATCTTGCAGTCTTCAACAAGAGTGGCTTCTGAAATTTCTGACGTTAAAACTTATGCATCTAAATTGGTTGGATAAAGTGAGTTACTGGCTTACTGCAGAGCATTATTTGATTCTTTGAAAAAAGTTACAGTGCCATGAAACGTATATGCAATCAAGCTAATATTTTGTAAAATTTCCATTACTTTTTGGTACTGCTAAAATCTGTTGAGGAATTGAATTATAGCGTCCTTATGCAATCCACGGTCAGGTTTTTCCACATGCTGCGAATGGATAATCTCAAGTCAGCACAGCAGCACATGAGACATCTTTCACTTTACATTGCAGCTCCATTTTCAATCTTAGCCAGATATTTTTTAATAAGCCCTTATACATTGTGAAGCAGTGCTACAGAACTTGACGATTACGGTATATGGTTGCTAACACACATTACGTCATTCACAAAGCGATGAATCGTAAGTGCAGAACAAGTGAGGGATGAACAACTTGCCAAGGTCGCTAGGCTCCATATGCAGTGGATAAGGTCAGATCTGAACTCACTGCCCTCCGGTTGCATGGTAAGGATCCCAAATACGATTACTTCACTGCACACACTAATGGAAAGTACAATTGACTTTCCATTAGACTGTTATGAGTCTGACCAAGTCGGTTTTATTTAAATTATGATATGATTTATTATATATAATAATAATAATTATTATTTAAAAACTGGAACACTGATTAGTTATGTTATCAGTAAGTGACTACACTGACTGGAACATTAAAATCCAATAGTCAGCATTTAAACGAAGACAAAAAATTGCTGCTACTGTTAACATTGGTTGATTAATTGTAAAGTAGCAATTTCGGCTTTTATATTACTTTCAGATCTCGCCGCCCTATATTCCACAGACAAAGGGTCCTGGTGATCCAAGCAATTTCAGCAAGTACAAAGAAGAGCCAATATCGGTCAGCTCTCAAAACAAATATGCTAAAGAATTTAAAGATTTTTAAACCTTCACTTATGGAGGAACCAAGGACGACACAGAAGAAAGACTGATGCAATATTTATTACTCTTATTTGTATCTGTACTACCATTGGTTCTGATTGATAATCATAATAGTGACAGTACTAGATGTAAGTAGCAGCAAAAGTTGTTGTACGAGCTAAATAATAGTTAGTGCTTTGTGATTGCTATCCTGAGGACTCTGACTTAAGGCAATTTGTAAGCGTTGAATATGGTGACTGAAGATGATGATTTAGAATATTCACTTCTAATTTGGAACATTTCGGCAATTATTGTGAACAGATATAAAAGCCGATGATTATAAGTAAATTCATAAGTATAAGAGATTAAGATATTATAAATGTTGCAGGTTTCCATGTATATTAACTTGTTGGATCACACCTTTTGCACTCTACCAGAGGCGTAGCGAGGGTATCCGGCGACCGGGGACAAAGTGTACCATTGGCGCCCCCAACTCTGCTGACGAGCAAAAAAGGTCATCACCTCATTCTCTTGGTGCCCCTCAACTCTATGGCACCCCTCTCCTTATACTCCTGACAAGCAAAAAATGTCGTCACACTTTTTTCTTATTCATTATATATTTGACTGCTTAACTTTTCCCAAAAACCCGATTTTGGCGTCTCCTCACCTCGGCGCCCGGGGGCCTATGCCCCCACCTGCCCCTTCGCTACGCCTCTGCATTCTACCCTTATGACTCAATATTGATTTTTAAGCGGATCACTGTCAGATGTAAGACAATGACAGTTGCTTAAATTGTGAGTAGTTTTATTGATAATTCACAATAACTTTACAACCAGGGTTATTTCTAGGATTGTGAATTTGGGGAGGGTGTCAGAATTTAGAAGTCTCTACCAAAATAGGCCGACAAGCAAAAAAACCTTATCAAGTCTCAAAAAACCTTCTTGACAAGCAAAAAAAACCAACGTTATCAAGCAGTGGTGTAGCGTGACTTTTGGGGGCCCGGGGGGCATCTTTGCCATGGGGCCCCAAAGTTTCGAGCTGACGAGCAAAAAAAAAAGAAGGTCGTCAGCACGGTTAAGAAGTTAGGGTTAACCCTAACCTAACCCTAGCTTAGACCCCTCTTTGGGCCCCCCGCCGGGGGGCAGTCAACAAAGCGCCCCCCCCCACGTTACGCCACTGTTATCAAGTCTTGGAAAAAAAGCAAAAAAAAGCTGACAAGCAAAAAAGGTCATCTGACAATAAAAGTTGGGGGTGTACTTCTCCATTTGGCGGGGGGGTGTTCAGGGCTGATTAGAATGAATTTTTATGCATACCATTGTCACATTACCAAATTTTTGGGGTGTCGACCTCAAATTGGGGGAGGGTGGGTGTTAGGAGGTGTAAAAATAACCCTGTTTACAACAGTTCTGATTATCGGGAATATAGGCCTATGCTCAGTTCCGTAAATGTGATGCCAGGAAAGGTAAATAAGATGGTATATGGTACACTGACTGAGTGCAGAAAGTATATATATATATATATATATATATATATATATATATATATATATATATATATATATATATATATATATATATATATATATATATCATCATCATCATTAACTGTGGGCTCATCGCCCGTTGGTGTATAATGCCATCTCCACAGTTTTCTGCCATTCTTTCCTGCCCGTTGCCCTGTGACTATAAGATCCTGTAAACTGCTTCCAAAATCCACACCATTCTTCAATATCATCACACCATTCCTTGTGTGGTTTCCCTCTCTTATTGGCACCCTCCATTATTCCAAACAGAGCTTTGATCTTTCTGTCTTCTTTCATTCTGCATATGTGTCCAAAAGATGGAGTTCCCTTTGTTTTACTCTTTCCAGTATGGTTTGTTTGGGCTGAATTCTCCTGTATAGTTCTTCATTTGTGATATATATATATATATATATATATATATAATGTGATTTAATATATATATATATATACACAGTATACTTGTTTACTTTATATACGCATACAGGAACGAATTTTTAGCAGAGGGTGCATTTCTTTGGCCATTTGGTAAATTGATATGCTGTCATCTGCTCCTTCTTATGAATCCGAAGCAAGGGAGTGAACTTCAGCCATAGCTTTTGCATTCCAGGGGGTGCATTGCACCCATTAAGTTTTTCCAGGGGTTCAGCTGCAACTCTGCACCCCAAGTTCCGATGGGCTGGTAGGCCTACGCATATACATATAGACCTACATACTCTCTAAAGTGAGCTAGTGCATCAATACTAATAGGCCTAATTGTCTTGCGGAATAAGGATAACTGATCAGCGAAATCTATGCATATAGCAACTTTTTTACCGGAGAGGCCTGATTTTTTGCTAGGGCTCCATAGCCTCCAACTTCCAAGCAGTTCATCCAAACTATGAACTTTGTGTATTCATTCACTCTTTTACTTGAAACATTCAAAAGCATTTTTTCCGAAATTCTTGATTGGGTTAGGCCTATTGTCGCTACAGCTACAGCATCTAAGGTAGACATCATATGAGGTCAAAACAAATACCCGTATCTGTCAATTATATGAATTTCAAGAACAGTACAGCTGTGCTCCGTGGTGCCGCCTTTGCCCAAATATCGACTGGTTGAGATCTACAGGTGATGACGATTAGAGGCTGTGTCCACGTGCTCACCGACACGGAATGGACATTGGGCCTAATTGCCTGAGTAGCGTCTTTGCCTGGTGCCTTCTTTTTCGAATATTGGCTGAAACGCTTTTCATCGTCCTTATGTTAACGCTAGAAAGAGTTGGCCCTATTGCACAAGAATTGGATCGAGTGAAGCTTTGTTAGAAGTCTGGACGACAAATTCGTCGGCGTACAGAGACAGAAAACATCGACTTTAAGGTGTTGATGTCAACCCTTGGCTCAGAGAACTGGAGTGGTCGCCGATGGAAAGGATATTCCAGGACGTACACGTTTCGAACAGCTGCACCCGACCGTTACACGTCGTTCCGCAAACCTCCACACCTCGACGTTCGACCTGTTGAGCGTGGTCGTTACCAGAGGTCGACACTCGTTCGGTACTCTTTTCAGTACCGTTATCAGGTACCTCTGCGGAGCACACCGATAGTGGCCCGTCATGCAAGGCGTGCGCGAACATCTGCCGGTCTCGACGAACGGCGGAAAGACCCCGGCCGGCATCTTCTTCCAGCGCCGTCGGAACGAACACTGCTGATGCGATGGTGTGGTCGTCGACGACGACGACGACGAGTTGTCTTTCCTTCTCCGTCGTCTGTCGATTCTGTTCTCGTCCTGAGATTTCCGCGATCGTTTCGTCCCGGCGCCGTCGTCGCCGTCGACGAAGACAGTCGTCAGCAGCTGTCTTGTCCGTAGCGCCGAGCGATCGGACAGCGCCAGCTTTCGCCACAGCGAATGCATCGGGACCGACTGACAGTCGACCGCAGCGGACGACGTCGACGCGGCCGACGACGATGTTCGTGGCGCAGGCGATGATTTGTCGGCACCGGAATTAATGCGTCGATCGGATTTCTGGCTGTAGTTACGTTTTGCGTCGCCAGGAATTCCGTTGGTTTTCCAGATTAAGTCGGAGATCAACAGCAGCGAACAGATCGTCGCTTCCCGAATCTGTGATAGAAACAATATAGGCTACAGCCTGTGGCGGTTCCAGCCTCCAGGATTTCTTGGTGGGGGTGGGGGTGAAACGAATTCATAGAAAGTTGGTGGGGGATGAAAATAGAAGGAAAAAATCAATAAACTTTGCCGAAAAAGGGTGAAAACGGTAATTTTCCCCTAATTTGACTATACTTTTACCGAAAAATAGGTTTACAAGCAAAAAAGGTCATTCGCAGTTAGTTTTACTAAACTTGTACCCAAAAATTGATTTCTCAAGCAAAAAGTAAGTCCAGTGGGGGGATGCATCCCAACTCATCCCCCACGTGGAACCGCCACTGGCTACAGCAACCACAGAAAAATTGGTGCCGTCTATTGCTGTACCCAATGACGTAAACTTGGATGAAAAAGTGGGGACCCCAGCCCCTATAGGCCTACATTCTCTATCGTAAGTTCGTAACCTCGCAAAAAGTGGGGAACTCTAGCCTCGAGGCCTAATAGAAGTTTACCTCTATGGCTGCGCCCTCTTGATGCCTATTGCGATGCAAATACTGTATATAGGCATGGGCGCCCACAGAATTTTTCCAGGAGGGGCAAAACAATGGCCACGGTTACGCCACATAAATTTTTCCAGGAGGGGCAAATTTTTATCCAGGAGGGGCAAAACACAATGGTCATGCAGTGTGTATTCTAGGCCCTTTTGGGAAATTTCCCCCCAAATTTTGAAAATCCCCCAAATTTCTATATGTTGCATCGGGGATGGAAATCTTCCTCCCCCCCAAAAAAAAGTGTGACGAGATGGGGGTTTTTTCAGGAGAGGGGAAAACCATAAGGATATAAGGATACGACCATATTCAGAAGAGCATTAGAGCATGTGGAGAAGATGTGATGAGTCTGATGACCTTTTTTGCTCGTCAAGGTTTTTGGGCAGACAAACTTTCTTTCCCCCCCCCAAATATTTCAAACTCCCCCCCAATGTCAAGGGCTAGAATAAACACTGATGGTCATGGTTAATATTTTAACAATGGTTTCAAATGTCATTGTAAAATGTTGGTATTTGCATTTTCCAGGGCCCCCTCTTGCCCCAATTTGCGGGCGCCCGTGTATATAGGCGGCCTAGAAATTCAATGGACCGTCCATATAAAGTACACGCTCGAGAGGGAATGGTACCAGAGGTAGACATATATGAAAGTGTAACAGTTTGTGATGGGATGGATAAGGACTGCTGTGACGTCGCACTTTCCGTACATACGAAATCTGAAATATACGATGATATTTTAGTAATTTTGCTTTCTCTCCCGATGGATATATTCTGACAGATGTTAACGGTGTATAGGCTTAGTAATTATATTGCGCTGGGTAGGCTATTTCCAGCCTATTTGGCATTTTATATGTAATTTAACGAGGAACTCGAATTTCTTCAACAGAAAACCCGCGTGTCGTAACTTATGGAAAACGCAGCACGCTTTATGAGGGGGTACGAGATTTATGACGTAAGCTTACTTTAAGGGGTGCGATATTTGTGCCAAGACCCAATTAAGGGAGGGGTTCTTCTATCTTCTCTTTCTTCTATCATCTATGATGACGATGAGTTTGATACGAGATGACTCCAGGTCTTTCTGTCTCTTGTCCATGTATAGGCCTATGTTGCTTCTTTTAAGGCAGAGGGGTTAAAAACTCCAAAATTTCATGACGCTCTTTTTAGAAGGCCCATAGAAAAATAGGTCTATGTAAATCAGTTTTGAGATCCTAAAACAATTCGGATGGCCTCTCCAATTCATCATACAAATTTGCTATATGCGATGCAAACTGGCTTGGTGTTGCAATCGAATCGAATCTGGAGTGAAGGCTTAGACCGTTTAGTTCACGATGTTTTCAAATCAATCCTGTAAGGACAGAATTATTAGCTAGCAGTGATGAAAGACATTCTGAGAGGAGCTCACATTGCGAAATTTAAACTGAGCCGGTCTGAAATACACTGAGTGCTGGTTATGTTCAACAGGTAGGCTAAAGTTAGGGCCTAGTCCCGTACTCAAACGAGCGTAAGATGATAGATCAGGAGCTGACCGTATACTTAGGCCGCATTAGGGGCCTTATAACTCGGACTACGTTCAAATGGATAGAATACTTGCAAATAATTAAATCAGTGTTTATTCTAGACCTTCTCTAGGGGAATTCTCCCAGTTTTAAATTTACCACCCCAACAATTTTTTTAAACATTTTGGTAAGTAGAACGACCTCCCCAATGTATATTATTCCGACCCCAAATGCTAAACTCCCCCAAATGTCTAGGTGACTAAAATAAACAGTGGTTTCAATATTTCGAGATCAGAGGGAAAGCGCATAGACCTAACAGCAGGGTTTAATCTAGGCCGTTTCCGGGGGGAATTGCCATTTCCCACCGGAAATTTCAAATTTCCCCGGAAATTTTGGCGTACTACATCAACTAACAGCAGCCTTCTAGCAGAATGTGGCATTCCTCCGGCTTTGTCAGTCCCCCCCCCCCCGGAACCAGGAGTCTAGATTAAACACTGCCTAATAGTAGGTCTAATCCTAAATATCGCGTTAAAATCTGGCATTACTAGTGTGCTAAACGAGTTTCGATTCTGAAATGTTATTTCGTTTATTTATTCGAATTCCTTTATTCGCGCAATAATAGGTTAGCTGAAAACTAGCCTAGGCCTAGGCCTATGCGGAAATCTAAAATTACAGCAATGTTCCAGTCCAGCGATTCCGAAACTGTGAGTTCGCGAAATGACAGAAGAATGTTCTCGAAAACAGCGTTGTTATAAATGTAAAATTCATGATAACTCTGAAAGAAATCGCCTGAAGTGTACAATAGTCGCACCCTTGACATGTATTTGACTTCAGGGGTTCGATTTTACACATTCACGCCTTAGTTTAGAATGTAACAATTGGTCTGAAGCTGAGAATTCAATAAAACAGGAGCCTTCAAATTCTAGATGTAAAACCTGGGTTGGTAATAAGGATCCGCGATTTTAAGCAGTTAAAAGTGAGTCTTTGAGCTGAAAATCTGAGAAACGCTGTTCGTTTCCAATTGCTAGTTAAAATGCATTTACAAAGCAGAAAGACAACTTACTCTTTTCAAACTGACCATGCTGGCATCTGATGGGTTGAACTGTTCTCAAATGTTCCTTCTCGTCTTCTGCACTTCAACCAAAGCGCGTCCGTTGCAAGTCAAATATCCGAGTCTCGTTTGCTCTGCGGTTTCTCTTTTCTGACACTCGCCACTGTCGCCCTTATAAACCGTTTTCTTCATTACTTGTGCTTTTTAAACGTTTTGCCAGCCGTCTTCTGCACTTTCCGCACTACCGCCCTAAATGTATGCGGACAGATGTCTCTCTTTCCGATCTAACAATGTTGCCGGCTGATAACATTGCGAAGAGAAAGAAGCATTTTTCGACCACCGTTTTCTTTCCCTTCCTCCTCCTCCTCCTCCTCCCCACCTCCCCTCTTCCCCCTCCTCCTCCTCTCTGCCCCCCACTTTCTTGTGCGCCGCGGCTCCCTGCGTCTGTGCGTGCGTGTGTGCATACGTGTGGAGGAATTTCTGCTCCACCGGTCCACCTGACTTCCGCCTGTGTGGTCCCTGTAGACGAGTTAAGCGGATGCCAGCGGTATTACGCGCAGGTGACACTTGGCCAGAATCCGAATAATTCGCGGAATGCGATTTGCAGGTTGCGCTCTTGATGCAGCAGTCAGATCGACGATAGCACAGCCATTCGGTTATTGCTAGTGACCGACGAAGGTGAAGAAGAAGAAGAAGAAGAAGAAGAAGAAGAAGAAGAAGAAGAAGAAGAAGAAGAAGAAGAAGAAGAAGAAGAAGAAGAAGAAGAAGAAGAAGAAGAAGAAGAAGAAGAAGAAGAAGAAGAAGAAGAAGAAGAAGAAGAAGAAGAAGAAGAAGAAGAAAGAAGCAGAAGCAGAAGCAGAAGAAGAAGAAGAAGAAGAAGAAGAAGAAGAAGAAGAAGAAGAAGAAGAAGAAGAAGAAGAAGCAGAAGAATAAGAAGAAGAAGAAGAAGAAGAAGAAGAAGACGAAGAAGAAGAAGAAGAAGAAGAAGAAGAAGAAGAAAGCATTGCGCAGATAAATAAATGCTCTTGCTATTATAACGTTAACGCCCGTAACATTAAACATAGCAGCAGCAGCAGCACCATGCGCGGCATGTAACGAGGAGTTCGAAGCGTAGTTTAGACTGCAGGGGTTCCCAACCTTTTTTTAAAATGTACCCCAGCCAAAAAATATTTCGCCGCTTGTACCCCAACCTAGAGGCCACCAAAACAACACTGACAAGAACTATAGGCCTACGAGTATACTCAAACAAATTATGACACTAGAAATGACTAGAATCACTAGAATAGAATCTACATTCTACATATTCTACAAGTCACTAGCAGTGGCGTCATTTCACACTTTTCTTGGGGGGGGGCGAGAAATTTTGTAAAATTTTCTTTTAAAATTTTTTTTATTTTTCGAAAATTTTTTGACTGAGTTACTTGAGTTTCAAAAAAAAGTCGACGACCTTTTTTTTTTTTTTTTTTTTTTTTTTTTTTTTTTTTTTTTTGCTTGTCGGCCTCTTAGGTTATTAATACATTCTTATTTTCATTTCCTTGGGGGGGGCCACGGCCCTGTTTTTGTTGTTGTTGCACATATTAATACATTATAGATTAATATTTTCATTTCCTTGGGGGGGGCCACGGCCCCCCCCAGCCCCCCCCAAATGACGCCTCTGGTCACTAGTTGACTAGATTAGAATAGGACAGGTTACTTATTACCGTTACTACAAAAACCAAAATGCTTATTCAATGTGAGCATTGAACTTGTTTTGATTTAAACGAAATTCCCAATTTTAAAAAACTATTTTAGCAATTTTAGTGTACCCCTGGCAACAGCTGATGTACCCCTAGGGGTACATGTAGGCCCTACCACCGGTTGGGAACCGCTGGCTGAGAGCCTTAGACATTAGTTCACACTTCACAGCGACAATAATTCTGTCACACTCGTGTCAGGATTCCACGCAGTGGCGTAACCAGGGTTCCAGAATAGGGGACATGTCGAAAGTTTCGAGTGCAAGACTATGAAAAGTCTATCATTATTTGATCAGTCCTATAAACAAACTGAAAACTCTTAGACAGAGACAATTACGCTGGTAAGCCTACGGATAACAGGACATGTGCAGTAAAGAGAGCGTGCAGACGCCTAGACGGCGATAATAATAATAATAATAATAATAATAATAATAATAATAATAATAATAATAATAATAATATTATTATTATTATTATTATTATTATTATTATTATTAATTAACAACAACAAAAAGGCTTCAAGTGGTTCAAGAGGGTTTGTCCTGTGCGAGAACCACTGCTGTACCCTTCCAATCTAGTATCCTTATGTACTGAGGTTTACCTTGTATATATAGACAGAATCAGCGGAAGGCGGAAGCATACTTGGAAGGGAGACGAGCAAAAGAAAGACCTAGGTAAACACACTAGATGCAAAGACCTGTGCTAGTATCTGTCGTTCTGTCTTGGGTAGATGATAGATCGGCATAAGACTGCGTGCCATGTCAGTTCGCGAGCGTTATCTCCGATGCTGCATCAAGATATGCGGTGATTTGACGTACAGTGTAAGACGGTAGCCTAACAGCGCTCTTCAAGCTTTGTTTATACCACGGAAACTGCTGTCGGGCCTATCGGGCTGGGGCGCAAACTCCACCATGTCCTGACATGGGGAACTTTTGAGAAGGTCATGTCCATATGGTTGTGGGCATGGGCGCTTTTTGGCTGTAGAATTAGGCCTAAACAATTTTGCCAGAATCCCAGAATAGCGTTCCCGCTATAGCCAGATTTGGCTTTACGTAATTAATTCATGTTTTATAACGTATATTGCCATAATTACCACAATGTACCGTTATATAGGGTCTAATTGCTGATAGTTTGGCTAACCTGTCTTTATGCACTTTTTTGCTGAGGTGTCCGATCATGTAGTAGGCCTAATTAGGACACGACCAACTTTCGGTCCAGGTTTGCGTCCCTGGTATCGGGTATTTCGATGTATTCATAATTTCCACGGTTAATTAATAAATAATTACAATAAGCTATGAATGCACGCTGATACTGCATCTGCACATTTGATACTAATAAAAAGTGTCGCTATGCAACTCCAGTATTCACTAAATCCGACGAACATTGTTGGTCGATTGGCTCTGGCAGTGTGATTTCAAGAGAAACGATATTCGGAACATCATTATGCGATTCATTCACGCAGCATTTACATTGTCAAACTCAAATACAATAGACGATATTAAAATAGTATCGTCGGTACTGTATCAACTATACCTATGCACAGGCTTACTTAGCCTCATAAACCACTTTAAATTACATTATTATCAGAGGCGTAGCGAAGGGGCAGGTGGAAGCATATGCCCCGGGCGCCGAGGTGAGGGGCGCCAAAATCGGGTTTTGGGGGGTAAGTTAAACAGTCGAATAGGCCCTACATAAAAAATATGAAGAAAGAAGTGCAGCGATCGATCGACCTTTTTTGCTCGTCAGAAGAATAGGGAGAGGGGTGCCGTAGAGAGTTGAGGGGCGCCGAGACCGAGAGAATGATGTGACGACCTTTTTTGCTCGTCATCAGTGTTGGGGGCGCCAACGGTACACTTTGCCCCCGGGCGCCGGATACCCTTGCTACGCCTCTGATTATTATACATGTAGAGTTACTCTAGAGTATCGGCGGTAGGCCCCTACTAACAACTCTGGTAGCCTCTCAAAAGTTGGGCTCGAGTTTAGAAGTTTCCGCCTATGCAAATGCGGTCAACCCCCCCCCCCAAGTCTCTTCCTCCTTCTTCTCTTTAGAGAACACCGAAGATGATCAAGCGACCCAGGAAGGAAGCCTTGGACTGGGTTTGTGCCTCTGCAACGTACGAATTCACCTAGAGAGTGCGGAAGGAGGGAGGAGGAAGAAGAAGGAGAAGAAGGAAGAGGAGGAAGAGGAGGAGGAACAGCACTCGAAAGGCATTCCATGTCAAGCGCCGAAGTCCGATAGAGAGAGAGACGGATCGGGAGAGAGAGAGAGAGAGAGAGAGAGAGAGAGAGAGAGAGAGAGAGAGAGAGAGAGAGAGAGAGAGAGAGAGAGAACCAGTCAGCGATCGACCGGTAATAAACACGCGTTAACCACTCTCCGGAATTCCGTGCAAACACTTCGAAATATTCCCGATCCGATACCTCAGTCACAATATGCCAGGCATTCCTTTGTCCCCTGCATTCCAGGCGCGCGATTGCAAGGGCGAAATGATTCTCCTATCTTCTTCTCTGCTCTGCGAACGTTGTTATTGTCGGGAAAATGCTCGCGTATTAAAACGTTTAACCTAACGATGCGATTGTACTTGCAATTTTTCAAATATACGATCCTCCAGGGCGTAGCGAAGAGGCGAAGAGGGGGTATATCGGTATATATATATATATATATATATATATATATATATATATATATATATATATCCCCAAAATCAGACAAACTTAAAATTTTCAATGTGTTTTGTATGATTTCCAAGGATTTAAAGATTTATACCCCTCCCAATCACATTATACCCCCTCAAATTCCTGGTTAATGGTTACGCCCCTGCGATCCTCGTACTGTGTGTCCTGTATTAGCCTATTAGGTCTAAATACTGTCATGTTAGGGTGGGTGCTTGACCTAACAGTGCTGCATATCTAGGCCCTATTTATAAATAGAGCTTCCAATGGCAGTGTTTATTCTAGCCCCTTGACATTGGGGGGGATTTTGAAATGTTTGGGGGGACAAGGTTTGAGTTTCCACACGTTTGGGGGGAAATTTCCATTCCCCCAGCCAACATCTAAAAAAATTTGGGGGGAATTTTCAAACTTTGGGGGGGGGAATTCCCCCTAAGAAGGCCTAGAATAAACACTGTTCTAATGGCTGTGATTTTTTTTAAAAATTGAGAATTTGATGCTGAACAAAAGTGATGACAACTCTTATTTGCTCAAAACTCAGACCAAACTGTATACGACAGTTATATTAAGTACCGAGACGAAGTCTGACTCTGACAATCCAAGACCGAAACCATGACTCTCAGAACCGAGTATCAAGAACCACAACCCTAGAAAATATTGGCATTTAAAATTCAAAACTAGACACTTCCTGTATTAGGTCTAAATACAGTCATGTCCCGGTGGGTGCTTGATCTAACAATTATAGGCCAACAGCTCATCCAAAATAGAAATAGGGACTTTATGGTCGTGATTTAAAAAAATTAAATCATGGGCGGAAAAACAAACGAAGAAGTTATAAAAAGAGCCAAGATCCAACGGATAATTCTTTCATATATGCCAAAGGGGTCGTCCATAAATGACGTGACGCGCCTAAGGGGAGGGGGTCCGGACATTTGTTACGAAGTGTAACGAGGGGGAGGGGTCGGTAAATGTGACGTAACGCAACAAAAGTTTTTTAGGTGCATGACGACCTTTTATCTTGTCAGGGTATTTGGAGAGTGGAAATACAAGGATGACCTTTTTTGCTTGTCAGTATGTTTGAAGAGGGGACAATAGAAGAATGAATGACCATTTGCTTGCTTGTCAAGACTTTTCGGAAGACGAAAAGGGGAAAGAGGGCGGTCGGCCCGTTGTTACGTCATATTTTAGGGGTCTGGCTTTTTGTTACGTCGCGTTACATAGGGGGAGGGGATAAAAGGTGCCAAAATCGCGTTACGTCATTTATAGACAACCCCAAAGACGCAAATTGACTTATTTCAGTCACATGCAAATAGGCACCAAAGATGACCTACAACAAACAATTCAACTAGGCGTTATGCCAGGAAAAATGAAAGAGAGGCCGGCCAAACAGATGATGGGTGGACGACAGTGGCGCAGCCAGGATTTCCGGAAGGGGAGAGGTTTGTTTTTATCGTAACCATCTTCAAAAAATCTTGACAAGCAAAAAAGGTCATCCTCATCTCTCCTTCTTGTATTTTTTCCTTTGCAAATTCTGACAAGCAAAAAAGTCGTCACCTTAATTAACCATACACTTTTACATTATATAGCACTTAGAAATTTTGGGTCGGCAATCAGCCAAAGGGTGTTTGACCCTCAAAACCGCGTCCGAAAATTAAAAATGCATGGAAACACATTTGTCGGCGCCAAAGGGGGTTTTAACCCCCAAACCCCTTGGCTACGCCACTGCCTAAGGGTATCAGTCGATGGTACTTCAAATCCATACGCAAAAGACCAAGTGACAAATGACCATGATGACCGATCGATTGATTTATTTACCGACAATTTCCATGGCGAGTAAGACAAAGCTAAGGCTTACACCAAGAGCGCTTTAACACGAGTCATAACCTATACTAAATCATCTCTAAATGTGTCTTTAGATTCCTTTTGAAGAGTACAGCAGAGCCTGCATTACGGTGTAGTCACATTGTGGGGCAAAGAATTCCATAGCGGATGATAGCACTGATGATGATTTAACAAAAGAAATTGAGAATTTGATGCTGCAGAAAAGTGATGACATACCTCGACATAAAAATGTCATTTCACTGGCCAATTTCAAATCAGTAGTTCCGAGTAGAGGCAATTTGTGTTTAACAGCAAATAACTATGGTGAACCAATAATGTCTAAATGCTAAATTTGAGCTACTGGTGTATCCAAAATCATTATATACCAAGCATCCTTTTAATGAAACATATATACACAAGCAGAACAATCTCTAATACGAAACGCTTCAAAGAAAAAGCGAAACCAGAAGAGCCAAATCAACTGTCGATAAATTCTGAAATTTCGTTAAACAGTCATGTGATGTTGAAGCATCACTGTTGAGCCAACAATTTCTCTGAATGTCTTATGAATACGCCTGAAGAGTTTCTGACAAAGTAACGACGTTGTTTCATCACATTCACTGTTTTCAGCATAGGGCTTCTCTGTCTGTGATTTCTCAATGGTGTCTTCATCCTCCCATGAAAGAACATCTTTTGAAATAGAAAACATTAAGACTCTACACACGATATACAAACTATTTAAAGTTTTGAGATGGACATCACAACAGGCTTTAAATCGAGTCAGAATAAAACAGTGAAAATTTGTGTATCATACAAAAGTAACAATGGGTGCTGCTCGCTGAACTAAACAATTCGAAACCACGCTACTCCATCAAGTTTCAAAATAATTCCACAATAAAGTAAGTTAACAGACATTAAAAATTCAGATTAACACAAGCATGTTTGAAGCAGCAAACAAATTCCAAAAAGAGCAAAATAATCTAATAGAATACCAATGTCAGTGGAAATGTTGAGCACAGAGAGAAGAGAGTTAACCATTCGACCTAGCTGCATGAGCAATGCAACGGTATCGTCGCACAGCGGTGGAAAAGTTTTGCAGATGCTGACCAATGCCGGAAGAGTTGTTAGAAAAAACGAAGCCTTCTTGCTCAATGGCAAAACTGCAACAAATGGAAAATATTATCAAATAGACAATTTAAATTGTCGAATAATCATATATAATCCGAGATTTTCAAGGTCGATCGCCATTATCTTTCACAACCTCTTAACCACACAAATATCAGTCAGATTCTTCACTTCATTATAAAATCTTAGGATTATTAAACACAGAGATCAACTGCAGATTTATCCAAAGAACAAAGGCCCAACAGACACATCACTATTACAAAACTCCACAGTTTCAGTCATTCATTTATAATGTTCACACAAAATCAAGCAATTTCAACCCCCTCTCCTGTTCACAATTACCCTGAATTACATGATGCAAAGTAATACACAGTTACACACTGCACCCACTTTTGGTTTGATATATCCGTAAAGCCACAGTGTGGAATAAAATATGGGATTGATTTTTATCTTTTTATCAATAATTTCTCAAGCAAACTTAACCAAACCATTATGCACAAATGTCCGTTGTCATAGTCAAGATACTGTTGCTATCATTTAATTTACATGTAACTTCATCTGATATTAGCAGATAATTAACACGACTTCGGGCTGAAATTATTAAAAAATTTAGACAAAATCATTTCCTACCTCCAAGCATTGTATTCATAACATTTACTGCTAGTTTGGCAGCAGCCATTGTAACGGGAAGGGCATACTGAAGGCTGAGTTGAGAAATTAACAAAATGGCAAAAATCTGTAAAAATAATAGAACAGTCTGTTAGCAATGTGCAAACATCATTAAAGTCGAACTACATCAATTCAATGGTCACTTAAGTGGCAAAGAATTTCTTGATACCTCTGTGTATAAATTCTTTCAAACTGAAATTTTTAGGAAATGTCTGCCATTTATTGGAAGTGCATCCATTCATAGGCTTTCATTATGAAAGCAGCAGCAACAGTAAATCAGCATCAGCACTACTGACTCATATAAATCCTAAGAACCAAATAAAATGCTCAACTAACAAAGTGGTGTTGATTTTGAAACAGCTCTTCGGCCAAAGACATAAGAAGCGCGGGAATAGAATGCCCAACAGAAGTCTACGACGGCACCTTTCACAACAACATGCAGTCAGGTAAGATGGCATGAAATAGAAGATTCCTCCTGACCACGTAATCCTAGGTCATACCTGTTTATCAACATGCGGCTGAGCAATAAGTTCATGTATAAACTCAATGCATATGTGCATAGAGGGGATTCTGGCAACAGTCAGTGGAATAAGCTCCAGAGGATAACCCTTGAAACAAACAAAAATCCTCCATCACATCTCAGCTCTACAATCATGAATTCAATATTATTATTATGATGATGATGATTATTATTATTATTATTATTATTATTATTATTACTACTACTACTACTGCTAATCTTCTTCTTCTTCTTCTTCTTCTTCTTCTTCTTCTTCTTCTTCTTCTTCTTCTTCTTCTTCTTCTTCTTCTTCTTCTTCTTCTTCTTCTTCTTCTTCTTCTTCTTCTTCTTCTTCTTCTTCTTCTTCTTCTTCTTCTTCTTCTTCTTCTTCTTCTTCTTCTTCTTACTAGCTTTACTACCACTACTACTACTACTGCTACTATTATTTTTTTATATTATTTTTAAAATTATTGTTATTATTACATGGCTATTAACACACATTAAGTCATTCACAAAGTGTGAAGAATCACAAGTGCTGAGCAATTCACAGATGAATAACTTGTCCAGGTTGCTATGCAGTTGCTAGGGTCATATCTGAACCCATTGCCCTCTGGTTGTGGGAGAAGAATCCTATCACTACACCACTGCATCCCATTACCAATATGCACAAGAAGATCAGATGCACAGAAAACAAAGCCAATTTAAGATAATGTTCAGCATTTTTTAAATGGCGTGTGAAGCATAGCATCGCAGAATGGACCTTTATGACAGTACCAGAAGTACATCGAGCTGCACCAGATAGGACTTCATGGATGCAGTTAATCCATGCTATCACCCTGCTCTGGGTTGGCATGATGATGATGATGATGATGATGGTGGTGACGATGATGGTGGTGGTGGTGATGATGATGATGATGACGATAATGATGATGATGATGATATATGAAACTTACATCAAGTTACACTCACACCTAAGATTGCAAAAGTTTAGAATCAAAAGCCACCTGAAAATGGACAAGTTTTGCAAGACCAATATCGGCAATAAACATCTGATGCAAGAAAGAACAGACGATTCCCTGGATTTCACGTAAGTTCGACAGCAGACCAACCTCATTCTGGAACAGCGAAAATAAACAGCGAATCAAGTCACAGAAGCTGCAAAAACCACAATTACCAGGTAACACCGTTTAAAACTTAAACGATCAGGTGTGTAAAGGATCAAGAGTATCCCATCTACCTTTTCCTGCTCGTTCATTGGCAAGCAGCATTCCAACAGCATCTGGACGGCAGCTGACTCTTGCGCAGCCACGAGTGCCAACCGAAGTTCTTCTCGTTCTTTCACAGTTGACGTCTGACCAGACTTATTATCATCAATGTCTGGGTTCATCTGAAAGGCAAACTCAACTCATTAACACCTAATGAAGCATCTGTCTAGTCAATAACAATACGAAATAATGGATAAATAATCATAATTAAAGGTTTTAGAAATGGTGGGTCCTCCCCCCAAACAGTGTCTCCTCTGTCAAGGACTGACTCACAAATTGGGATATTGAAGCTGAAGGCCATTTTCAAACTCTTATAAAATTTAAACAAGACTGAATGCAATTACGCGAAATAAAATGATTAAGTCCAAATGTCTTCAGATTTCAGGAACCCACACCAAAATTTAAAAGCTTAAAAGCACCCCCATGTAGCATGGCTGCAAATTGCAAGAAGCACTTGCAATCCTGCTGAAATCTGACATAATTTCTTCCAAGACAGAATTATCTGTGGTTTAAAAGTACCGGCACTAGAACTGTGGGTGGAGGGAATTGACGTCTCTTCGAGAATGTGTCTTCTCTAGAGTTCAAACTGTGCATTCTATCTAGATCATATGTGTCCAAAATGTAAAGAGTTCAATAATTAATTTTGTTCGTAAAGCATTTTTGGACACTCAACTGAAATGATCCAACATCCAATTAGCCCGATCAGCGCAAATAAAGTTTCAAATGGGCCACTTTTACAACTTTGTACCAAAATTTTAGCATGCAACTGGCTTTCTTGAAGACTAGAACTAGTAAATGACACCAATCAATGAAATTCTAACAGTTTCACCTGAACGAATGCCTGTCTGGTTCATATTTTTTTAAAATCCAAAATTGCATGGCTACAAAAATCCACACATCACACAACACTCTAGGGCATATAAAAAAACTATCAAAGATTTTGAGCTAAATTGGTCAGACATTCTTCAAGTAAATGACACATTATATTTGTAGAAATATCTGTCAAATCTTGCCTGAATATATGATAGCAGAAATGATTTTGATGCCTGAAGAAATGCCTCAAGTATTCGAAGAGTTATTTCCATTAACGGTGCACATCTATTAAGATTAAAATAAAGTAACAATGTGTCAAAGTAATAATTTCAAAACCAATAATAAAGCAAAGTAACTAATCATTAAATATAACAAACATCAAAAGAAAATGAAGTGAAACAAGAGTAACCTTTAATAGACATCACCTTTTGGTATCAAACGGCATAATGCTGTTCGTGCATATACAGCACATAGCAATTTTACTTCAAAATATAGAAATACCATGTGTTCCAAATGATTGTACTTCACTCTTGGAGCTTCAGCACAATTGAAAATATTACTGTTCTTCTTACTATCAATAAATAAATCAGTCAATCAATCAATCAATCAATCAATATGACTCACCGAAATACTCTTTTGTCACATCGAAGAACAATCAATGGATCAAGTGTGATGTCATCCTCCGTATAATCCATCAACTTAATGCCCTCGGAATCCGAAGCCCTAAGGGCATTTGTAGTCATTACACGTTGGCTGAAAAAATACCAGTCCAATTAACATTAACCATAAATTAACTATTATTACAATTACTTAATTACAAGCCATTATGACACAAAGGTATAGAAAAATGCATAAATGCATATATTGGGGATAAACTAGCATTGTCGGTCAACCGTCATCCGTCTGTTGTGGTCATCATCAGAGTGCGGAGTTAACACGAGCTTACCTCATTGGCTGAAGGCTGCTCATCTTGATCCAGATCTGCTGAACGAGCTCCTGGCTTCTGCGAGGAACTCCTGGTTTCAGCAGATGACGAAGGTTGGCTACAATCGTGTGACAGTACGGCAGCAGCTCGGACGCCGGTCTGATGTGAAGGTGCTCCAACAGCAGAATGCACTGTCCTGGGCTCTCGAGGAGATTTTCAAAAGCTGCATTTGCCAAACATTGCTCCGGTGTAAAATTTCGGTTAGACAATTTCCGAGTTAAGCACAGAACATTGAACAGCAGCACTAGTAGGCTGAACATTATCGATGCAAATAGGATAGGCAATGGGATGCAGATCGGATCGGATCATAGCACTATCCCAAAGCAGCAGCAAAGTCAGAAGAACAGTATAATTTTAATAGACTGACTGAAAGGTGCTGCCACAAGCACACTGTTACATCATTCACAACAGAGCACAAAAACACAAGTGTCAGCAACATTAAAAACATGAGTGTCAGCAACATTAAAAGTAATGGACATTGCTCAGAAACTACAAATGAATTATGCCCCAAAGCTCTGTTTGCTGCTGAACCAGTCAATGTTAAAATTCAGAAAACAAATAGGTGAATACCAGATTGAAGGTTTTCTTGTGAGCAAGTGATGCCCGGAGGAGAAAGAAGAGCCTCCTTAGGAAAGCAATCGACGCTTTCTTCGTCCAACCAGTCAGAAACAAGACAGTGATGAGGATAATGTGTCATGAGCAACCTGACGACATAAACAGCACATCAAATGTGTGATTAAAGTCAAAACTCTTTCAACTGTTCCATTAAAGGAGTATTGGAGTAAAGTAAAAGTGAATATGAAAATCAAAGAACAAATTTCTTGAAGGAAGAAATTGTCTGAAAATCATTTTTCTTAACAAAAGATTTGTGGCGAACGGCAAAGACTTGACATTATGCTGCAACTGGTCTGCCTTATATGCACCTGAGGAAGGAAGAGTAAACTGTTGTAAACAGAGATGGTTCCTTCTGAGCTTGTCGTAACAAATGTTTCATCGGAATGCACGCCATCATCTGTGGTGAATATCGATGGACTGCTCGATTCCAACTAACTGAAGTGAAAACCAGATTTCCAAATGAAAGAAACAAGAAATGCCTGAGTTCATTTACTCAAAACAATACAGTGAAACCCGCTTAATTGCATAGGTGCCGTGTAAGCCTTGCTTATGCGATTAACTGGGCTATGCGAATAGCCGGGATGTCTGATAATTAATTGAACGCACAAAACACTGGTTCCGGTTTTTATGTTGTTATGCGATTATGCGGGCTTTGCAATTAAGCAGTATGCGATTAAGTGGGATCCACTGTATCAATTCTACGGGCATAAAAGATCTAATTTGTAGCAGATAAAACTCGTGGACCTCCGTTGTCATCATCGCTGTCATAGACTTTGCTATAACACAATGCATACTCTTCACTTAAAAAGCAAGAAACCAATGCAGAGAAATTAAAACTCCAAAGCAAGATTCTGCAGCTTCCATTGCATACCTATTGATTTCATGTTATTCTGCAGAGTGTCGTGATACAGGAGCACATAATACAAAAGCAGAATCTGCGAAGTGAAGTCAGAACGACAATCTGTAGACTTTTCACCCGAGGAGTCCATCGGTTCTACGTCTTTCGAGGCGTCCTTTCTAGAGTAGCACAGAATGATCGAGTCTTTGAAGACGCTGAGAATTTCCTCCTCTGTGATTGGATCATTGGTCCGGTCGGTTCGTGCACTCGGCACGATGATAGAATTGACGTAAACCTCGATCAGAGGAGGAATCAGAGGATGAAGAGGAGTGGAACATTGACATAGTTGCTTGAATATCCAATCCTGAGGAGAAAAACACCCAAAATAATTCGTGCAAATTAAAAACCAATTAAAACAAACACCAAACTGATATATAAACTTACCTGAGAACGGCACACGATTGCAATTTTACGCAATGAGAAGAAACCAACTAAATTTATGTCTGTTTGATTTTAACATTTTGTATTCTGCAAGTTGTTACATAAAACAAATGTTGCAAAACCAAAATATGTCACAAAAACATGCCATCAGTGTGAGCATTGCAAATACTATCAGATTCACTAGGGGCTTACAAACTGAAGTGACAATCTAAACAACCCAATTAAGACTACATGCAACAAAATCACAGCCAGTTGACTCAAACCTTTATTGAAACTTTGTGCTTAGAGAATGCTCGACTTCTCAGCAGCTGATAGATGCAGTGAATGGGCAAATATCCAGAAATATTTGCATTAAGGTTTTCAGTCACCGGTACCCTCACAGCATGTGATGTTACCACCTAAACAAGAAAAAATACAAATAAATGGGTATCGTGCATGTGATAAAATCATACATGTTAATGAATGTA
Source organism: Metaphire vulgaris (assembly GCA_018105865.1). Taxonomy (NCBI): domain Eukaryota; kingdom Metazoa; phylum Annelida; class Clitellata; order Crassiclitellata; family Megascolecidae; genus Metaphire; species Metaphire vulgaris. The sequence continues at coordinate 10,203,213 of CM030845.1, read as the reverse complement.
GCAACCAATAAATAATAGACAAAAATGAATGCATACAATACCTGCTCTGTGAAAATGTCTTGGGTGAAGATTGTTTTCATACGAGCCAACGCATTTGCCTTAACAGCACTCTACATTTCACAAAAGTACAACAAGTCTTTGTATTTGTAATCACAGAAAATTAGAAAACGATAGTCAATACATCAAGTTCAGCAAGAATCGATTAAACACAAAATGAAAATCTCACTCAAACATTATGGTTCTCCAGAATTTCGATAAATTTGAAACAAGGAAACCAAATAACCTGACACAAACACCATCATCAAAATTTAGAATATAAAAAAAGGTTATACAAGCAAACAAGATAACTGGTTAAACTGGCTTCAAACTCAGAGACTGCAATATTCATACCCATATCAAAAACGTTATTTCCTGGACAGTAATTTGAACTGTGGTTCATGTCATGCTTTGAAAGTCATGATAAAGAAATACTACAAACCTTCATCCCCAGTGTCGAGCTAACAAGGTCTGCTATGGCATTGTTCTGGTTGCTATGAAAATGGATGGCTATTAGCAGCAACATTTCACCAAAGGAGGCTTTGACATTAGCAGACCTAAAACCAAGATATCCGAGCAATCACGGACAAAAACTCTAGACATCAACATTTATCTTACACTGAACAAAAATGAGAGGGTATTGAGAAAGAGAACACAGAATTTTCCACAAATAACACGCAATGCCTCATTTTATTCTGCATATTTGCCATGTGCTGTTTGTGCACGCTGACAATTTCATTCTGAGCAACGTGGGATATGAAGATGTCCCTTTAAAAGCGTACTACAGGCACAAAACAGTAGTGTATATCCAGACTTGGACAGCAAAAACTACTAAGTTACAAATACATCAGACATAATTGAAAACATCAGAAACAATTCACTAAATTAAGGTCATGAATATGAAATTAGACTTAAATCAATTATGATTGAAATAATGACACAGTAATGGAAAATTATTATACAGAGTGAGATTTATAATCACATAACTTACTGTTCAAAGTGCCAACCCTCTTCAACCAACCAATTAATCCAACTAATAGCCAACTGCTCCTGTTCACTGTTGCTGTAAACAAAAAAGCAATCATTTCCTGGCAGAAAATCTATTCCAATAAGTTACTCATTATCTTATCTACTTGAAGAAGGCAACAGGAAACTACATCACTCACCTTGCCCTGGGTGGCATAAAGCCAATTAGACTTGGTTATCACTGCCATCATCATAATCGTCATCACCACCACCACCACCACCACCACCACCACCACCACCACCACCACCACCATCATCATCATCATCATCATCATCAACATCATCATCATCAACAACAACATCATCCTATTTACTAATGGTAACACAAAAGACATACAAATAAAACAAGCAAACAAGGCAAAACCTTACTGTAACTTCAAGCCACTGAAGCCAATAAAGATCAAGAAAATGCAGTTATTTGATCATCACAACAACACATTGTCAATACACAAACATCGACTGCACATTCTTCACAAGAATATCTGCTGTCTCTTCTGCATCACTACACTATTAAATGGTATGTCTACAGGACAGATATCAGTGAATCTGTTTAAAAAAACATCCCAAAATTTAAATTATAGTATGCTTATTACTACCTCAACAGATGGGGACAAGCAAGCAGCATACAGAGACCGAGACAGATAAAGCGAATTCCTGGTTCCGTCATAGGTGGCCGAGAGATGACAAGCTGAAGCAAATTCTGATTTTCTTTATCTGTAAATCTGCATGTGCAAAAATCAGTTATATTCTTTAAACCCAGTTACTTTGAACCCAACTACTTTTCCTCTGCTATGTTGCTTTAAGAATGCTCTAGACACGAGAGCCATTGTTGCCAGTATTGTCCGCATCACCATCATATTAAATAAAGCATCACCATTGCAATAAAGCACAAAGTTACAAAATCGATGGAAGCCATCAAAAATTAATTATTATCCAACAAATATTGGCATACTGCAATGAAGGTTCATGTAAACTAAGCCAAATAAAAAGCCTAACTGTCTGATAACCATATAGCTGCTTGCCTTAAAGATCAACTAAAATTAAATTACAAGCAACTTATACTGTATATAATCAAAATGAATTGAAAAATAAAATAACAGCAACTTATAAGCCACTAACTTTAGTCCAGCAATACACTTGAGAGCGCTGTAAAGCCTGATAAATGAGCAGCCCTGCACGACTCTCCTGTGCGACATCACCTCAGAGTCTGACTTCAGGATCTCTTGAAGTTCCTCCAGCAGTTTTTTGCGCAGAGCAGATACAGCAGAAGTATCATTTCTCTGCAAGTAAACAACTTTCTATGACAACAGAAAAAGTGTTCCATAGCATGAAGATTGAGGTCGACTCTCTACAGATACACTCATCACCACAGTCTAGTACAAACATCCTGATGTCATCCTGATTAACTGTTGATCAGGCACAATACCGGTTATTGCATAAGGTAGAACTACTTTTCAAGCATCCCCTGCTTCAAAGAAGAAATTTATTTCATTTTCTTTTACCAAAGCAACAAAATTTAACATTTTGTTGCTTTGGTAAGCAACAAAATTTTTTAAACTTTAATTGTCATATATGCAAACTATCTCTAAAGTTTCTTCTGTAACTATTCAGAATTTATCAGTAGAAAATTGAAATAAATATACTAGAACACAGTAATTGAAAAAGGTACCAATCTATCAAAAGGATGCATATGCATGCAACAATCAGTTTCAATAGCAACAACAGTCAATGCAAAGTAGCTAGTCACATGTTGCTAAAACCACCTCTCAATAATTTGCACCTCTTCCACAAATACGCGGCATCTGTAATTTAGTAACAGTAATAATAATAATAATAATAATAATAATAATAATAATAATCTACTTTAAAAATTTGAAAGTCTTAGATAAAGTTAGAACAGCCAAAATCTTTCAATAAAAACCATTATTGCCAAAATAGTAACTGATAAATTACCTTCTGACCCAAACGGATGAAATTAGCAAACCAGTTGCGGACATTAGCATTATTGTCAAGCAGCAGTCCACTGACAAGCGCAACAATGCTGCTGAGAACACAACTATCGTTGTCCTTAATGTCATGACGCAGCGTCAATCGTATGGCAAGACCAGGTTGCTGACAGTGTTCTACCTAAAATCAATTTTCAACATTGACAAATATACGTTCATGAAGATACTAATGTAAAATACTAAAGCTAATCTGGTGACACAATGCTAAGGTCATCTGAAAAATGTCAAAAACACCATCGTGTTTGACCGCAACTGTATCATTAATTAAACAAAGAAATGTCGAGAAATGGCTTCTTACACAAGAGGATCTGATCGCAAGTACATGCGCCGGTGACATGTCGCACAACATAAGAAGTGCCTCTGAACGTCTTCTAGTGCTCGGCGCTTCTTCGTCCTGGTCATCGCCATTCGCAATCAAGCAAGTGCAAACTGCAACAGACAAAAATGCAAACAAACTGTGCAATCATTCTCTGATCTGAAAATCTGAAATATCTACAGCATATCTAAAATTCCAAACCATTCAAAAGAACATTTCAAACTATTTTCAAACAAGCAAGTAAACATTGATGCCAGCAGATGTCTCATCATATGCCACAATACCATTAAGGTTTTAACAAAATATCTGATGCAAAGTCTAATTGTAATGAGATGCTGAAGAACTTGTCAATTTTATGCAAAGCACTTAAGAAGATGCAATAATAATAACAACAATAATAGTCTAGGTAAGAAAATATATAAAAAATAAAACCTAAGTGAAATGTCAATTCCTGAATTTAAAATATAATCAACCCAGCTAACATATTTTCTCTGAAGCCTAAATTACATAGCAGATCTAACTGAAAACAAATTGGTAGAAAATTCTTCGACAGAAATTTCTGGTGGCAAAACCATCACACACCCAAATAAAACTGGAGGCAGCGACCAAACAAACCTTCAAGAAAGCTGTCTGGAGAATTGGCAACAACTCGACAGAGCAACCACGCGCCATTCTGCACATGAAGCAAGGCCTCTGCTACCTCCGCTATCGGCAATAAAGATGGCAACTCTAAACAACAACAGCAGTCAGTTACAGAACACACATGCACATACACAATTACACATGCAAACATTATTTGACTCTCAAACAGATTCGCATTTATCCCTTACTCTCCCTACTAATACACCGAATTTAAAGGCATAAAGGACCAACAAAAGATATCATTAATCCCATCAGGCCAACTAAACATTGGTTAGCCTTGTCTATAGTTTCCTATCCCAACAATCATGGGGCTTCTTACTTGAGTTTCCTCATACATTTATTTATTATTACCATTCATATAGGACATATATGGCTGCTAACATTGCTCTGAACCTTGTGCATGTCAGATTCCTAAACCTAAACAGCAAATCAGTCTAATTCAAGCCAGCAATATATTCTTTGAGAGTCAAGTTTTTTAGAAGCTTCCTTTTGTCGTAATTAAGTTTTTCTCTAGTATTTGAACATGTAGTTGATCTTATATGTATGTATTGATTTGCTGATTTATGTAATTAATAGATGAGACGAAAAAAAGTTCATCCAAATACAAACTAAGTGCTTCAATGCAAATGCTCAAGCTCAAATATAACACAGTATCTATTGACTATTGGTATGATTTAGTGCCGTCAAAACAGCCATCAATTTCAAATTCTGCATTTGAAATAAAAACTGACAACAAGACATAATAAAGATTTAAATTTGAGCCAGAAAGATTTTAAAATAAGTGCCATAAATATAAATTCTTATCAGACAATCCAGGCTAAACAGACCTGGAAGTCAAAACAAGATAAGATATCACCTATACAAATTACTAAGCCTAGATCTGTTTCTTCTAACTTTTATCAATAACCTTTTGCCTTTAAACATCAATGGCCTACATTGTATAGATCATATGTGTGAAAACAGGCCATAACATGAACTTGAATATTTTATAAAGAAAGTGTAACTTTTTGGCATACATTCTTTGATGGAAAGACTTTCTAATTACCAGAGATGACTATGGATATGTATGTACAAAATTGATTTCATCATGCCGAACCTGCTTGAGCAATGCATAAAACATCAGAAACTTCTTCCAAATAAATTTCACTTTCAAACAGCTCTGAAGACTTTTCATAAAACCCATTGTGAGCTTCCTTCATCTGTCAAAAAACAGCACTTATAAGTTACGTAAGCAAAAACACACATGTTTCTTACTTTTCACTAATCACAAGTTGGTTTTTGCAAAAAAATCAAATTCCTTGTTTCAGCAGCAAACCCTGATACATTTCTAATATATAATTCAATGCACAGATTTGAGTGCTGGAATAAAATGATCAAGCACATGACAAAATTTTATTCTAATCTGCAGATATCAGATGCACATGACAAATCCAAGCCTCTAACCTGATGCATAATGAAAAGAATTTCCGATAGCAGAAGTCGAAGCTTTCGTGGTGGATCACATCGTTCGAACTCCAAAGCAATTCCCTGCTCCAGCTGAGCAATAAGCAAGCTTTCTGTCTGAATTCCACCAATTTTGTTCCTAAATCATCATAATTACGTTTGATTAACAACACTTCAGAGCTAAAGGTGAAAATTTAATAAATCCATCTCCATTAGGAATATTTGATACACTTACCACTAGGCACCAGACACCTGAATTGCCATACAACTATCTATAAATCCTAGCTAACAACCACAATCAGGGTTGGATCCAAGAATTCAGTAGGGTGTTCCATTTTCCATTCTGCCTTAACCACCCCTTCCACGTGGATTGCTGCATGTTGCTAAAATTTTCATTTGAAAGGAAAGAAAATACTACACTCATTCATTCATGTCCTTATCACTTTTCAGCCTTTCATCATAATGAGAAATTAACCAATAAAATTGCTGTGCCTCCCCGTTTGTCTGCCTATGGTCGCAATTTTAATCAAGTACGCTGAAGATCTGTTTGTTAACCTCAGCATCTGTTCCTTTCGAGCGTCCTGTTCCAACTCGTGGAAATCGATGGACAGCAGACCGACGAGACTATTGACCACTTCGATTCCAGAAAGGCACTTCAGGATCTTCTTCCTCTCGACGGTCCACTGAGAACTCGTGTCCAGCGGCGAACAGAGAGACATCCGGACCAGGCACGGTAGAACCGGACGCAACGTAGACTCCGGTAGTTCAGACAACCGATCGATGTTCACGTTCTGAATTCCGGAAAAGATCTCCGGCAGAACAGCGGGTTTCGCATTCGGAGCCATCGTCCTCCCCGCAGACTATAGCTACACCAGAGGTCCACTACAAAGGGCCACTGCCATACACCGCCTTATCCTATACTTCACTTTTCCCTCTTATTCTGTGAAATCGTTTATCTAAATCGCTATTCTAATTCATCGATCAAATTATTGCATTATTGTAAAATTTTACTTAAGGAAATTTGCGCTATATTAACATTTATTTGTAAACTATAAATTTAAATGTATAGGTAATTAGTCAGACCCTTCACAGATGAAAACAAAGATGTCCGACTGTCATATTCTATGATTCGTGTGTTATTCTTGTAGAGCGTGTATTTAATTAACTGACCTAAAATTATTCTATTGTGTAAGTTAGCTTGAATTCGTTCGCTTACTTAGGGTTGCCAACTGTCCAGGATTGACATGGACAGTCCAGAAATTGACGAACGGTGTTCAGTATCTAGGACTATGTAGAATTTGTTCAGGATTTCTCTGCAGTCAGTGAAGTATCGCAGCAGGCTACAGTGCTACACTTACAGTACTGGCCAAATTATTATGGATTTGGTTTCCAACGGTTGATTTCTTAGTTATATCGGTAAAAAGGCTAAAATAAAGTGACGCTATGGCAAAAGTGCAACTTTAGTGAATAGCTTAATGTGTCTGCGGCCAAAGTAAGTCGGACTTGAGCTGATTCGGTACTTTGTCCATCCGCCATGTGCCTTAGGGACAGCAGCTACCTGATCTGGTATCTGCAATTAGGGATGTAACTTTTCCGGAAAAGTAGAATGGCCGGAAATATTCCGGAAATTTCCGGAAATTTCCGGAATACTTCCGGAAAAGTTATAAAAGCCTTCAAAACTTCTCTTTTTTAGAGGTAAACAGACAGCAGTGGACAAAATTAATTACCGCAGGTCCCACAGCTAAGAAAACGAAGTTTTATTATATATTTTTGGCACATAGGGGGGAAAATTGGTTGAAAACGGGTTCTCCGATATTTTAACGAGATCCCGCCAATTTAAGTATTCTACTTGCTGCTCAGGGAACAAGCTTCACCTTATGAATATTCACGAATGTGTCGCATCGAGTGCTGGCGAGAGTGCGAGACTATGGGTAAATACCGTAAAATAAACAAGTGTTTAGTTTTGTTTTGTGACAATTCGTTAATTTTTCGCCGAACATCGAGATTTATTATAGTTTTAACAAATCAGACAGCAAAACGGCGTCGCGTACTCTGGTAACTGGTTCTCTGCGACTTCCGACTCAGACATTATATAGCGCTACCATACTGACAGTTGTTAACTTGTTAACAAATGCCCAACAAATGAATAGTTATAAATAGTAATAATGATAAAAAAATAATAATAGATATCAGTAATAGTAATCAATAGTAATAAATACTAATAATAAACAGTAATAATAATTATATTAAATAACATTAATAATCAACTTTTCCTTTCCGGAAAAGTACCTCAGAAATTTCCGGAAATTTCCGGAAATTTCCAGAGGAAATTTCCGGAATTTTCCTAACTCACATCCCTATCTGCAATATCGATGACCTGGCATGATCCTTCAGTTGCTGGTCATGGAATCATACGTGAAGAAGCCACTCAGTGGCGTAACCAGAGTCAAAATGTAACCCGGGCAGCTGACCACGGGCTGTCCATAAATTGCGCAAGCAATTTTTGGGCGAATTTTAACCCCTCCCCCTTATCAACAGTTGTCACACTTTTCAAACTCCTTCCTCTTTTGTTTACGTAATTTGTGGACAGTCACTCAACAAAAATATTTAAAAAAAATTAACATGAGGATTTTAAACTGATCCCACTCCACGAGGCAACGCAAGTGCTCAACAGATGAATTTCAAAGAGTGAATCCATAGGCCCCTACCTTTGATCCGTTGCGTGCTGCCAATCAGGTACACCAAATGGTGCGCTTTCCTTGCTCTGGTAACGACAACAGAAGCTTAATACGCAGCATCCTGCTGGACAGCAGTAGCTAACCATGAAGATTCTGCAATATAGTAACTTTGGAAACGACGTTTGACCAATTTCTTTGCTCCAAAATATTTCCATGTGTATGTGTGCAATTTAGGCTACACTGGGCTATCTAGTTCTCTGGCAATGTCCTCTGGGATCTTATTCAGAGGCTGAGGCTGTTTATTCTGGTCATTTCTAGAGTTCGCAACGACGCCGATATTTTAATTAACTGTCTGGCAAATTATGACTAGCTGCAATCGACGAAGAAATAGTTGGGCATACTTCATCTGATGTTACTAAGCATGAGTCAGTTATGTTCAGCTCTTTAGAATTCTTGAGAAATCCAAACGACCAAATACACATGGAAATTTGAGTACCCTCTCGGGTGAAAAAGGTCAAATCTCAAATCAGCTGCGATTTGCTTCTAAGGCGGGTCGACCCGACCCGACGAGGGTCTTTGGAGCGCAGAGGTCAAAGCCACTTCATCTGCCTGCTATCTCTGGTATCAGTCAGCCACGGCCAGAGCAACAATTATCACCTTACACTGTACCTAGCGTCCACTTCGGTAGAGGAAGATGCAGAGGGATTGAACATAGACTACTAGTTGTCCATGGATTGAATGGTCCATAGGGACAGGCGATTACCGCCATAACTGAAATTCGATATATCGCGTAGATACATATACATGCCAAACAATGACTGTAGTAATTACTGCACTTCTAGCTGATACCTGTCACCTGTGAAACACGTTTTCCAGACACTAGTTTTAGACTATTAGAATAGTATTGCAATAACATTAACGTACATGGCAGTGCAAAAGCAAGTTTATCCAAATACTAAAGGCATAAATTTTTATTTTTTTCAACCCGGGCAGAAATTTTTCAACCCGGGCAGAAAGCAAAGTAACCCGGGCATTGCCCGTAATTGCCCGGGCGTGGTTACGCCACTGAAGCCACTCTGTGAGTTGGCGCTTGTTTGTAGAGACTGCTTCTTTGTTCTTCTTGTCTTTAGGCATCTTCGAAACATTTTCAATTGGGTTCATGTCGGCTCTGTTCGCCGGCCAGTCAAGCAACCGTAATCCCTGCCTCCTGACGAATTCCTTCACTTTCATGGCATTGTGGTGTGATTCATTGACCTGCTGGAAGGTCACGTCTGCATTTCTAGTGCCAAACCATGCACGTATCTGATGAGATAAGAATAAAGTAGTGTGCAGTACCTTCGACCAGTCAGCTGCAGTCCAAGACAAATGCTCTTTAACCCACTGCAGCCTCTTTTTCATCATCGATGTCTTCAGCAGAGGCTTCTTTAGAGGGTACCATTATCGAATAACCAAATGACTTGATCGACCAGCATCGAACAAACGTCTACGCACCGTTCTACTACTGCTTGTAGCTGTCCCACTCACAACTCACGACTCCCAACTGTCTAGCGGTTGCCCTGCGGTTGGACAAACTGACCAGTTTCCTGTCGTTTCTTGCACTCGATAGACGTCGTCTGTCACATCTTCCCCTTCGCCTCGGAGACAATATCAGGCCAAACATCACACTTTTTGCAATAACACTCACAACTTGGGGTGAAATCTTCATTTTCTCAGCAATATCTGGCTGTGTCAAAGATGTCTCCTCCAGAAGAACACGAATCTGGCCCTTCTTCCTCAGGCTAAGATCAGACTTCTTTCCCATCACATGGCTATGATATGTCGCCGAAGAAATTACTGCATAGTATCGGTTAAATATGCAAAAGGCCCACTAATTGCAAATTGACTTATAAACTTAACTTAAAAGTGAAACTATGGCGCGTGAAGATTAACGAAATATCTTCACAAAATAGGCATTTTATTCAAAATTACTGTCAACAAAAATAAAGCAGTAATCTATAGCAAATGATATATAATATAATAATTTTATATAAATTTATATTCAATATTATAGCATTAGAACAGCAAAGTGCCATTCAAAAAGGATAATCACCACCAGGAGAAATAAACAGACTAGCAGCTATTAGCATCAAATTAGTGATGAAAAGGGCAAAATCCATAATAATTTGGCCAGTACTGTACATTAAAACTAATGCAAGAAATTAGGAAATGTTTTTGGAAAAAAGTTCATAGACTGCGTCAGTAAAATTTTTGGCACTTGTGTAGGCTACAATACACGCGCAAGTTATTATATGCTAGATGAAAACTACATAGTACCACTAGCAATATGCACCAATTAAAAATTAAATCGCACCTATAGAACTATTCCAAAAAAGAACTTGTTGGTAGGGGTAAAGACGAGCGGCGTAAGTGAAAGTAGTCCGTAAACACTGATAGAAATTCCGTTGAAAGGGTTAGGGTTAGGGTCAGGGTTATGGTCAGGGTTATGGTTAGGATTAACTTTAACTCTAACCCTAACCCTAAACACGAACCCTAAACCCTACCGAAACCCTAACCCATACTGATACGCGTAGTGATACCTTACGCCGCTCGATTGATACGTTGAAACAAAAGTTCTTTTTTCGAATAGTTCTATAGGTGCAATTTAATTTTTAATTGGTGCATATTGCTAGTGGTACTATGTAGTTTACATCTAGCATATAATAACTTGCGCGTGTATTGTATACAAGTGCCAAATTTTTTGAGATGGTTAGCGGATTTGGCGAATTGCGACTCTATACTATTTAGCGTATTTAGGTAGGTCCTAGTCAGTAGAGCCCCCTAGTATAGAGCCCCCACCCCCCTACACACACACGCGCGCGCGCGCGCTAGTTGCTCGCCACATTCCCACTAATGTTCTCCTCCCACTGCTCCGGGCTACAAATCGCACTCTGGTCACGCAGGGGCGTAAACCTGGCGTCAGCATTGGGGGGGATAGAATAATTTTTAAAAAGTTGACCCCCCAGAAATATAAATATCCCCCCCATTTTGGGGGGGATATTGCATATTATGGTGGGGACTTAAAATCGCCCATGAAATACGTCTTGACAAGCCAAAAAGAAGGTCATCCTGATATTTTTAGATTTTCCCTCTCCAAATATCCTGACAAGCAAAAAAAGGGCATCCGAAATGAGAGAATGTGGATTTGGCGTAATTCTGGCATCAACATCATGGGGTAGGATAAAAATTTTTTACCATATAGCCCAAACATTGGGGGGGATAATTGATACTCTGTCCCCCGCCAGCTAATTATTCGGGGGGACCGTCCCCCGCCGTTCCCCCCGGGTTTTACGCCCATGTGGTCACGCCAGAAAAACAGGAAAGGCAGTTTTCCAACTCTTTAATCTTTACCGTTTTGCGCAATTTCACAATCACGTCTAAAGATAATGTTTAAAACGTCGCCGCAATCAGTTTAATTAATTAAGTACGTGAAATCGCTTGGCTGATTGCTGCACTGTTTGGGTTAGAGGCTTAGAGCCGATTGGATGCACAGTGCACACTCAGTAGGCTTACACTTTGACGAAAATGCTCCTATAGGGCCTATACAGCCTAAAGGCGATATGTTGCTGAATCGATAAATCTAGTCTACAGGTTGAACGACGAAATAAACAAAATGTCTCCTGATCTCCTGTCGCCTGCGTCAGTCAGAAATGAAATTGCCAAATTGGCACTCAACGTTAATGGGACCTATTACTTCGGGGCAGTCCATAATTAAAGTAGGCCTACGCCATGCTCGAGGGGACGGCAGTTTTCCAACTCTTTAATCTAAGTAAATCTAAATATACCTGCTATAGGAGGTATAGTAAAAGACGCTCTTGGTCTAACTGCTCATTAATTAACATTTTGCCCGAGATACATTAAATTTTAGGTCTTAATTATATTAGTTATCATTTTCAGAAGTTAAATATTTGTTTTGCTGAAGAAAATATTAACCCGAGAAACTCGAATAGCCTATATTAAATAGAAACCCTAAGTGACGTAATTTATGGAAGACGCTTTACGGGGTCCGAGATTTGTGAAAGTTTGTGACAGACGGAAAGACGGTGAAAATTGGCCAAAAAGAACGTGACGTACTTTATGGACGGCCCCTTCTATTGATTTAGCAAACTGACGAAATTAGATGTGTTCATTGTGAGCGAACGTCGGGTTTTGATTCTCAAACCGCAGACTCAAATGAGAAATCTTGGCTCTGATTTAAACTAATATGGCTTGCGTTTCTCGACTGATTTTTGTACGCGTTGCTGCTGGCCCCGTCCACTGCACGAGGCCCCGCCGATCCGTTCCGCTGCTTGACACTGGCTATCGATGCCATGGACGCCGAGCGTTCCATGTCCGTGTCGAAGTTCTCCCGGCAGTTGAGAAGGAGAACGACGAAACGGTAGGCCTGCAGAACTACGACGAGAACGTTCTTCACGGTGTAGAAGAGAAGATTGTAGCTGAACAGCTTCATCCCGATGAAACAGTAGAGGCGTAGAATGAGGAACGGACCGTCCTGCATGAAGACGGACGTCAGCAGACCCCAGATCTCAAACTGACAGCAGCGACACGCCACCAGACGACGCAGCGGAGTCGTCTGCAGCGACAGACGCGGACGGCGGGACTTGACCGTCGTCAGGACGATGGTGAACTGGAAGAGACTGACCGTCCAGACGACCAGAATCGCGTACGTCATTCCGCGACTGAGCAGCACGTCCAGCTCTTCGAACAGGTAGAACAGTTCCATGATGTCGAAACCGATGCCGAAATACACGAGCAGCAGAAGAGACAGCTGGTCGCGAGTTATGTTGCCCTTCGGCAGCAGCCAGCGACTGACGATGAGCAGCAGAAGCATGATCTCCTCCAATGTGTACGCCAGCGGTTTTCGGCTGAAGTACGAATCAAGCGATACGAGAGCCTGAACGAAACCAGCACTTTTAATAATTATTTTCACAGCACGAACAGCCACCAATAACAATATAGCGTCTACTAAGAATAGACCGTCTCAAAGTTTTCAGTATTCTATGACTTCCAATTTCCCTCAGGCCCTACTAGCCTACTACTACTACTACTACTACTACTACTACTACTACTACTACTACTACTACTACTACTACTACTACTACTACTACTACTACTGCTACTACTACGTCATTGTAGTAGTACATCAGCACCAGTCGATGGTCGCATCGGTAAGAAATCACAGTCGTGATCTTGTCCGTGGTGGTTCGTGCATTGCTGTTACCCAGGCCCGTCTTTACGTGTTAAAAATCGGGCACAGTGCCCGGGGCCCCGCGCATCTTAGGGGTCCGCGCCGTGCGCAAACTTTTTTTCCTTGTCAATACCCAAAAACGTTTGGAGACGACCTTTTTTCTGTTTGTCGACATTCAAAAGCGTTTGGAGATGATTCTTTTGCTTGTCAACATTTGATCTTCACATCTATAGGGCCCGCAGGCCGCCCGGGGCCCCACACAGGTATAAGACGGGCTTGCTGTTACCGTTCGGTAAATGCTTACACAGTCGGCACCGCTGCTAGCCAATCCAACACACGACCCGTTTCCGTACTGACGCGATGAGATCAAACAGCTGATCATGTCGAGATTTAGGATCCAGATCGGCGGAACGACGGCCAGAAGATACAGGAAAATACAAGGACTGAACCTGCGTTAAGCACAACCAACGGCATTTTACTGGACTACCACTGTAGCCTATAATATAGTCTTATCACTTAGAGGGGGCAGATGCCCACTGCCCAGGGGCCCGACGTTCCGTAATCTAGGGACCCGGGAAGGTCCGCAATAAAGTTATCTCATGCAATATTATGTATTATTATGAACGCGGTGAATGCGGTTGGAACCCGGGGTTCAGGTGAAGGCATTGAGAAGTGTCATTTAATGTCTTCTTGAAAAGTCTGACAGGCAAAAAAGATCATAGCCACTTTTCCACGGTTGTAGGCTATCGCGTATTTTCGGGAAATTTTGGAAAATCGCTGACGTTTTCTGAGGACATTATAAACGTTTTAAAGCTCTATAAAAAAATTTTTGAGGCCCGTGACTGCCCTGCCCAGGAGCCCGGAATTTCTCTCTCAATAAGAGGGGAGGGTTGGGCTGAGTTGGAGTCTTGGAGTTTGATGGGTTTGTTTGGATTGTGTTCTAACAAATGGTGAACCCATGGACATCTCTGATAGGCCTACGTCTAATAGGCCTAATGATCGGCTCACCATTGCGGCTCCTGACCCTTTCTCTTGACGATGCTGTAAACGGTTTCGACGAGAAACAGTCCAAGTACGGACATCAACGCCCAGACGGACGCGCTGTTCACCACGCACGTCGCCGCCCATATTGAAAACGCCATGTGAATGACGAGCAGGACTCTTGCACTCAACGCCTTCACGACGGTCACAGCGGCAACCAGTCGAAGACGGCGTCTATTCGGCGGATTCGCCATAATGTGCTTCTTCTGCCTTATCGGATTCTGCACGCGAAGTTGAAGCTATGCTCCATCTGAAAACAGCAGACAGAGAGAAAGAGACGTTAATGTGTGTGAGAGAGAGAGAGAGAGAGAGAGAGAGAGAGAGAGAGAGAGAGAGAGAGAGAGAGAGAGAGAGAGAGAGAGAGAGAGAGAGAGAGAGAGAGAGAGAGAGAGAGAGAGAGAGAGAGAGAGAGAGAGAGAGAGAGAGAGAGAGAGAGAGAGAGAGAGAGTTCGGAAACCAAGAGAATAGACAGCCTATGTGTCGTCCTGTAACTTGTAAGCAGGGACTGCAGGGTTGGACTCAGTGTTTATTCTAGGCCTTCTCTGGGGAGGGAATTCCCCCAAGTTTTAAAATCCCCCCAAATTTTTATATGTTGCATGGGGAGATGGAAAATTTCCCCCAAAAGTGTGAGGACGGGGGGCTTTTATTATTTTGGAGAATTAGGGAAAATGTGAGGATGACTTTTTTGCTTGCCAGGGCATTTTAGAAGGGTAAGAAATATTAGGGAAGTCGGAAGGATGACCTTTTTTGCTTGTCACCAGTGGCGGCTCTAGGATTTGGCAAGTGGGGGGCCGTTAAGGTGGCAACTTCTAATCATGGGGGGGCAACCATTTGTTGTTTAATGTATGTAGCATTAAGTATAGGGTCTCAACTGGGGGGGCACTGGGGGCAGACACTCAATAGGGGCACGGGCCCCCTGGCCCCCGGTGGAGCCGCCACTGCTTGTCACCACATTTTAAAAGGAAGAAAGGAAGATGACCTTTTTGCTTGTCAAGGTTTATGGAGACTCAGATTTTATCCCCGAACACTTAAGATCCCCAATGTCAAGGTGGCTAGAATAAACACTGGTTGGACTGGCCCGGTAAGCCAGTCCGAAAAATTGTGGCACTGGCGCCAGTCTGGCGGTAGCGCCGGTCTTACAAAGTCAGGGTGTGGGGTGGGTCCAGTTTCCAACCACAGGGCCCTGTGCAGAGTAGTCACGGGCTTCTAGGAAGATTGAAAACTGGAGATGACCTATTTGCTTGACATGAGTGAGGCAGTGATACAGACTAGACGCTCGAGATTTTGTTCCGATCAGTTTGTTAATTAATTCGATAAATTTCAATATTGTTCTTGCGAATTGCTAAAATTTAACTCTTAATTTTTAATTCGTTTTCAGCCGTTTATGTCGGTATATTTTTCTTTTACTATTTTTATGTAATTCCGCCAGAATCCATAGACTTAGAATCAACATGACCTATCATCGCTCATTTCATTACCGTTACTATTTATAATAATAATATAACAAGGTTTAAAGTGGTTCAGTAGGGACTGCCCTGTGTGAGAACCACTGTTGTTCCCGTCCAATCTAATACCCTAGACTACTGAGGTTTATTTTGAACTCGTTTACAGTTGTAGCCATTACTATCCCCTCATCCAGTTCATTCCATCTGTCCACCACTCTTGCACTAAAAAAATGCTGTTTATGCCTCCCAACCCGTTTCTTGAACAGTTTCATTTTGTGTCCTCTGGTTCTATCATACTGCTTCATTGTAAAAAATCTTTCTCTTGGCATTTCCACTTTGTTTGTTAGTATTTTGTATGTCTCGATCAAATCCCCTCTCTCTCTCTTCTTTTTTCCAGGGTTGTCAATCCACAGTGATTTAGCCTTTCCTCATAGGTTAGTTTATGATATCCCTTGATCATTTTTGTTGCTCTGTGTTGCACTCTTTCTAAGGTCTCTATGTCTTTCTTCAGGAATGGACACCATGCTTGAACACAATACTCTAAATGTGGACGTACCAATGTCTTGTAAAGTCTTATTATTACATCCTTCTCTCTGCTCACTATCGTTCTTTTGATCATACCTAGAATTTTGTTGGCCTTATTAGCTGCCTCTGCACATTGCCTAGATGGCTTTAAGCTGTTATGCATGATGACCCCTAGATCTTTCTCCTCGTTTGTAACTTTTAGTCCCTTCCCACATAACTTAAATTCATGATCTGTTCCCTTCTTCCCAATGTGCATCACCGAGCATTTATCTGTATTAAAAGCATTTGCCAATCTGCCGACCACTGGGATAGTCTATTAAGGTCTTGTTGTAAAATTTTTGCTTCTGCTTCACTATCACTCTGTCCACACAGTTTTGTGTCATCAGCGAATTTTGAAATTTTTGACATTATATCATCATCGATGTCGTTGATGTATATTAAAAACAATAGAGGTCCCAAAACTGAACCTTGTGGCACCCCACTTATGACCTCAGCCCAATCTGAATACTTGCCTCTTATACCTACCTTCTGTCTTCTGCTCTGAAGCCAATTTTTTATCCATCCAAGAACTTTGCCTCTAATTCCACTGGCCTGAAGCTTGACTGCCAGTCTTGAATGAGGTACTTTATCGAATGCTTTTGCAAAGTCCAGGTATATTACATCAACTGCTTTTCCCTCGTCTAGCTTGTCATGAATCTCCTCTAAAAAGTCTAGTATGTTTGTTAAGCAAGATCTTCCTTTAATAAACCCATGCTGGCTATCCTTTAGGATCTTGTGTCTCATAAGATGGTCCAATATATTTGCTTTTATTATTTTTTCCAGAACTTTGCCTATTATACAGGTCAGGCTCACTGGTCTATAATTTCCAGGCTCCCCACGGTTACCCTTTTTGAATATAGGAGTGACTACTGCATCCCTCCAGTCCCTAGGGACTATTCCCGATTCAAGTGACATATTGAATATTGTGGCTATTACCTCACTAACCTCATGTCTTACCTCATACAGAAATTTTGGATGTATATTGTCTATTCCAGGGCTTTTGTCAGTTTTCATTTGACTCAGAATTTCCAGGACACACTCTTTATTGCAATTTATATCTGATAATACTTCGTCCTCTTTTCTATTTGTAATTTAATTCCAGACATTCTATTAGTTTTTCTATTAAATCACTCCACACTAACATCGGCTGCACTATTGACCTTGTGCTGAGCTTGTGGTCCGCTGCATGAGCTGAAACACAATTTGACTTTTCTGCACAATTTGACTTTCCTCGTTAATTTCAGCCTGACATCATGACATTATTTCCTCTCTATTTGTTTATTCTAACTGTTCATTTCTTTTCCTCGAAACTTGATGTACGCAAACCGATTGATCACTGGACCTACCGCACTGCCGTTGAACAATACAAACATTTAAACGAAATTCCTATCTCCTTTTCCTTGACCCTCCGTCGCTCACATCTTCGTATTCGCCATTCACATTTCCGTCTCACCCGACGCACAAATATCATCATCATTCTTCTTGCTCTATCAGGCGATATCCACCCAAATCCTGGACCATCCCCATCACACACAACACTCTGCACTCTCAACATCAGATCCCTCACTAATCCTCAACACACACATTCACTACATGAACTTGCTAACTCACAATTGGACTCCTGTTCTCAAAACACACATTACTCTCAAAACACACACAACCCTCAACAACTGATGTAATTGCATTGACCGAAACCTGGGTTTCACCATCAACCACTGCATCTCAATTGATAGAAGCCACCCCACCTGGCTTCACCCTAATAAGCTTTCCTAGAATAGCCAAATCCACCAACTCTTCTTCCAACCTCGGAGGAGGCACAGCCTTCCTCATCCGTGATCACATTCAAATAACTAGTTCATCATCAACACAATTTTCATCATTTGAATGCTCATCAGTTACTCTAAAACTCCCATACACGAAATTAACCATTTTCAATGTTTACCGTCCTCCATTATCGTCAAAATATTCAACTGCTTTTGGAAAATTCCTCGATGAATTCACTATCTTTCTAGGCTCAGCAGCAACAACCCCACATGAATTTGTAATAACCGGAGATTTCAACATACATGTTGACAAGAACAATGACCCAAATTCTACTCAATTCAAACAACTCCTAACACAAGCAAACCTCACACAGCACATTTCCTTTCCAACTCACACTTTTGGCCACACCTTAGACCTATTAATCACCCTATCTTCTTCATCACTATCCCCTTGTTCATCAGTCAGCCCGTGCTCACCATCGGATCATTTCCCCATTTTCACTATCCTAAACGTCTGCCCACCACCCCCTCCACCTCGTGGTACCTACTCATTCCGCCGTCTCAATAAAATTGACATATCCACCTTTTGTGAAGACATTGATTCATCTGACCTCACCATTGAACCCCCAAACACCCTACAATCACTAATTGACAAATATAATTCTGTCCTATCTGCCTTACTCGACAAACATGCTCCCATAATCACACGGCCACTATCATCTCACGGTAACAACCCTTGGTACAATTCCTTCATCCATTCTTATAAGTCATTTCAAGACGCCTAGAAAGAATTTACAACCGAACACATTCTGCTATTGACCTTAAAAATCTCCGTTCTGCAACAAATCACTACCACAACCTCCTCATATCTGCCAAAAAAAGTATTATTCTAACTTAATTGCATCCAACAGCTCAAATCCTCGTAAACTCTGGAACACTGTGAATTGTCTATTCCACCGCAATAAAGCAAAGCCTCTTCCTCAATCCATTTCGCAACTTGCTGAATCATTTGCTAATTTTTTTCCGGAAAAATCTCTAAGATCCGCACCAATCTAAAATCTACCATGACCAATCAAAATACATCTCCACATCACCCATCACCACCAGAAGCTCCTTCCAATTTTTCCTGCTTCACTCCTGTGACTGAGGAAGAAGTATCTAAACTCCTGCAGTCCTTTCCAAACAAGCAATGCAGTCTTGATCCAATACCAACCTCTCTTCTCAAACAGTGTGCCTCTGCCCTAGTACCAACTATTAAAAAAATTATCAATTTATCTCTTTCCACAGGCACATTCCCATCCTCATTTAAAAATTCTCTCGTAACTCCACTTCTTAAAAAACCAAACCTTGACAGAGAGGATCTCAACAATTATCGCCCCATTTCAAACCTGTCTGTCCTCTCCAAACTCACAGAGAAAATCGTTCTTTCCAGACTAACTGAGCATTTGTCAAAAAACTCCTTATACAACACTCACCAATCCGCTTATACAAAACATCATTCAACAGAAACCGTCCTCACATACATTTATGACAAACTCCTCACTGCCATTGGCTCTCAACGAGTTACTGGTCTCTGTCTTCTTGATCTTTCTGCTGCCTTTGATACTATAGATCACAAAATCCTACTGAAACGCTTTCCCTCTGGTTTGGAATATCTTCTGTAGCTCACCGCTGGTTCCAATCCTATCTCCAATCTAGATCTTTTCAAGTTTCATGCCAGAATCAAACTTCATCACCTTCCGATCTATACTATGGAGTACCACAAGGATCTGTCCTTGGACCGGTTTTGTTCAGTCTCTACACTACCCCACTGTCATCCTTAATCAACTCTCTCAAATTGAATCATCAACTTTATGCAGATGACACTCAATTATTTCTTTCGTTTACTCCATCTTCCTTTAAGGCATCAATCTCTGAACTAGAATCAGCATTTTTGTCAATCTCATCGTGGATGTCAGCTAATCTCCTTGCCCTCAATCCCTCCAAAACAGAATTTCTCTTATTTGGACTGCCACAACAACTGAAAAAATTGAAAATCCCACACTGATTTTAGCCCCAGATACAATAATAACCCCTGTTCCAACTGCAAAAATCTTGGATTTACTTTTGACTCCTCCCTAAATTTTGAAGCTCACATATCTCAACTATCAAAAACCTGTTATGCTCACATTCGTGATCTCACGCCGCCTTCGTCCCTACCTTGATATTAAAACTGCTTCCACTATTGCCACTTCAATAGTTCACTCTAAGTTAGACTACTGCAACTCACTGTTTCACAATCTTCCAAAGGCTTCCATATGTAAACTCCAATCGATTCAAAATGCCTTAGCTCGTGCAGTAACTAAATCGCCTAAGTTTTGCCACATTACACCATTACTCAAATCTCTCCACTGGCTCAAAATAACAGAACGCATTGAATATAAAATAATATCGATGACTTATAACTCACTTCATACATCAAAACCAGTCTACCTAAGAAATCTGATAATTCCACAACAACCTGGATCTACTAGATCCTCTTCACATGTAACTCTCCTTCGACCTCTGAATCAATCATCTCTCAAAATTTGCAATCGTGCTTTTTCATATGCGGCACCTGAGCTTTGGAACTCAATTCCAATATCCCTTCGCTGTCTACATCAAAGCCAAATAACAAACTCTGAGTCACAATTTTCTCCCCTTCTTGCAACATCTCCTCATGTTTTTCTTTCTAAACTAAAATCATTTCTCTTTATAAAATCATTTCCTCCATAGCTATAGCATCCTGCCCACTTTCCCTTTTGATTAAATGACCCGGCATGAATGACCCACCTTTGGCTATAGCTACTTCATTTGAGATTGAGCGCGTAGGAATAAGGAGCTACTTCGGTGCATCTTTTGAAAGCGCTTTAGAAATTAACGAGATTTTACTTACTTACTTGCTTGTGCCAGACTACTCGAATGAACAGGCGTTCATCGCTGCGCCACCTATCGAATGCCGAGCAAACCTTGTGTCGCCAATGTAAATCGTATTAAATATAAATTTCCCGAGAAATTAATAAACACTGAATTGAATAACTGAAATAAAAAAACGATACAATTAATTTGGGTTTGCTAAAAGAATTTAAATTCTAAATTTAATTAATCTAGAAGCCTTTAAAACAGTGATTTACTAGTTCATCAAGTTCACACCCTCTTTAGAATGCAAAAATTATACATACATACGAGAAATTCGCTTAACCGTAAGGTAATCAAATTGAAATTATCACTGCAGCAGCAAAGCGCAAAATGCTGCTGTCCTCAATAAATTATTTAAAGAAATACGGTAAATATATTTGTAAATTGTGTATGCACGCAATTCGTGTATAGGTACAGGTGGAATAGCTACACAGAGAACACGAGGATGACAGAGAATAAAATGCACATATTATGTGACATATAGCCTGCAAAGACTGTGGATGACATTTCTTGCTGGTGTCATACAACTTTTCACGACGTCGGAGCCTCGGAGGAGTACGTCTCGTAAATCAAGTGCAAAATTCGGTGATTAAGCCTACCTGTTTTACTTGTCAGACTTCTCACGACGTTTATCGGGTCGCTAACCCACACACACACATTATTTCTAGATTTTAGAACATTTCATACCTAATCTAATCAAGCAGCAGAATATTTTAAATGTATTTTCTTAATATCTTGGCGTGCAGTGGCCCAGTCCATGCCTGCATGCAGGCCTTGCAGGGTTTAATCTAGGCCGTTTCCGGGGGGAAATTGACCTTTTTCTCTCGGAAATTTCAAATTCCCACCGGAAATATTTGCATACTACATTAACTAACAGCAGCCTCTAGCTGAC
Source organism: Metaphire vulgaris (assembly GCA_018105865.1). Taxonomy (NCBI): domain Eukaryota; kingdom Metazoa; phylum Annelida; class Clitellata; order Crassiclitellata; family Megascolecidae; genus Metaphire; species Metaphire vulgaris. The sequence continues at coordinate 10,181,200 of CM030845.1, read as the reverse complement.
TTTCCCCCCGGCTTTTTCAGTTTCCCCCGGAGTCCAGGAGTCTAGATTAAACACTGCCTGCATGTAAGGTGTAGGGCCTAGACAATGCCAATTTCTTGGTTTTAAAGTTAATCATAGATGCTGCAAACGCAAAATCTAAAATAAAAAAACGGTTTTTCTGAAAATATAAAAAACGTAAAAAAACATTGAAAAAACGTTCATTTACTTTTTAGCCAACACAAAATTTAACATGTTAATTTTCTACTGTGGTGGCGTAATTAGTTTATAAATGAAGAAAAGCAAGACAACGAGAAACACTTATTAGTAGACCTAATGCAGAAAATGCTATATGTATGCCTATTTATTTATTGTGACAATTTGTTAATACTTTTTGAATAAATGTTAATAACATTGTCCTGGCGCCAAATTAATAAGCTCCTCTAAAAACCATAGACAGTCAATACACGAAGCGATCATCTTAGGGTTAACGTAAAAGTATCACCTCCAAAGCTGGTTAAACTCATTTTATAAGGAATTCTAAGCAATTTCCGATAATATTTTTAAATACACCACACCTTTTCGTATAAATTTCGTACAATATACAACAAAAACAAGAGAATTCAACTCAATGTGGTTCGTTTTTTGACTTGTCAATGTTGCCGCGTTTTGGCGCTAAACTTCGCGTAATTGAAATTGCGTAACGCCTTGATTAACTCGTTTTTGAAAATTTTGATTTACCGCTTGTCTGACCTATGATCTAGAAATAATGGAAATGCCATATTGCAAAAACCCGTTGAAATATGCAATAAAATTAAAAAAACGTAAAAAATTAAAAAACGTAAAAAACGCGTTTTTTGTTGGCGAGAAAAAAACGTAAAAAAAGTTTGCAACATCTGTGAAGTTAATGGTATGTTCGTCGCAAGTTACTGGGGCTGCCTATTGAGCAGAGAATTATATTCAAGACTAGTCTTCTGCAGGGACGTCATTTGGGGGGCAGGGGGCATTTACCCCTGATTTTGAGGCAACACATTTTTTTCGCCAATGTTTGTGTTATTTAATTTTTACACGCCCTAAAGGAGTGCTTGATGTCGAGTAATCTTAAGTGACTAACCGTGGAAAATGACTGACAAGCAAAAAAAGGTCGTCAACTTTTTTCGCAAACTGGTAACTTGTCAGGTCGAAAGTGTCTTCCCCCCCCTGAAAAACAGTGAAATGGCGTATCTGGTCTTCTGGTTTATAAAACAGTGCAGTCCGTCCGGCCAACCTCACAGTGGCGGCTCCACAGGCAGGCCCTCCGAGAGAAATTCCGGGCCCCTGTGCAGAATGGCCGACAGGCCCTTGAGAAGCCATAATTTTTTCTTGACGACCTTTTTTTTTTTGCTCGTCGTCTGCCGTTTATTTAGCACTGTGTCCCGGGCCCCCTTGTGCTCGCCGGGCCCCTCTGCTGAACTGACATTTTTAACCATTCTTTAGTGTTATTATTCATTTCATTGTTAATTATACATATTCATCATCGGCCCGGGCCCCCTCCAGACCGCCGGGCCCCTGTGCAGTTGCCCCCCTGCCCCCCTCTCGGAGGGCCTGTCCACAGGGGGACCAGGGGGCCCGTGCCCCCCTATTGACTGCCTGCCCCCCCCGGTGGCCCCCCCAGTTGGGACCCTATACTTAATGCTACATACATTAAACAACAAATGGTTGGCCCCCCATGATTAGAAGTTGCCCCCAACGGTCCCCCCACTTGCCAAATCCTAGAGCCGCCACTGCAACCTCAATATTTGAAATCTATACAAGACCACCCAAAACATTCTCATTCAACGAGATTCGCGGCCAATTCGTTAATTGTTAAACATACCTATAACGAACACTGAAATCATTGGTAAGAGAGCTTTCTCTATTTTTGACCCAAATCATGGAATTCACTTCTCTCGCCTGCCAGATCTTCCAAAGAATTGAGTATTTTCCGATTTAGACTAAAACCCCATCTCTTTAAATCAGCATATCCTCCATATAGCACTGCCTCGCTTTCTCACTGACTGATTCCTGGACTGACCGGGTCTCTCGCTGATGAATTTGAAGTACCATCGATACCTTTAGAGTATTAGAAATAGTGCTGTATGAAAGTGCATAATTAGGCCTATATTCAGCAGCGAATCAGCAGTATTCTAATTTCCATTTAGTCTTAGGGCCTATTAATTACAAGTCTATTAATTTATAAAAACGGTAATTATCAGTATCTGAAATCCATACTAAATTTTCCAAATAATTTTCACTTACCAAGCTTTATGATTCGTTAGGCCTAATTCGTTAATTATTAAACAGACCCAGGCCTATATGATTGCGTTAAATATAGGCCTAGGCCTATTCATGCGGTTATTCCTTCCGTCGATTTCGTTGACAAAGGCCTTAGGCCTATATTTGCTCGTTGCGAAGTTTCACCTGTGGATCATAATATTATTTCGTGTAATACGACTCTACCTGAGTGTGTGCGTGATTCAGAAGCCAACAGCCAGCCGCTTTTAATTCTTTGCATGTAAGCAGCTTAATCGCCAATTACGCAGCCTATTTACACACGCAATAAACATTTGTCTACGCAATGAATTCTGTCAAGAGCACTGGCGAATAACTTGGATTAAAAGGTACAAGGACGGCCCTCTGGCTAGCCTTATACATTCCCCTTTCCCTACATGTTTAGTCTCGGGCCTAGAGGCCTACTAGAAGTTTACGCCTATGGTCAATAGAGAGACAAAAACTGTACGAGCAGAGGATATGCAGTGTTTGCACCTGCCCTAAATAACGATGCGTATTTTCAATTGAGATTTAAATCAGGATTACATACAATCAGTGGCGTAGCCAGGATTTCAGAAAATGGGGCACTTCGACGTTGCCCGGCCAAACAATCTTGACGAGCAATAAAGGTCGTCGTCTCAAACGCTTTAAAGTCTGCTATCTTTTGAGTTTTCCTCGACTTAATACTGCCCTACTCCCCCCAACTACTCATCGGTTTTTGAATAATCTCACGACCGGTCCCAGTCAGTGGCGGCTCCACAGGGGACCCTGGGGGCCCGTGCCCCCTTATTGAGTGTCTGGGCCCCCACGGTGGCCCCCCTGTTAGGACCCTATACTTAATACTACATACCTAACAACAAATGGTTGGCCCCCCCATGATTAGAAGTTACCGCCCCAACGGCCCCACTTGTCAAATCCTGGAGCCGCCACTGGTCCCGGTCCGAATAGGGGGCAGGCCTTCCGTGCGGCGCCGTGCCCCGTGGCTACGGCAATGCATGCAATTCAATTGCAATAGAGGAAATCAGTATGGCTATACCTGTATACAGTATACACTATATACAGTCATAGACTGTGCCTATGGGTTAACCGCAGGCGGTGCAGATCAGACGCTAAAGAGCATCACAACGAGGAGTCCTTTATTTGGCAAGAAGTCATTACGTAGTCTGCTGACATACTCAGCAGAATGCAATTAAACAAATTTTTGTGCACGCAGACGCTGATATTTGGAATATTTGGCTTGTGGCGCCCTCCATGGTTTTAATTCGTTTCATCACTCTTCTGAATTTTTGCATATCTATAGCCTACTGTAGCACTAGCATTGTCCAATTTCAAACAGGGTACCAATTTTATAATATTTTTGTGGTCTCTAAAACCTGACAGAGAATAGATTTATGAAAGACTTTGTATAGTGCCGTTTCAAATGGCTCATTATTTTTCGTGGCATTTCGAAAGCTCTAGACAAAAATTGAGACAGAATATATTGACAATTCTAGTACGGTTTGACACAGAACATATGGGGACACAAGAATATGTGGTTTTAATTCGATTCATCGCTCTTCTGAATTTGTGCATATCTATGGCCTACTGTAGCACTAGTCCATGCATTGTCCAATTTCAAACAGGACATGTTGGCCCACCCAATATTTGACTTGTGGCGCCCTCCGTGGTTTTAATTCGTTTCATCGCTCTTCTGAATTTTTGCATATCTATAGCCTACTGTAGCACTAGCATAGTCCAATTTCAAACAGGGTAGCAATTTTATAATATTTTTGTGGTCTATAAAACCTGTAATAGAAGAAACCAGCTCTCTTAAGCGCCATCTTATCTCTCGATTGATTTTTTAGACATTTGACTGAGAATAGATTTCTTAAAGACTTTGTATAGTGTCGTTTCAAATGGCTCATTATTTTTCGTGGCATTTCGAAAGCTCTAGAAAAAAATTGAGACAGAATATATTGACAATTCTAGTACGGCTTGACACAGAAAAGATGGGGACACAAGAATATGTGTTTAATTAATTTCATCACTCTTCTGAATTTTTGCATATCTATATATAGCCTACTGTAGCATTAGTCCTTGCATTGTCCAATTTCAAACAGGCCATGTTGGCCTTTACCCAATATTTGGCTTGTGGCGCCCTCCATGGCAGTGCTAATTATACGTCAACAACTCTTGTCCCCCCCAAGATCAATGACAGGTCCCAATAACAAGGTTATTATTTTTGTGGTAATGGCCATTTTCCTCCTTTTTTCCTCATCGAGTGTCAAAATGTGGTGGTGATGACCTTTTTCTAATGCTTTTTTTCCATTTTAATAAGTAGTATTCTATGAAATTTCCTGTTTTTTGATTATTTAAAAAAAGTGAAATTGTTGACGTCAACTTCTCTTAATCCCCCTCCCCCTGTCAACAACTGTCAAACTTTTCCAAACCCCCTCCCCCTAAATTGTTGACGTAATTAATGGACAGCCCCATAGCAAATAGGCTAATTAGCCTACCTCACAAAGCAGGCGCACACAGTTGCATACATTAGACATGTACGTAGGCCTACATCATACATTATTCAGTCATTCACTTGATCATACGCATGCATTACAGGAAATAAAAAGCTTGATTTTAACTGCAAAGCGGCCATGTGAAAAAGTCCATAGGCTACGTACGCCTTTTTACAAAAGCGCCAAACATTTTACTAGAAATTTCAGTGAATTTTTACAGATTTTAACAATATAATTATTGTGATCAATGACCATCGTAGAATTGGATTTTTATTAAAATTTCTATGGAGACTATGGTTTTGATCGCGATCTCTATGCTTGGAGTCGTTTTTTTCACTCGTCGTTTTGTTATTTAAAACAATTGTTCTTTATTTTATTTGTTTATTTGAAATTTAGTAGTTGCTGTTCGACAGAATTTCTTAGGTCAGTCATTTAAAAGGTATCCGAAGTGTTCTATTCGTTTGAAACGCATTTCCATTTCACTCGTTTGAAAATTAAGTCTATGTGGGGCCTATTATGCTTATTGTGAGGTGCCTCAAAAATAATAAAAATCAATCACTCAGCTTATGTGGCGCCAATATCATAATGCCTATGGCATCAGCCAATGGCGCACCAATTCCAAACTGAATTCAAGCATAGGTGGCTCAGTCTATAGAATGTTCATTCTATACAACGTCAGGCTGATGACAATGTTGCCCTAGGATCTGGAATTTATTACCAATATCATTTCATATAACTTTCTTTCAGATCCAGTCTTAAAACTACCTGTTTGACTTTGCTTATCGGCTGTAGATTGTTTCCCCGATGACTGACTGGTCTTTCCGGCTTGACCTGGCTCTAATTCGATTTTGATTTGTGCACCATTGGCTGATGCCCTGGGCATTATGATAATGGCGCCATAGAAGTTGATTGATGACTAGTGCCTTTTCACACAGGTTAACTTAGCCTTCTTAACCACGTGAAATCACATTATTATTATTATTACTATTATTATTATTATTATTATTATTATTATTATTATTATTATTATTATTATTATTATTATTATTATTATTAAAACACTAATTAATTTTAAGATTTTGACTTTTAGATAAATTATGGTCATAGACGTTTTCTCCAGTGTGTATGATTTGCCCTGTTGCTCTTCGTAGCCCTTATAACTGATGCATGCCATGGAAGATACTTTTGGTGTTTATAGCTTTAAAGCAAAACATTGATATTGCCAGATTACAGAATATCACAATTTCTTTATGGCAGATTGTAATGTATTGGACAGTTTATGCACCTCTGATTAGAATGTTCAGAGGTTCTGAAAGTTCAGGTACTTCTCAAGTTATTGTACAGTTGAATTGAATTGACTGAATTTGAAATGGTTAAAGATTGCTAATACTAGGTTATTTGTAAATCTTGACGAGTTATAAAGATATAAAATTTGCCTCGCTTAGTTGCCTGATTTTAGCACTTGGATATTTCCATTATGGAAAGTAATGGGGAAATCTGTCCATTCAAGAACTTGGTGTTTCATTTGCACAATGTGATCATGTAATATTATGTAGAGCAGTGCCAATGTGAAATTATCAAGAGCTTGTATGGCTGCATATTGAAAGTTCTAAGAGCGGATAATATCTTGTGAAATTTCATTTGTGGTGATTGTGTATTAAGAATTTACTTGCTAACATTCTTCTGCGTTGTTTTGATGTCTTTCATTTTACAATGCATTTGCACAGAATGATGCTTTTTGCTGAAACCCTTATGACTGTGAATTGCTTGCTTTAAGTTGTAGAGCGTTGCTTCAGTTTCTGTCGTGGAAGAAAATGTCTGCGGATCACTCTTCAATAGCAAATGACTCAGGATTTTCTGCAAATGGTGTGGGAGGTTTTAGTGAGACTCAGCAGCACCTGAATATTTTCTGGAACAAGACAATGGAAGAAATAAAAAATATGAAACTGGTTCGGACCTTGACTTGATGCAGAATACAAATTATTTGATTTACTTTCAACATTTCTAGAAATTTATTTATATTTTTTAGGTTTCAACAAGACTTAATCATTGGTTGAATGACTTTTTTACTCAGTTTTAACTTTTTAGCATTTCTGATTTACCTGTTGGTATAAATGTCGGGAGATTCTCCTGCATTTCTAAATTTTGTTGACTAATGAGTTTCACATTGTTTGTGTATTTGTAGAATGATTTCAAGACACAGGAATTGCCACTGGCAAGAATCAAGAAAATTATGAAGCTTGACGAAGATGTCAAGGTAAGCAGCTCTGAAATTTCTATTTTTTAAAATCTGTTGATGGCACAGTCACATCGGTCTCATATTAAAATCGACCGTGTTTTTGCCATTAGGTGAAATAATATTATTGTCTCGAAAACTGAATGTGAATTTGCAGATTTTAACAAGTAAGCTTTTAATTGAACAGATGATCAGTGCCGAGGCTCCGGTTCTGTTTGCAAAAGCTGCGGAGATATTCATTAATGAGTTGACGTTACGCTCGTGGATTCATGCAGAGGAAAATAAGCGGCGAACTTTACAGGTACATTATGACAGAGATATAACATACTGGTAAAAATTGTTATGTTGATGGCAAAGACTATTTTTGAGAAGTATTGGTTCGATTGAAATGTTACGATGTTCTTGAGATGAAGTGATTGTTCACTTTCTTTAGAATATTTTTACAGATATTGTTGATACAAGATCTCATATAATGTATTTTTAGAGAAATGACATTGCAATGGCAATTACTAAGTACGACCAGTTTGATTTTCTAATCGATATTGTTCCTCGAGACGAAATACGACCAACAAAGAGGCTGGTAGGTGACGAGCAATCTGAATATTTTATCAAAATAAAATTTTATGAATTTAGTTCCTTACTTTACACAAGAGACCTACAGAGCTTCTATGTCGTACATGGGTAATTTTTAATCTATGTTGAGAATTAACGACTTTTAATTGGCGTATCATTTGTTAATTTTATTCATGGAATTGGTGCCTAGAGACAACTAAGTGCAGTGGACAACTAACGTTGCCTAGTACTCCGGTGTTGCAGTCTTGTTGAAGTGATTCAACCCTGTGAAAAATTATATGACCTTGTGAACATATTGCTTTAATTTTCATTTTCATTATGGAGATCAAGACTTGAATATGAGTTTGAAATTTCAGGACGAGAACGTCGTGAGAGCCGTTAGTGGAAATGACCAGGTACAATATCTGCTGCAGATGTCACAGCAACATCCACAGGCTTCAGTTCAACAGGTTACACTCAATGCACAAGGCCAACCGATTCAACTGCAAAGTATTTCCTTCCGTTCATGTGTTCTGTTCTTTGGTCAACATTTGAAAATATTTATTTTATTTTACAATACTGGGTATTACAGGCAGCGAGCTTTTGTAAATTAAGCTTGATAAGTGTATTATTTTAACTAGAACTTAAGTTTGATCTTAAGGATGCTCATTTGTTGCCACAACTTTATAAGGAGTTTGAAGTAATATGAATTGAGAAAATATAATGAGAAATGGGACTAATTACAGTTTTAGAGGTTGTTGTTACAACATTTTGCCTGTTTCTTTTGTTTTCAAGTTTATGATGCTTAACTTTCTTGATTGGTCTGTTTATTTGTATTCTCAAATGCAATAGGTATTTTATATTTTAGAATGTGTGGACCGTTTTGGAGAATTTTCCTAGATGTAGGGTTGCGTTAGATAACCTAGTCTTAGATTGTTTATTTGGTTGCAAGTTGACTAGAAATCCCAGCAACATTCAGACGCTTGCAATTACTGTTATGGGTGATATATTATTGTTTATTAATTTATTAATCTGGTTTGTGTAGCTCCACTAATTCACCAGCAGGTGCAGTTGTTAACTGGAAACACAACTGGTTCAGTATCTACAGTTTTATCTCAGGTTACAGTAAACTTTTTATTATGTTTGAAATCTGATACAAAGCGCTGTTGCTGTGACATGTCTGCCAGTTTGTTCTCTTGTCTGATTCTAATTTGGCCTGGATTTGGTGTGCCATTGTGTGATGCCCCGGGCATTATGAGTGGCTCTATAGGATACGATTGATTGATTTATTTATTGATCAAATTGTTGAATTATTGATTGATTTGTCAAAATAGTCTTTTGAACGTTGTTATAGAGTGGAATTATTTGATGATTGATTTGAAATGAATTGCAATACGTAAATACATGAATTTTATTGCTGGATCATCTTTCTTGCGTGGTTTTATTTCGGTTTAATTTTTCTGTTGGTTAATTTGTATGTCACTTGAGCAATGTTGCTCTGTGTGTCAGTTGCACCTTTGTTAATGTATTTGAACTGTTACTTCACTGTGCTCCTGCTGGCCATAAAATCACTGTAGCAGTTCATCATACAGACCACACCCAATACAATTTTTAAAGCCTGTTAGAATTGCCAAAGCCAATGGCAACTAATCAAGCATAAGGACACTTTATCAAGAATTATCAGTAAGAGTAGAAGTGGAGTGGGAGCCTTGAGGTTCTACTTGAACAGCAAGAAGGAACATCTGGGACGTGGCCAGGGAGTGACTGCGGTGTCGGCAATTGCAATTAGGTGCAATAACATTGACAGAAAGAGAGCCCTTCCACCTCACTACTTGTCATTAGCATTTGTAGTGTTTTAGAAGTTAAAAGTCTCATCTGTGTTGAAATTTTGTTCTACTCCAGCCAACGATAGATGCCAGTCAGGCTCAAGTAATACAGGTTCAATCACCCCCTCCACCAGCGGCCCAGCCACCTACTTTGCATGTCTACACCCAGATGGTATCGGCCAATGGCGAAATTCAAAACATACCCGTAAGTTTTCCAATTTACTTAATTTTGCAGCATTTTTCGTCATATTCGTAATATAGAATGTACAGGTTGTGTAGGAAAAGAACTGTTTAGATGACATTCTCTGTATTGAAACATATTCAGTTTTGTTTTTTTCTTTAAATTAATCTTGTGCTGTTCTATTTACCAGTATTTGCCGCTAATTACTGAATCTCTACACTGGCAAGTACAGAGATAAGGAAGTCGGTGCAGGGTCATGTAGTGTGCTGTTGTTGACATTGGACAGTGTGGTTGATGGTGGCAGGCAATCAACAGCCTGTCAAAGACTGCAGCAGAAGTCTCTATCTTTTATTTTGCTCTTTTGTATTGATATTGACATCTTTGGTTGGAAGATGAGCGATCGATTTGTGGTGTTTTTTTGTCCGCCCAGATCCAGCTGACGCCATCGCAGATGCAGTCAATTGCTTTACAGATGCAGGGCAAGCAGCCCGGCCAACAGTTCATCATACAGACCTCACCCCCTGAACAGGCGCAGGCGACAACAGATAGCCAACAGTCTCACGTATGAATCTTGCATTCATATCAAGTGTTGTATTTGTTCTTCTATTTTCTGTCTTTTGACTGTTCTTTTTTTTAAATTAATGCTAGCATTTGAAGATTTCTTTGAATTTGTTATTATTTAGGTAATTTTGGACACATAACACTGTTGACTTCATGCCTAGTAGAGAAACTATCCTGCTTAGTGTTGAATCTATGAAACACCTCATTTGCAATATAGCAGCATTCTTGCTGTGTGGCATGTGGAGCACTGGTTTATAAGGAAACCTGATTTTTAAAATTTTAGATGCAGTTTTGAAAAGAAAATGGCAGATTTTTTAAATTAACGGAATATTATTTGTTGCAGCCGCTTTTTCAGATGCCCATCTTTGGCCATTTAAGCGGTCAGTCAGACAACGACCAAACATCTGCGGATAGAGACTGAAATGCATGAAACAAGGAGAGACTTATTAAATGCTGATTTATGTGTGAATTACTGATGAAATGAAAAAAAAGTTTACTTTGTTGCTTTCTGGTGTTCTGGAAAGTTTGTCTTTGTGACATTTGTGACATATATTCGGTTACCGTTTTCTTAGATTCTGTTATATCAGAAAGAATGCCAATAGGTGTATTAAATTGCTGGTACACTGGATGAATCTGAGTCTTTTTTATTCAGACAATATGCAGTAAAGACTTATACAGTGATTTGATGGCAAGCAGAGGCACGGTGAAGTAACAGTAGGATTCTGGGCATGCACCCGGATTGTAGTGAGTTTGAATCGACCATAGCCACTGTGTAGTGAACGTGGCAAGTTGTTCACCCTTTATTGCCCTGGAGTGAGCAATTTTTCACTTTATGAATGACAACATGTTTTGACAACCGTGTGATACTGTGTCCATAAATTAACTTGCTACTATTATTTTAGATCTATAATAGGTACATTTAACGAAGCTAGTTGAGTGAAAATGTTTTGAATGATTTAGTTTAGATTTCAAATAGAGATTGACCTGCCTGCAATGTTTCTGGAACTACAGTAGAAGGCCAATCTTTAATATAATCCTGTTTATATATCTAAAAACAAGTTTAATGTTTTCATTCATGGAGTTTTAATCAATGTATTTATGCACTTGTAGCGTCAGATCTAATGCTCAAAAGTCCAGGTGACCAAGTCAGAGTTTCAGAGTAGTGGCTCAAGCTTGAAGTTATACTGTAATTATGGCTAAAAGGAAACAGCCGACTATCTGGCACGGTGACGAACTTTAGACTGATATTTTAATTGTCTGTCATAATACTGTAGATACACAGAATTCATTCAGCGAAAGGTTGTACTTGATACTGAAAATATGCCATGCAAGAATTTTGCAGCATATTAAGCCATTTTCATAAGGCCTGCAGTAAATAATTTGGTGCATTTCAAGAATGGAGCAGAAAGTTTTAAAAAGTGAAAATACAGTATAAGTTGTACTTTTCGAGTATATTTTGATTAATAATTCAGCTTCTATCTTTTAGATGACTTTCTAAATGCAACGCATGTATCTGAAAAAAAAATCCTCATTAGCTGTGGTGTCCCAACCATGTTGACCCTTTGGATTAAATTATCCCCTTCTTCTTCAGGTGCTCTGTCCAAAGACAGGTTCCATACTCCAGCATCGCCGCTATTCTCTATCTTGAGCTTTAATCTTCAAGGCTGAATACTTTTTTCCCTGTAGTGCCAAACATCCACTCCAGCATCGATGTCCTTGATCGCCCTTTCTGTGCTTTCCCATTCATCTTTCCTTCTAGTACTTCTATTAGTATGTTTGATTCTTCTCTCAGAAGATGGCCTACCCATTTCTTTTGTCTTGTACAAATACAGTTTATTAGGCTTTTCTTGTCTTCTATTCTCTTCCAGACTTCTTCACTTGTTATTTTTTCCGTGCAGCTGATTTTTTCCATTCTTCGCCAGATCCACATTTCAAATACCTCTAGTCTCTTTATCAGTGGCGGCTCTAGGATTTGGCAAGTGGGGGGGGGCCGTTGGGGGGCAACTTCAAATCATGGGGGGCCAACCATTTGTTGTTTAATGTATGTAGCATTAAGTATAGGGTCCCAACTGGGGGGGGCACTAGGGGGTCAGGCTCTCAATAGGGGGGCACGGGCCCCCCCGGTGGAGCCGCCACTGCTCTTTATGTCTCCTTTCCTGAGCGTCCAAGTTTCAGATCCAGAGAGTGTCACTGGCCAGATCAATGTTTTGACCAATGTTTTTTTCAGATTTTGGTTAAAATTCCTTCTCAGTAATTCTCTTCTGTTCATAAAGGCTTCTTTCCCCATGGCAATTCTTTTCTTTATTTCTCTGTGACACTTGGCATTTGTGTCAAGCAGGCTTCCAAGATAACAGAATTCTTCTACCTGTTCTATTTCCACTCCACCAATTATTATTTAAATTTCTTTCAATACCCCACCTTTTGATTTTAGCTATTTTATACTACGATTAAGCAGGCTACAGTGTACTGCGGTGCTGCTTTTGAAAGTGCTATATAGATTCACAACATTTTACTTATTTTTACTTAACTTAAAACAATGCGCTATAATAAACGTTGAATACAGTCAGAGGTATTTTTAATAGTTGGATATCTGCGATTGGCTATTAAAGTCTATGTCATTGGGTATTTTTTTGTTTTTTATTTTAAAGTTAGATTTTCAAAATTATTGCGTTTATTCGTTTTAAAATGAGCACGCTTTTGTTAAACGATTTTTGTGTTATTTCTTTCTGTCTATTCATCCTTAATCTTTATTAAATATTTTGACGAATGCCCATCACATAGCTAATATAGCGCCTTAATTATATACAACCGACATCAAAAATTATAGATACACGTGTGGTTTCTCATTTATATTTGTTTTGTTCATATGTTTTGTGGTAGACGTGGAGACAAGCGGCATAAGGTATCACTACGCGACCGTAATGTATCAGTATGGGTTTCGGTAGGGTTTAGGGTTAGAATTAGAATTAACCCTAACCACAACCCTGACCCTAACCCTTTCAACGGAATTTCTTTCAGTGTTTACGGACTACTTTCAGCTACGCCGCTTGTCTCCATGTCTACCACCCATGGTCGATTCAGTAAGGTTGGAGCTAGTACCTGCCTATCTTAGAAGAGTACAAATGCGCTCCCCAAAGTGTATTGATGCGCCCTCTTCTCCTCTCTGTATCCGTTGAGTTAATAGATTATATATCTCTCTTCACCTGTTGAGCTAATATATGATGTGTACTATTATGTAGCGGTTGGTTCTCAATGCAAGTGTGGTATGAGCCTCCCTCGTGCCTCCAGCTATTCTCTATATCTCGCTTTGGCCCAGCTTTAGTTCAATGCAAGTGTGCCATCAACCTCCCTAGGTCGAGTTATTCTCACTATCTCTTATTAGGGCTGCTCTATTTAACTGCAAGTGTACCACCAACCTCCCTTCTTTCAGATATTCTCTATCTCTTATTAGGACAGTTTTAGTTAATAAGAGATATAGGGAATAGCTGGAAGGACAGAGGTTCATTGTTTGCTTGCATTCAACTAAAACTGTAGTAATAAGAGTTGGAGGGATAGAGGGAGGTTAATTTAAGATAAATAAAGAAAAAAGAAGAGCACTATATAAGCGTCTCTTGGCTTCTGGTAGTGCGTGTATTAATGGTAGGTGTATTTGAAACTACTTTTAGAGATACTTTGGGAAAGAGAAGAAACTGTTTTCGGAAGGTGCTAGCTCCACCCTTACCGTCGATTCAGCCTCTTGTAATCGCTGTCTCTCCTAAACAATCTGCAAACGTAATTCCATTCATTAGCAATTACCGGTAATATGGAAATTGGATTATGCTCTGAGCATTTTTGTGGTGTTGTTTTCATCTGACAAAATATCTTGACTGACCTCAAGCATCTCCATCACACCAATTTTCAGGGTTATGGTTGCAAAGGGGTAAAACTTACGTGCCATGGTAAAATGACTTGGACCTAATCGTCTGTAATGGGATGAAACGTCCTGAGGGCAAAACTTCTGCAGCGTAATTTTAGTTGTGTGAATGTCCCATCATTTACTTCGTTTCATCATCCTTATATCAGACTTTAAACAAATTTATTGTTGAAAATCAGATTTATTCTTCTGGGGTTTTAGCTTCTCTCTAATAATGAGGTTGGCATTTATGTTGTTCAATGATTCTGTTGTGGAGATAGGCTTAATAATTATAATTAATATTCTTGTGTTGCTGAGCATTGCTGCCATTTTTCCATTGTGCAATCAGTCTTTATAATTGCCTCACTTATCATTAATTTTTCAAATCATTGTAAATTTTCAATTCATTGTCTTTTTTGCATCAGATTCTTGGCAATGGTTAGCTTTTTAAGCATCTTCTGATTTCCATGTTTGGACTCCTTTCTGTCACATGGATCTGTAAGGGTTGTCTATGCCCTTGCATCTCAAATGCAAAGAACTTTTTAAAGACAGTTTTTAAATATATGTTTCTTAGACATAAACTGTCACACTGGGCATGCTAGTGAATTATTTGACATATCTGATCTCTCTTGTGTAACACATTTGTTTAAATTTAGGTTTATGCTTTTTCCTTTAGCAATTTTTCATTGTATTTCTTTTATGCTGTCACAGTAACATTCTTTATATTGTGATGGTTCTATGTCAAGTTAGGAATGCAAGTTGTGTCATGCTTTTGACAAGAACATTATGAAATTTAGTAGCCTTGCCATTGTGAACAAGTTAGTGCATTATTGCCTTGTTTCCAAAACCACACTTTTCACTCTTTGGAGTTGGCTTTAGAAACCTGCTTTAAATCAGTCTTTGTTTCGAGTGTTTACAATTCATGCAGCATATCTTTGTGATGTTAGATCAGATCTACTTTGTGAGAAAAATTTCAGGGTGCTTTGGATTAAGATCTCACTTCTGTTCTTTTGAGATTGATTATCAAATTGTAGTTAGAGTTGGTATCTTTGTCTCACCTTTGCTGCTGTTAGCCTTAGTGCATTGAATTTTGGACAGCACTTCAAACCTTTTCAGATTCCTTACTGTTTGTCATTAATAGCCTAAGCCACTTTATGTAATTTTAGTTATTTTCGATAGTAGGTTTGAGAGTGTCTGCATGTTGTTATCTTGTTTATATTTTGTTATTTTATGTCTTTTCCCCTCTATGCCACTAGTGCAGTAAAGCATCGGGATTTCTGTTAATGTTGCTCATCATTGGTATGTCCTATGTACCGGTAGTTACACTTTGATCAAATCACCCATCACATTCATGGGTTTATTTAGAATATTCAGATTGGTTGATTTAAAGTGCACTTATTATAAAGAGGATTTGAAGGTATGGAACTTATTTGGCAGTTTGGTTCATTTATACTGCACTTCATGATGTTTAAATATGTTGAAAGGCCCAGATTCTCAAACCAGGATTTTTTTGTAAATATTTTGTTTCTACAAGTTCTTGATTATTTATGTTGTTTCACCATATCTCAAGTGTCTCATTTGTAATAGAAATTTACATTGTTTTTTATTTTGCCAAATTTTCTACTTATTCTTCTACAGCTGCGTCTTGCTACCATCTGTGCCAGTTCAAGATTTACTGATTGCTTTGTCAAATCCTCATGACCTGATCATCACTTCAATCGCCTCTGTGGGCACATCATATTCCAAAATGTTCAAAGGCTTTGGCAAGGGAGAGGCAGGTGACTTGCCACAGGTGAGGGAATTACCGGTAAAGATGAACACCTTACCTCCTCGTCTTCCAGTTCCAGACCCAAGGGAATTGGAACGACGCTTTGCAAAAGTTTTGGTAAGACAGGATACTGTTGTGAAATTGCAGGCAATGTTTAAATATCTTTGTTTTGGACACGGCAATGTTTTTTCATTTGTTGGCAATTACATGACATTTTAACACGACCTTGTGCAGAGATGTTCATTATTTCTATGTAAAATTCTTCTTTTATATTTTATTGTGTTTACTTTTACTCTATATAACAATGTTGTATATTATTTATAGTATAGTATGGTGATAATGATTGTAGTGATGTGTTTTTATGCCATCAGTGTTTTTGTACATTTTTTGCTGCTAGTGTGCATAACCTGTTATATGCATTACTGGTTGTCTCTGTAAAAAGTGTTAGTTAGAATGGCCACATAACTCAGAGGTGATGCACCTGATAACAAATTTGAGAGGGTTAGCAGAGCAACTAAAGACTTGCTTGTGATGAGGACTACTCCAATTGGAACTTTAATTTTGGAAAGGTTGCAGATGTGGACTAAAACAAGGCACTTCTTTTCGAAGACCTGGTTCACAGCCATGAGGTTGAAATCACTGTGAAGGCTAATCAGAGTGGATCGATTGGTTTGCAAAAGTACGGTTGAACAATGAAAGTGCAACGTAAATAGAGGTTCAGCTGCTGTGCGATGCAAGGATCTGTTGTTTGCACTTATTGCACTTGTAAACAACATTCCAGTATACTGTTATTGCTTTGGCCAAAATGAGAATTTTACATGTTGTCAATTTCAACTCGATGGTGTTAAATGTCTAAAGGTTAAATTCCACTTTGTTTGAAATGTATGAGTCAGGAAACAGTAAATAATTTTTTAAAAAAACATGATTTCATGATGGTTTGTGGTAGATCCAACATTGAATAATGGTTTGTTGCAACTGGCTCAAAATGTGTGAAATATTTATAATTATGAATTCAAAGAAAAGGTTTACCTCTTATTCGTCAGATTTGTTAGCTTCAGTAAGACCAATGCAGGTGAAATAAAACTCAGTTGGTAGTTTAGTCAGATGCAAGTCTGGAATTATTATTGTTCTGTTTGCATTAGGGTCCATCCATATAGTACGTATGAATTAAGGGAGGGTTGGATTTAGGAGATTTTGTGTATGTACGGTGTGCAAACAGGGGTGAGGGCCTGAGGGGGGGGGTGAAAATATGCCTTTTTCTGCATACGTACTACATGGATAAGGTCTTAGCATCAAGGATACATCAACGTTTAGAATTTTGAAAAGGTTATTGATGAGTTATTTGAGTTTAATTGTAAGGAAATCCAGTTTTGAAATTGATTCTGGATTCAATTGCCAGTGGCATAGCATTTTAAAATGAGGCATTGCAATAATTACCATAGAAGAGTGGTCTGAAATTTCGATTGACAGAAGTTAGACAGTAGACATGATCAGTAATCACTTTAGATATCTAGATGCCTGACGATTTTTAGGTTTTTCTGGTTTTATATGTGCTTTTATTAATCGAAAGAAATCATGTTGTATTGCGAAAATTGATGTTTAAATAATTTATCAGTGACTTTGCATTATTTTTGATACCAGATCACCAAGTCTTTGTTTTCTTGTTAACTATTTGACTTGTGATACATTTCATACATTAGGCTTCAATGGATTTGCCCCCTGACAAAGTGAAGCTGTTGAAGAGTTACGATGATGAAAAGAAGTGGGAATTAATTTGTGATCAAGTGAGTTAAGTTTTTGTAATTTGCTCGTAGCAGATTTGAGACCTGTGGCTATTCATAAAGCGATTTCGATGATGCGCTTGACAATATTATCTAAGTGTTATATCTTTACTTTGTTTGCATTTGTTTGCATCTCTGCCATAGATAACAAGCAGCCACGTGCAGCAAAGCCACTGCATTTTTACTAATTGTGTAGCTTGAGGAGCCTTGTTTGATATATTGAAGGCTATATAATGCGTGTGTGTGTGTGTGTGTGTGTGTGTGTGTGTGTGTGTGTGTGTGTGTGTGTGTGTGTGTGTGTGTGTGTGTGTTGTAATACTAATGGGATCAGTCTCCAGAAATTGAGAGTGTGCTTCCCTTTCCAAAAATTGTCGGTTCTGTCAGGGCCTTTGGTAGAAAATTTAGCATTGAGAGTGTACTGGCTGATATGGATGCAAATTTAGCCAGAATAGAAATGATTATGCCTGTTGATACACTTCCAGCTATTTAATATTACAAGTGTGTCTCTAATACTATGCATTGTAACTTTGTTCTTCTTTTCTGTTGCTGTGGCTTCCTCTGGTTACTTATCCTTGCAATGTGACCAAGCCACTCAACTGAGACAAAGTGATGTTCTGATAATTCAGTAATAAAATTTTTTCTGAAATATCTGTAGTGGATATAATGTAATGCATATTTTCTAAGAACAATTTTGTGTGCCTTATGTCCAGCATTGTAATTTATGTCACTCCATGGTAGAGACTGCTGGATTAGTATATACTAAAAAGACACTGAAAATTTCCATATTTTGTTTTAGGATCACCACTACTTCATTATCACACCACTACTTCATCATCATTATCTTGAGAGTGACTAGAGACAAATGTAAACTTGTGAACTTTTGGTCATCACCATCATCATCATCATCGTTGTCATCGCCATCACCATCTTGAGAGTGATTAGGAATAGTTTGTGTGAACTTGTAATCTTTTGGTAATATGGCTTGAGCCTTTACCTCTGCAACACCCCTTCCCTCTCAGTAAAGGTCATCTTATCTCGGTGATTTTCATTGTCAGAAAGTGTGCAAACATCCGTGCATTACTAAAGCTTGATTTAACTTGAAGCTTGATTGATTATGAGAAAGCTTGGCATACATATATCCCAATCAATATCAGCTTTGCCATCTTCCATTCAAATGTGGTTTTCTTTCTTGAAGTTTCTTCAGTGTTAGGAAGCCATCATGATCAAGCCTAGTGTACATGATGAGTCATTTCTCTGTAGTAGTTGTTTCCAGACTTTATATGGTGTGAAATATGAATTTTCCTCTCAACATTCCATGATTTCCAGTATGCATTGGCTTGCCAAATACATTTATAAACTAGATGATATGCTTGACAATATTAAGGTTGTTAAAGGTTAACCGGTCCTAAGAGCAAAGACCGGCCTTTTAAACTTTGACCGGTTAACCGTAATTTCAATTTGAAAACATCAAAACGCTTTGATGTAGCCACGCAGGACACCAGCATAGGCGCTGGCGGTATCAAAGCGCTTTGATGTAGCCGCACAGGATGCCGGGATAGGTGCCGGTGGCATCAAAGCGCTTTGATGTTGGCATGACACCAGACTGCCGCTAACGAGCGGTTAACCCGTCTTTTTTTGAACGGTTAACTGGTCCTTCAAAACCAGCGGTCTTAACAATCTTAGACAATATTACCTAAGTGTTACGTTACTTTATTTGCATTCATTTGCTTCTCTGTCATAGATAACAAGCAGCCATGTACAGCAAAGCCACTACATTTTTTGCTCAATATGTAGCTTGAAGAGCCTTGTTTGATATACAGAAAGCTATATACTGTGTGTATGTGTGTGTGTCATAATATTAATGGGGTCAGTTTCCAGAAATTGGAGGTGTGCTTCCCTGTCCAAAAATTTTCAGCTCTGTCAAGGCCTTTGGAAGTAAATTTTGCATTGAAAGTGTTGGTTACTTTATAGGCAATTACCTTATAATTTATTGCACTTATTAGAAATGCATGTGAGAACTGAAAGGTGCAATTCTACTTGGTTTGCTTAATATTGCATTGTAATGACAAATGTGAGTGGTGTAATTTCATTCTCTTAACCCTTTCGCCCCAGGCTCCTGTGCGTCCGTTCCATGTCCCCTAGGCTCCTGGGGAAAATTATGGGGTTGTTTGGGGCTCCCACATAAACTCAAATATCTTGAGCAAATGTTAACACAGAACAAAAATGTTTTCACCAGTTTCCTCAGAATTGAACTGAGTTTACTTCCAGCATAGAATATTTAATACCATGAAGAAAATCAAAACCGGCCGTGCGGGGATTAGGAATAGGCGCAGAAACCCCAAAAGCAGCCTTACGGGGACTGGTATCGGTAGCAAAAGCCGCTTTTGCAGCTTTGCGGGGTGACAGGGTTAAATCATTATTTCATAGAAATCAGTGCTGGTGCTTGAAAAGACAGCCTTGTTTGCATTCTGTAGGAAAAAGTTTCTGCAAAGCAGCCTCCAGATTTCTACTTGAATAAGCTTCGCTGTTTCTTAGATCCTGGTTCAAAGAGCTCCAAGGTTAAGTGTTGATGCACTTTTCTGTCATCCTTTCCTCTTTTGTCTTCAAAAATACTTTCTTATAGCAGTTCTTTTAGATTTGAAATGCTTAAAAGAAAATTATGCATGGTGCTAGTTAGTTTAGGTATGTCTTCCTTAAGTACTCTCATTTTCAATATTTAGTTTGAATAATTTTTGGCTGTATTAATGATGTTTACTTCATCACATCATTTTTGTGGAGGCAGTTCATTAATTTGAATTGAAGCTTAAAAATAATTATGATTTTTTAAAAATGTGAATGGGGAAAGTTTTATTTTTACCACATCTTGCTTTGATGTCAATAAAGGAGCACTGAATGGACCTGAATTGTTGATTCAGTTTGAAGCTGATATTGTTTTGATATTATTCTCTTTTCCTGTTTATGTTTTTTGTTTATGTTTTACTTTTTAGATACATTTTTATGCTATCCAATTATAGGTGTTTGAGATAGTAAGAAAGGGCTTTTTTAGCTGCTCACAGTGTCTCTAGTTAATCGGCATCAGAGTGTATACTGGATTAAGGGCTTGCCCAGTGTCTCACTTACATTTCCATCATTGGTTTTGTAATCCCTCTCAGCGCCTTTTATGCTGTTAATCAGGGATATGATATAAATTATATACTTAGGCCATACTGTTATACTAGGGGCAGTTATGGCAGCTAAGTTTTCTCTGCCAACTTACTTTATTATTTAATTAACCAAATGCTAAACAATGCATTTATAATAGAGGGCTGTGCGTTTAATGCAATTATATGATTGCATATTTGACAAATTTTTTAATGCACCACATTTTCGGCCGTTTTTTCCGCACATGCGATTTCTGCATAAATATGCGGCGATTTTATCCACATTTTTTGCTATTTTCATCACGTATATAGCACTTTTTGCTATTTTTCTAATATTGGATAGATTTACAGGAAATCAGTGCCTGTTTGGATGATCCGGATGACCTTTTTTGTTCGTAAGCCTTTTTTATGGAAAAACACCGCAATTTCTGCAAACATGTGAGGTGAAATTTAGTCACGTAAATGTGAAATTTAGGCACATAAATTGGACATTTCTACATTTCCCCCTCATACGGTATTTAGGACCTCAGAGTACCACATATTTCCCGAAAAGTCACCGCATTTAACGTGCAGCCCTAATAATAGTATGTGAGCTTTAACAGTATGATTAGATTTGCATCTTTTGACATTAGTTCGTGTTTTAATAAATTTAGTAATTTCAAATAATAATTATTGTTTCCAATCACATTCATCTCAGGCTCAATTTTATTCACCATCCCTGGTCGATTTCTTACCTTCCACATAGTGTTAATTATTGCTATGATTGCAGTTAACCATGTAGGAATTTTTTATTTGATATATTCGTGATTAGCTAGCATTGGCACATGTTGCTGTAGATTGTATGTAGTGTGTGAATGTGTGTTGATTTTCTTCTAGCAAATAGCACAATTACTGGTACTTTTTTATTGCTTTTAACGTTCCAAGTCCAGCTTTGGAGACATTTGGGCATAAGTTAAAACTATTCTCCTCCCATTTAATACATTTTGATTTTGGGGGTGATTAAGAACTGCATTTTGGTTGAAGTCAGTTTCAGTCATTAATTCACACAGATGTGCAATTATTATTTTTGTACCATAAGCAATGCAGACTTCTTTACTTGTTTGAATGTTTGAAACTGATACTAAATATAAGCCCCATCTTCTATCAACGAAATTCTTTTAGTTATACTTATATATGGTCTTTCACTCATTTTGGTGTTTTATGAATGAATGTTGCTGGGCAAACTGATTTGATAGATTTTAAACAATGCTATCATTACTAACTAAACAATGGTATCATTACTAACTAAACAATGGTATCATCACTAGTATCAAAGTTGGACATCGTTTGCTGTTGTTATGTGTGTGTTTGTGTGTGTGTTTGCAGCATGTGTTGGCTTGCACTTGTACATTTTGTAATAGTGAAGCATACATAACACATGTATATTGGCATGCTTTGTATTTTCTATCTTAAAACGTTTTCACTCAGCTTAAATTTCAATTTGTGTTTCATGTTTCTCAAGGCACAGAATTTTCAGAGAAGTACATTGGAGTCATCTTCCTTCAGAAGATTAAGTAAACTTTCATCAAGTTTGCGTGTAAGTCCAGATGAGTTGTAATGGGCATTGCCATGAAATTCCCATCACCAGCTTCGCACAGTTGAACTGCTGTTTTACATGCAGTTGACGCATACATCATTTTTACAGTAAAATCCTTTGCTTTTTTGAAGTCCTTATGCCCTTAATCCTGATAAATATGAATGTTTCTGTGCCTGTTTACATTCCTGTAAAATACTCTTTGCAATAACAATTGTATTTTGTGTGTGCCTTGTTGCATAGAAATTAATGTTTTGACTTAACCAGCCTTGGCTTGACGTTTTCTAAGGTTACAACTTCAAGTGAAGCAAACTGATTAATTTGATAATTAATTAATAGGCAGCAGCAGCTGTGTACTTTATTCTAAGTTTTTGCTCATCAAATGTGACCTGACATGAACTATAGTTTTCTCTGTGTGTGTGTGTGTGTGTGTGTGTGTGTGTGTGTTTCATCATACTAACTTCTGTTTGAAGGAGTGTGGCTTTCCTGTTGCTGCAGTTATCTTGTTTTGCTTTACATCGTAAAAGACGTGCCACTTCCTTGAATTGATCTACATTCCTGTAGAAGTCATATCATTTTTTCTTGACTTTTCTATAAAGCATAGACCATGGTAAATGAAGTCTTGCTGCAGAGCGAAAATATACTGAAAACTTCATGTTGCTATTGAGATCTGTGAATGTTTGCATGACGTTGTTAATACCACTGTCAGTTATTTTGTTATGCATGTTTTATTTTGACAGCATGTTTTATGGAATGTTAGCCTATCAAGGAATGGGACTAGAACAGAATTTCAGTTACTTTTTAATGAGTGTCTCTTAAGTCACTTGCTTTTTAAAAATTAATTATAAATAATTGGACCTTTCGTCTTTGGATCTGAATATGCTTTAAGTCATTATCGTGATTTGTGTATTCAGTGCAGTTGTGGAAAGGGCCAGTGGAAGTAATAAGGAACTACACAATGGTTGCAAACATTCTATTTTCATTTTTCTCGAAGTAGGATTTTGCCTTCGGGAAGGAAGACTTTGGAGACTGTGATTTATTGTATTTTAGAGTAAGAAGGAGTTGGGTGACACATCGTCTACCCAGACTCTAAGGGATTTGGAAATTTCCTTAAGAACCAACAACATCCAGTAAGTTGAATTAGGGTAAATGAATGCCAGCTGCTATTTGTTGATCTGTAGTTGCCTTATGCTCTATAAAGTCAATCATTTTATATTGGACTTGATTTTAGTCATTAGTGAAGGCAGTAGCTGAAATCTACATAATGTCAGGCATGACATTTGTGACAGCAAATATATTCATGAATGTTACTTGGTCAACATTTGACAGTTTTCTCTCAGCATTGGCCACAATTACTGTAATGTATGCCTGACTTTGTCTTTGCTTGACTTTCTTTGGAATGAGGGAAGTGATTCATGGCAGTGATACTGCTCACCTCCACATCAATTTGATAACCTACCAGTTCTTTTGATCTAATGTGCTTATCCAGAATACAGAGGAAAGAATTTGGCAGTGACTGTAGAGCAGGGTTGCATTTGGCAGCAAAGAAACAGTAACCAATGCTTCTAGACTTGATAAACTATAAGGCCCAAGGATCAGTGTTTAAAATTTTGTGTCTGAGATGAATGTTGTGGAAAGGTGAAGCCACTGGATTGGTGGAAATCAGTAGCATACTGTTTGATCATGGCAATCCCTTGTCTGTCTGTTGTTGCTATGATATAGTTTCTGGCAATGTGCAATTTCTGGCAAAATTCATGCTAGACAGAAACATATGAAGCAATGGAGTCATCTTGGAATTGAAAAATCTCGAACAACTGTGTTTTTTTCAGAAGTTTGAACAAGAAACTAAACACAGGGGATGATGAATGCTTATAATTTGACTGATATGCTTTGCATTTTTGCTTACAATAGTTCTGAAGAATTTGCTTTTGAATTCGAGTTGATTCAGAACTCAGTCCCTTTCCTATTACTTATTAAAACTAGCATAATTGTAATTAGTTATTCTCATCAATATGCCATGTATTATCATATCTCATAGAATCTTTATTTTATAGTGCTTCTAAATTAGAATTAGGAATTCAATAGTTTTCCTGGTAATGCACATAGTACTGGATATTTATATGAACATAAGAACTCTGTGGGGGCTTATAAATGTTGATTAAAATGAGATTTAAATATAGAAATTTACTTAAATAAGAAATCAGATTTTTGTATTTATAAACAGGCAATAAGCTGTTTAGCTGAAAATCTTTGATAGTATGGTTTTCTTAGATATTAGGCACTGAAGCAGATTCCATGATTACTTTTTTAGTGGAATTTCATATTGTGAGCTTGTGAGCTATTGTGAATCTACAAGAAGCAGTTATTTCTAATGGACGAGATCATTGTGAGTTTCAGAGATTGTTTTATGTTGTAGATGGGTCAGAGATTTTCTCAGTGAACAACATAGTGGTTTAGATGTCTTAGTAAGTTACCTCACGTATGCACAGCAGATCATGAGGTATGATTTAGGTTCTCCTGGTGGTGTTGTCACTCGTGTTTGTCAATTAATATTAATTTGGCTTGGCTTGTATTTCTAGCTGTTGATTTGATTTGAATTGCTGCTTTTTTAGATTGAAATGCTGTCAAATGTATTGCAATGATTATTTTTTTATTTTCTCTATTGAACCAAGCAAGTTTATCATCGAACTTAACCAATCACATGTCCTTGAAAACAGCTTCTTTATTGTGGATATTTTGACTTTCAGAAATACTTTATAGCACCTCTTTCTTTCAGAATATTTGTATAGCACCTCTTTTGAAGAATCACTTGGGAGACACAGTTACTGCATACTGATAAAGAGATGAGTTTTAGTAATTTCAGAAAGAGAGCCATGGAATGAATCATCAGTTGTTAAATTACATATTCTGAGGTCAAGAACTGAACCCATGTTCATTGCTAGAATGGCACTATAGAAGCTGCATTAATTATGTAGCAGGCGTCTTTATTCTAGGACTGAACAGTTGAATGCAATCGCTGATGGTGAAGGCACGCTAAACAGTGCCTCATCCAGCAACCGTCATTCCTATCCCGCCTCAAAACATTCGCTTAAGATGAAGACTTCACACTCAAAACTGAATTTTGGTGATGCCATGGATGACGTTCATGTTGGCTTATTGTGTCTTCGTGCAATTATGAATCATCAGGTATGTACGTAATTATTTTTGATTACATTGCAACCTGCAGAGCTTACGAGTGCAATGGATGTAATTGTTTGAATCACTTGTCTGACAAGTAACTTGTGTTCTGTTTATGGTATAATAATTAATGATTTTCAAGAATATAAATAAGTTAATCTTTTTATGCACAGTTCTCTTAAAGCTTGTGAGATTTAGGCATTATGTAGTATTCTCTTCTTCTTCTCAGGTGCCATGCATTGCTGCGTCGACAGCCACAGACTTCCACTTTTCACCATTTCTGGTATTCCACAGGAGTTCGATGTTGTTGTCGATCTCCAGTCCATCTCTTAGTCTCTGTGTATTTTGATCGTTGTTTTCATCTTGATCTTTTACCCTCCACCATGCCTGTCACTGCCAAGTTCTTGAGTCCATCTTTCCTCATCATTTCCATTAAATCAGATTTTGCCAAGCCAATTCTTGTCTTGATGTCTTTGTTGCTTCATCCATCAGATCCCTTTACCTTGGGGGCTACCTCTTTTGCTGTCAAAGTGACAGCCTCCTTGAAGTCTTGCCATATTTTAACCATATCTTGTTTGTCGCTGAGCATCTGAAATTTAGCCTTGTTTGGTATTCCTGTATTAGTTCATAGTCCTTTTCCATTTCTTTCCAGTCATATCTTTCTATCCCTTCTTTCTTTCATTATGTATAATACAATACAGTAATTTGCCTGATGATATTTGGTGCACTTAGTGTTTCATTTTGATATGATCAGAGGTGAATTTAATTGGGCATCATAATTTATTTTATTTGTATTTTAAGGCTGGATTCAGTTTGGTCTTCGCACATAAACAGGCAATCAGCAGCATTGCCTTGAGCCTTAATCACAGAAGTCCAAGGTAAATTTTGTGTCATTGCAAAGTTAAAAGTTGGCAGATAAACAGCATCTTTTGTGCAAAAAATTTTCAGCTTTCTGCATTTGATTTCTGATGAGAATGCTCACTACAACCAAAAACCAGCAGATGCATGAGCCACTTGAATCTCTAAAGACATATTTGGATTGTATTATTGAAATGGTTGTCTTATGACAGCAATTTCTGTTTGGATACTGTGATTGTCATTCATTTAGTAGGTAAAAGCAGCTGAAGCATGACATTGACATAAACAATGACAATTGTAATTGCCAATGGAAAAGTGATGACTTCTGTGAATTGCTAAGTGCTATAGGTTTTTCAGAGAGGAATGAAATGAATTCACAAGTTTCTTCTTTTGGTTTACTAATGATTTAATTGTTTATTTGGCAAGTTATAATCATAGAGGTTTATAAAGATAATGTATTATTTAGGAGCAGCATATCGTGAATCTGGCTAGAATGTTTTACATTGCTTTTAGATGACTAGTATTTTACAATTTTAGGACAAAATCATTGGTTCTTGAGTTATTAGCAGCCGTATGCCTGGTCAGTGGAGGCCATCAGGTCATACTTGGTGCTTTTGATAATTTCAAGGAGGTAACTACATAGTGTCACCTCTTACATGGTCATTTTATGAATGTCGTTGGTTTTTATTTCATTGTTGCCAGAATGTGGGTTTATTTCATAATATTGGAAAAATTGTGATTCTTGTCTCTACCTGCTTTGAAGAGTCAGGGAGTTTGACATTTTGTTTGACCCGTTGAAGGGGGAATTAAATTTTACAAGACATTACCAATTTTGGTAACTAATTTTGGGGGAAAGCGTTTGTTTGAACTGTGAACATGTACTTTTTAAACTTACTATATTTCAGGCTATATAGAAGCTACAAAGATATGGTTTGCATCATTGTTTAGCATTTTTATTGTACTTACCATCCATCCGTGCCAAAAAAGAAATTTCGGGGGTTGGGCCCACCCTACAGACCAAAATATGACCCTCTTCCAAAAAATACGTTCAAAGGTCAATAAAAATTTTTTTTCAGCGGTGACCTCCCTAGGTTCAGCGGCAAAGTTGTAGGTGGGTGTCTTTGGAACAGATTAGTTCAAAAATTTTGAAGATGGGACCCAATTTGGGGGAGTTATGGTGTTTCTACACCAAGCGCACGTTGCTCGGAGAAGTGAAATTTTTTTGTGAGAATCTTGAAATCTGAAACACCTTACCTTGCAGGCTATATAGAAGCTACAAAGACGTGGTTTGCATCATTGTTTAGCATTTTTATTGTACTTACCATCCATCCGTGCCAAAAAAGAAATTTCGGGGGTTGGGTCCACCCTACAGACCAAAATATGACCCCCTCCCAAAAAATACGTTCAAAGGTCAATAAAAATTTTTTTCCAGCGGTGACCCCCCTAGGTGGCAAAGTTGTAGGTGGGTGTCTTTGGAACAGATTAGTTCAAAAATTTGAGGATGGGACCCAATTTGGGGGAGTTATGGTGTTTCTACACCAGGCACCCATTGCTCGGAGAAGTGAAATTTTTTGCGAGAATCTTGAAATCTGCAGGCTATATAGAAGCTACAAAGATGTGGTTTGCATCATTGTTTAGCATTTTTATTGTACTTACCATCCATCCGTGCCAAAAAGGAAATCAAATCAAATCAAGAAAACGTTTTTAAACGGCGAACACCGTGGTGGAAGAGCAAAACAGTTGCGCGACGTTTTAAAATGTCGGACCCCGTTCGCATATGATTTCCGGGCGACGTTTTAAGACGTCGAACCCCTGTAACGGGTTAAGCTGTGTTCATCTGGACCGTGTGCCTACATTGGTTGCTTATATTGGGGCGGAAGATAGTAGAGTGGGTTATGTGCTGGAGTGCTGGGCTGAATGAGCAGGTTCAATCCCCGTTAGTACCAATACTGGCTTTCACACAGGTAGTAATGCCTCCTAAGCCACTTTAAATCATGCCATGTTTATGTTTATTGGTTGAGCATGTTAAATACTAAACAGGGTGTAATGTGATTTGAAGAATTCAAACCACAAATCTGATATTTGCAGGAGATTTGTTATGTCTTCTTCTGAACATTAGAATCTGTTTATTCTATCTGCAATAAAAGTGACATAGTATCATCTGGTTGCTGTATATTTCTTGTTTCAGCAATGCCAAGAAAAGCAGAGATTTGAAACTCTGATGCATTACTTCTGCAATTTCGAAGAATTTCATATTGATTTCATGGTACGTTTGAATTTCAAATACTTCATTCATTACTTTTATTCTAAATTTTAAAGAATTACTGTAATGGGTTCAGTGTAGGTGGTAGCAGAGGTGGTAGTAGAGGTGGTAGTAGTGGTAGTGAGAAAAATTTTAGTAGTAATGGTGGTAGTGGTCATGATTAGTAGTAGTAGTGATAGTGGTGGTGGTGGTTTGAGTTTTGCATATTATTTAATTTTTAATCATGATGCATTTTTTTACTTTAATACTATGCAAAGCAAATTTTGCATTTTTTCTTTTTTGAAGGTTGCTTGCATGCAGTTCATAAATATAGCAGTTCATTCGGTTGAAGATATGAATTACAGGGTTCACCTTCAGCATGAGTTCACATTGTTACACCTTGATGAATATTTGAATGTGAGTATTTGGATGTATTCACTATTTAAAACAGCACCATGTATTTCTTGTCTCCTGTTTTTTAATTGCTCTTGTCTCATTTTTTCTGTATTTTTGGTAAAGAAATAATTGGAAATTATTTTTTTTTCAAATCTAATTCTTTAGATTTTATTTAATAAGCATTGACTACTGTAGCAAATTTTCAGCAGATGTTCAGATATTTTGTCAGATTTCCTTATGTAAATTCTAGTTTGAAAATCTTTCTCTTCTAAACTGGGTTTTTGAAATTCAGATGTTGAGCTTGCTTTCCAGATTTGTGGGTTATAAAGCATGATTGTCAGAATCATAATACCGTATATATTCGTGATAAAGTCGAGAAATTTAAGGCCAATTCACAGGTTATATATCCTGACCTCGACGTATACTCGAGGCACTAACTGTTGGGTAAAGTTTCCATACATAGCATGTCGAAAATAATTAATTTAGCTAACTGCATAATTATTTTCAACATACGCTACGGCATCTAAATAAAAGTTCACATCAGCGCTTCTAAGATTGGTAATTTATAGGCGCCACATAAATATTAATTAAATATTGGCGCTACATAAATATTAAAAAAATTCAAGATTACCGGTAATTAAGATTTTTATATTGTCAAGAATGAGCGAATAGCAGGTTTAAAATTTTCTTAATCGTCAGGAATCAATCTGGGAATGTGAAAATCGTTCAGTTTCTCGATAGTTCAAAGCTAAAACGCAGTTTTTCAATCAAAACAATGGCGCCGCTGCCGCCACATGCCCACTTCGCGTCCGCCATTGTTCCGACTCTCACTATCACCTCAAGAGGGTTCGCCGCGATGACGTCACTTCGACTTATTCCCGGGTCAATGACTTTAGACACCTTCAAATACCCAAAATCTAGGGGTCGACTTATACTCGGATCGACTTTATCTCGAGTATATACGGTATGCAATATTCTGATGTAGTCTGCGATATTGTATGGCGTAGCTACTTGAGAACTGATGAAAATGAATTACTAACACAGCAGAATAGAAACTGAGGAATGCTCAGAATTAACAAAAGAGACAAGATCAGGAATGACAGAGAAATCCTTTAAACTATGAGCAACGGATGACTACAAAAGTATAGGTGTATCAGATACATGAAAATGGAAAGGATACCACAGAAGACAATGGCAACAGGTGAAGGAGGATACAAGGATGGAGAAGGCACTGGAAAAATAGTGACGTTTCTAGAAAACCCGCAGGAAGTCCACAACAAAAGGATTTGGACTGTATACTGTTAAATGTGTATGTCATTGACCAATCAGATTTAAAGAAGACTGGCTGGACGGGACTGATGATGATGATGCTGCTGCTGCTGATGGTGGTGGTGATGGCGATGACGTTAACGGCGGCAATAGCGAGGACGATAATGATGACGAGGATTGTCCAATTTTTATATTTTAGTATTTTGGTGTTGAAGATCAAATGCTCTTGTGTTTCTGTGTGCACCTTATGGATTTTTAAGGACAAACGATATAAATAATATTAATTCACTTTGCCTGTGGTGCAGATTAGTTGATTTCGATCGTTTGGTTGCCAGACGTTTCTACAATTTGTCAGTTCTTTATTTTCTAGCACAAGTTGCGTCACACGGAAAGTGAACGTTTGCTGATTCAAGTCAACGCGTACCTTGACAACATGATCGACGTCCGCGTACTCTTGGAAGATTCGGATACAAAAGGTGCTGCGATTGAGAAAGTAGCGGAGTTGGAGCTTGAGCTCTCTTATGTGAGTTGTTTTTATTACTCAGAGTACATACGGTACTTTGTAAAAGCTGTTAGGTCTTCGAAAGAGATTGATTGATTCTTGTATATATGAGAGTTTCTATAAATGCCAGGAAACAGCCCATGGAAAGTGAATGTTGTGTGAAATGGTTTGCTATTATAGCTGGGTTTTTTTCAAAAAATAATAAATGTATATCTTTAAATGACAGATAGATGATAGTAAAAATGAATCTCTTCAATGATTGCTATATTTTTTCTGACTGGTTTTTATTTAAGACAAATGAGAGAGTTCTCGAAATTGAAAATGACTCTGTGGAAAGAGTGGGTGAGTGTGAATACTAGAATAGGCCAATTTTTCCATTAGACAAATTAGAAATGGTTAAGGGTAGAGCTAAAATTTTGAAGTTTGTAGCATTTTGTGAAGCAGTAGATGCTGTCTACATACCACACTTGCTCGGTCGCTCACTCACTCACATACTTACTTGCCTACACATCTAAGGCTTTGACTTTTTAATAATTATATTGATTAATTGTAGTGAAAGGATTCCTATACAGGCATTTTGTGCAGAAATATTTCTCAGAAACAGAAATTTTGGAGGATGGTCTCCTGTCCAGAAATTTGTTCATAGCATGATTTTGGTATTTTTGTCAAGAATTTTCCACTCCTGCACTCCTGGATTGAATCATTACTCATAAAGAATATTTTGAAAATTTTCTCCACTGAGACCGTACTACAGCAATAATAATCATTTCATTTTCTAGGTGCTGACTGTAATTTGCTATTCAGTTTCAAATTATTTTAATCTGCCATTTCACTGTTAAGTGTGTGCTTTACGGTATATTTATTTATAAATATTTATTATAAATGAAGTATTTTATTTTGTAGCCAACTTGGAGCAGCAGCTTGCTGATTCAAAGAGAGAAGCTGATCGATTTAAGGTTGGAATTTTAATCCTCATTGGCATAGTTAACTGTTATGTTACTTATAAAATATACCGTAAGTTAGAAAGGTATTGTTCATTAAATTGTGATGGTTTAAACATTAATCTGTTGACTTTATATGAAAGAGTCTCAATGTTCTTGTCAACAGATTGTTCAGGTATTTTGTCAGATTTCCTTAAGTACATTCTTGTGCGAAAATCTTTCTTTAACCCCTTTACCGTGCATTTAACTGTAACTCAATGTAAAGTGGGCGGATATATTCGGGGTCCCCGGTAAAGGGGTTAAGACTGATAGATTGCAAGGCTGATAATTATGAAGATGAATGGTTTCTAGGAATTGTTTGAAGAGAGAGAATTTGAAATTGCTCATCTAAATCAGACGCTTAAGACTAAGCACGATGAATCGAGTAAGCAGATGAGTTCGCTTGAGCATCAGCTGCTGCAACTTCGGGCAAATCCTGGATCTGGTAATTTTTGGTGACTTGTACTTGTGCTGTGCTAATTTGCAACCAAGATTTGATTTGAACAAGATAGGAGGACCTGTAACAATTGATTACAGGTCATCACCATTGTTATATTCCATTACCGAGCTTGTCCATCATAAATCATTTGCAATAGTTCTCTCTCAGGCTGCGATTCTGGTATGGAGTGTATTGCATTCATGAACTTATGCTGTAGAGTGTACTATTCTTGGTCAATTATCCATGAAATGAGACGTAGCATTTGCAATGTTGTCTGTGCTGCATTTAGAACCTATTTCTCAAGAGTTTCAGTCAGGTGGTCTTTCTTCATCTGCACTTCCCACGCCCCCTCCTCCTCCACCACCACCGCCGCCGCCGCCACCTTCGCAGATGGCACCACCACCCCCACCGCCTCCCCCTCCTCCTGGGAGTATGGGACCTCCTCCACCTCCGCCTCCAGGAATGGCTGTAGTTTCAGCAATGCCATGTAAGTACATGTTGGTACAATAAAAAGAAAATGTTGGCACAGTATTAGTAAAATATTAGATCATATATCAATCTCTATAAGTATTATGTTTACGTGTATACTGTGTATATCTGTGTGTGTGTGTTTTATGTATTAAAGTTACATTTCTGTGGTGCTGGAAATCTTATTTGAAGTAGGGCTGTACTGAGTACTACTGACCAAATGCCATTTTTAAAGTTTTTGCAATATGCATCAATTTAAGTTAGAATTGTCTTAGCTTTTAAGTGGGCCAGCTATGTAAATGTTTTCATTTATGTTTCATGAGTGATATTCAAAATTATATTTTATGTGAAGACAAATATTTGAGTATTATTAACATTAACCCAGATTTCTTTCAGTGCAGTTGGTCTACTTTAAGTTTCAGTGCTATTTTTGTGCATAATGTAAGTGACAATGCTTACTGCATCATATGCTGAAGCAGAGTATTTGCATGCAAGCACATAATTAGGTATTACCAGTAATGAATTCTTGTGTGTTTGTAAGTATTTTAAAATATTATGGAATTAAATAATTATCATTTAAGAAGAAAAGTTGCTAAGGATTCACATTTTTAGTACTGAAAAAGATTTCAGTTAAAAAGACTGTTAACCATTGTTAGAAATTAATATTTTGAAAATTGTTAAGCTATTCTAGCAAATTGTTGCTGGGATAATCTGAAGCAGTTCAATTTATCAGATTAATGGCATGTTTTGTCTTAGCTATGTTACCAATTAAAAAGACACCACAGTCTAAATGCCGCTTGCCTGTTCTTAATTGGTGTCCGATGAAGCCAAACCAAGTCAAGGGAACTGTTTTTGCTGAAATGGATGATGAAAGACTTTATTTGGTGCGTGTTTTTCACATCTTTACTTGCCACAATACTCAAAAACTAACACTGCTATCTTATGAATATTTGATGCTTTCTGTGGCAGGTTTTTGTTACTTTTAACGAGCAAACAATGGTAATTTTTGCTTTTAATTTGAGTTTCTGGATTTGTGATTCTAGTCTAACTGTATCAACGGCAGCTTTTGATTGTTGTCTGTCGTTTATTTTTTTCATTAAGGTGATGGATTTGAGCAAATTTGAAGAAATTTTTCGGCTGGGACGTGCCACCATGGGAGATGATGATGTTGATGGTGGATCACCAAGGTCGGAACGCAGGTTTAGCCGAAGGCCAGAAACTATATCTCTTCTTGACCCAAATCGACTCAGAAACGTTGGTAAGAATTTTGCATAGACATTGACCGCAATATTACTTGAACCAGTAGAATGGTTTTCTAATTGATTGTGACATATTCATTCTCTGGTACTATTAACTAATCTTGTTCAGTTTAAAGCTACAGTCAGGGCCGTCTTTAACCAGTGTGGGGCCCCGGGCACCTGGCGGCCTGCGGGGCCCTAGACATGAAGATCAATGTGAATGTTGACAAGCAAAAAAGTCATCTCCAACGTTTTTGAATGTTGACAAGCAATTGCTGCTTTTAAAAAAAGTAGTTTGCGCGTGGCACGGGGCCCCTAAGATGCGCGGGGCCCCGGGCACTGTGCCCGAATTTTTACATGTAAAGACGCCCCTGGTTACAGTGAGTGCTGTTTTTATGCTCATATTACACCGAGTTAAGACAGTTATTTTTAGTGTCATTAGACGAAACGTGAATAGACAATTTTGTTTGAAAACTTGAAGAAGTTATGCAAAAGTCTGAAAATTTTCCAGAATACTTGGAGTTTGAAACTGGAAAATGAAAGCCAAAAGTTTCATCAGCCATTTAGATTTCACTGACTTTCCTGACTTTTTCGTATAGTAAGAGCCATTTAGCATATTATGTTCAGTCATTCTGTATATATTTTACAGCCATTACTAGGAGAAAAATTGAATTGACAAATGAGCAGATCATCAAAGCTATTAACAGGTGCATTGTCTTTGTTCATTTGGAGGAATATTGTTTTAGTCATTCATTTTTATTTGCAGAATACTGGTGATAATTTTAAGTTTATTAGAAGATCTATAATGTCTGTTGAATGTTTGATGCTACAGTGCTAAACTATCATTGATTTTTTAAAGTGTTTTAGAAGGCATTGTTAGTATCTTTCAAAACATGTAACCGGTAAATAAATGGCAACGATGATGTTCTACTATATACTTGTCC
Source organism: Metaphire vulgaris (assembly GCA_018105865.1). Lineage (NCBI taxonomy): Eukaryota > Metazoa > Annelida > Clitellata > Crassiclitellata > Megascolecidae > Metaphire > Metaphire vulgaris. Next base: position 10,146,420 of record CM030845.1, on the reverse strand, counting down.
ACTGCTTTTGATGCGGTACACCATGCAATCTTTCTTCACACAGTTCAACACTGTTTTATAGTGCAGGGCATTGTCTTTGAATGGTTAAATCATGCCTCAATTATTGAAATTCATGCAGGATTAGCCAAACTATTGTCCCTCTACTAGAACTAACATTGAAATTGTTAAGTACTTTTTCTGTTGCTGGACAAAGAATTTTCATCTGTTTGTCTTGATGTGATATCTTCCAGTTTTCTCTGTGCTGTTGTCTATTGAATATCTCTGTGGTTTGGACCTAAGCCTTTAGCAGATGAATTTGGATTCTCATAAACTGATCCTTTATTATATTTAAACTGGAGCAATAAAAATGCATTATTATTGTTATACTTTTACTGTTAATGTTGTTTCAGTCTTGATCTCAAAACAATGTTGCTGGAAGTAGTTGAAATATTGCTTCGAATAGTTCCAAACGAACAAGAAGTGAAGGCCTTTCGAGAATATGAGGCCGAACGAAAGCCGATCGAAGTTTTGGCCGACGAAGATAAATTCATGATCTCTGTGAGTTTATTCTTCAGATTTTTCAGCATTTGGTTTTTTGCATGTTCGCTTTTGCTGTTTTTATGTGGTCATATCCTTCTGCTGCAGGTACAGATTTTGCTTGTCAGAATCTGGTTTGTATTATGGCTGCCTTTTTATTGCATTACAGAGAACTCTTCATGTCTTGTGGTGTAGTCTTGCATGTCTTGGGCGGGCCATCGATTATCGCCCGCAGTGCTTTGGAATAGTCCATGTTGGGCTCCAACTGCACGACGTGCCCGAAAAGCTGGAGATGTCTTCTTTGATTTTCAATGAAATGCAACTCTCTCCTGTTTGCCTATAAACTTCTTCATTAGTTGTATGTGATATGTGTGTTGTTCTGAGTATCCTTCTCAGACACCATTGGTGAAAGGCATCCAGCTTCCTTTCCATTGTTGTTGTCAGGGCCTATGTTTTGGAGCCATACAGCCGGACTGGTAGGCTGGTCTTTATGCAAGTGTACTTTCATGTCTAGATGAATACTAGTGCTCCATATGTTCCTGGAAAGTGATGCGAAGCTTTCTCGTACTATGCCTATTCTCTTCGCAATCTCCGGCTCGCTGCTTCCTGTGTTGTCCATGCAGGAGCCCAGATATGTGAAGGCTTAGACCACCTCCACTTCATTTCCTGCAATGGTCACTTTTGACGGATGATTCTGAGTGGCATCCTTGGTCTGGATTTTGGTTTTTTTGCCAGTTGTTCTCCAACCCCAGATGGCTGGCTTCTTCATTCATGATTTCCAGGGTTAGCACGAGAACTAGTTACGGCAGGGAACCCATTAAAGCCGCTAGTTTGAGTGTATCAACAATATTCATCTCGTTACAGAATGATCATCACAAGAGAACATGATCGATGAGCTAAGCAGGTTCCAATGGCGCTTAATTGCAGTCGCAGATGTTTAGTTACACTGTGTAATTGCATGATGTGGCCCTCTCATGATTGTTTCTATTCCGTCTTTTCTTATGTGGATTGCTGTACACAGTTTTTGATTAATTAAATAAGTTCTGCTTCATTTTGTTTTGTGATATAAACTTTGACAAAAAACGTCCATGATGACAATGATAATAAAATGTGACTCACCTAAGTATATTTATCGTAGTAATTGAGAGAGTTCTGGAATTGCATGCAGATATTTGTCATCTGTCTCAAAATAGCAGAGTTCTATTACGGTTTTGTTGACAGATTAGGGAAAAGCTGCCTTTGGGCAATATTTTAATTATATTCGATTGAAGGTATGCTGTGACTTTTTAGTTTCTAAAGGTATGTTTGACATGCTTTTGTTACTTGATTTTTAAAATGTTTTCATCTTTCCATGCAGCTTATGAAGGTAGAAAGACTAAGTCAGAAGCTGCACATCATGAGTTACATTGGCAACTTCTTTGATACCTACCAGCATCTTCAACCTGTAAGGGCTGTTTCAAAACTGTCCCATTTTATTTATTTGCTATACCTAATAACTCATAATTTTTTTTAGTTACACAAGGGTGGGAAGTTAGCAGAGTGGTAACAACACTGGACGATGGAGCAGAAGATAGCAGGTTCAATACCTGCATTAGCCCTAGGTCAACTCAGCCTTACGCACTAGAAGGCAGTGGTAAAATGAAGAGCAGCGTTAAGCTGCAAGGTAAAACATTGGTCTGGGGAAAGTAATGGCAGCCTACCACAGGTTAATGGCTTATACCACCTATGTCACTGATTGCTTAGACCCGAAATAAGCGCTGGAACCCAACACATGGACTTGAGTATGGGACCAACCTTTACCTTTTTTTTAATCACTCAGGTATATAGGTTGATTGATGTTTTTAATTAAGTTATGGTCCTCTTATGGATTAATTCATCATGTCCTATGATTTGCCAGACATCTTCTTGTCCCAAGGCATGTGAAAATTAATTTTGTTTCATTAATGAATTCTAATGTAGAATTTAAATTATAATGTATGTGTTTGAAATCATTTTATGGGGGATGCTTCTATCAGAGTAGCAGTAAAAACATGGGTCTATATTTTAAGTTTAGAACTGGTTTTTATTTGTTATTTTATTTTTATTTTGAAGCAACTCAGTGCAGTGATTGCCGCTGCAATGTCAATTAAAAACTCCCAGAAAGTAAAACGGGTTCTTGAGGTTGGTAGTAGTTACTCTATTTATTTTGTTACAGTGGTGTGTTGTTAAATATAATTCTATGATATGGCATTGCATTGCTTACGCTGTTTCTAGTTTTGGACAGGTTATTATGGTAAAAAGATAAACAGTTCTGACAGTTAATTGCTGTAAATAACCTTTGTACAAATGTTTTTGCATGATGGATATGTCTGTTGTTTTTGTATGTTGTTAGATTGTTCTTGCCATTGGTAACTACATGAACAGTACCAAGAGGGGTCCTGTCTATGGGTTTAAGCTACAAAGCCTTGATATGGTAAGTAAACCAAAGGTCAGATTATCAAAATTTGAAGTTTATGTTTTTTCTAAATTGCACATTTTAAAGTCCAAAATATTTTTTGCCAAATTTGCACTCAGATTTCTGGTCCAAGAGCAATTTAGAAAAAATACTATGTTTAATTTGTGCACATACTATAAAGTTTATTGCTGCTGGTTATGCAAATAAGCATTGACGTACGTATGATGTTCATGATGTCAGTGTACAATGTACATGCTGCATAGCATTTGATGTTTCAGCTGACGGATACAAGATCGAGTGATCGCCGGCTTTCTGTTCTGCACTACATTGCTCAGACGATGCAGGACAAGTTTCCAGAACTTTTGAATTTTGACCAGGAGTTACAGTATATTGAAAAAGCTTCTGTTGGTGAGAAACAACATATCAGTATATTGAATAGAGCAGAAATTTATAGAACGAATGTGCCTTTTTTCCTTAATGAAAATTTTTTATCTAGTGCAGAGCTATAATTGAAAGTGTGACAGAATTGTGAGCAGAGCAGTTCACTTGGTATCTTTTTCTGGGCCAATAAGTTTCACTATATAATATCAGTCAATCAGTCAATCAGTCAATCAATCAATCAATCAATAAACTTCTATGACACCACTATCATAATGCCTATGGCATTACTTGATTGGGCACCAAATAGTAATAGTATTGACTCCAGTAATATTTCTGGCATTACTTGTCTTTTCTTCAATCATTCTCATTCTGAGACTTGGCTGCATCTTGAGCCACTCTTCTCCGTGTAATTCTTTCATATGTGAACATCACTGCTGTTTCCATAGTGAGACCGGTTCTTGATTGAATGTTCTCCTTCCAGGTCATATGCTGCCTGCCTCGGATTCTTTTTCCAGACATTGTTCCTTCTATAATTTCTTCTTCACTCTTCCTAATGATATGCCCGAGGTAAATTAGCTTCTTTTTTATCACTTTCCATAACTGTGCTTCTGTTTCAACTTCACCAATACCCACTCATTTCTTTTATGCGATTTTACTCCTAGGGATTGTCTCAATCCTTTCATTTCAAATGCTGACATTACTGGTGATTACCGATTTACTGCTGCTGACACTATAATGGAGATGTTAGTTTTTGTAGTGGTGACAGCGGCAGCAGCTATGATGATGATGATGATGATGATAATTTTTTGCTAGTGTCTTTGGAGAACATAGCAGCAGACATAACAGAGATTGAGAGAGGAATGGAGATGACAAAGAGAGAGTATGAGGCACGTAAAGATCGAGATCCCCCAACTATTCTCTGTGACTTTCACAACAATGCAGAGGAAAAGATGAGAAAAATGAAGACTGACTGTAAAACAGCTCAGGTGAGTGATATTTCAGTAGTTACCTTTGGTTTAATATAATGGAGTAGGTATTTTTGAAAATTCCTTACAATAAATGTGAGAATTTTGTAAAGTTGGCTACTGACTGATGCCTCAAGAGATGAACATTGCCCTGCTAGATGGAGTAATAATATCTATATCGAAAAAGACTACCGACCATTGTCTTGAACAGCAGAATGCAAGCACCTGATTTGTGAGACTCAGTGAAGATGTGATAACAGGTACACCCCTGTCCACAGGTACACCTCTTAACAAAGGGGTGTACCTGTGGACAATTGCTTTGGAAGATGATGCGCTTGCTGCATACCACTGCCATTCAAGACATCTTTCTGAGATACAACTTGCCAGAATGCAATGATCCTTGGTTCACTGACTTAAGCTTTAGTGTCTGTAGTTACATGTGGAGGACTCTGGTTCGTATGTTAGAAGATCAAGATGGCACGGCACTGCAGAACTTGGGTTCGATTGAATGATACATCAGCACAGACGTGCATTTCACACAGACTGAATATGATTTAGTCTAGCTTAGAGATTAAACTTCTAGCTTTTGATATGTTTGATCTGAGTTTTCCTGGCTCATTATGAGCCATATGTGGTTCATGTCACTTGGAGTGTAGGAGACTTTAGAGGCAAGGACCGTCGCATTTCAGTTGAAGGTTGGTAGCATTTTGAGTTATAAGAAAGCAACTTACTTTACGTAACAGACAGGCGGATGCCGTATTGATGGCTTTAACTCTCTTGCCTGTATTGTATTAGTGGCACCAAAAAATGTTCAGGTGCTCATTGTTTTTGTGCTTTTCGTGCATAGGAGGCATATGCATCAGTTGTTGCGTACTATGGAGAAAGTGCAAAGACATTTCCTCCAAGTGCTTTCTTCTCACTGTTTGCAAGATTTGTGAAGGCATACAGGGTACGTTATAGTGCTTGCACTTAGTTGATCATTCTGTTTATTTGCTTCGCTCTGATTCAAGTGGCATACTGTTCTGATTAATTTATAGCAGATGCAGTTCCTGTTTTCGTCTACAAATGCCATTCTCAGAATTGGTTTCAGTGTCATAATTTAAAATCAAAATTATTGCAAACAACATTATTTTATTAAAGCAAACTGTTTTGTATTTGTTCCTTTTTGTGCCTTATATCCTTTATTTTTTGCTTATATTGGTGATGCATGAATTGAAATTGCCTCTGCTAGCAAGCCCTTCTTGACCTGGAGACGTGGAAGAAGCAGGAAGGTAACCAGCAGTCAAACTGGGGAACACTAACTCAGAAACGATTTACCAAGCAGCCAGAGGTTGGTTATAGTCTTAAAAATACTCAGAAGAAATTTACATATACTGTATTATTTGTACATGCATGTGTATTATGTGGCTGTATCCTATATTGCAACACTTGCTCACATTATTATTATTGTTATTATTAGCTGAACAATTTATATAGTGCAATAAGCATGGCAAAATGGCCAAAGACAAGAACGCTTTACAATACTACGTATACCAATGGTGAATAGGTGAGTGTTAAGATTACTTAGGAAAAGTCCGATAGAGTCAGAGTTCATAGCATATAGTCCGGTAGTGAGTTCCACAGTTCTGGGTTGCCCCGTGTGGCCGAACTTAGCCGTTTTAGACGTTACGATCCTTTTCAAAGTATGTACATCAGTACATTTTATATGCAATAATAGTATATTGAAGTAAATTTTAAACAAGATGACAGGATCATCTTCAACTGAGATTTGACCCTCTCACCTCTCAGTGCTGTTTTTTTTAGCAAAGTTGCACTCCCAACTTTAGTGTGTGTCCTGTGAAGCTTTTCTCACATATAGCACACACTTTTCAGTATTTGTGATTCATTGATGTATATAAATCATCCTTTAGAGTACATTGTGTGGTAACTATAGCATTTGGCACAGTTAATGTACACACACTTATAAATGCTATTTTATGCATATACAATATGTGGTATTTACCTATCTTTGTAAGACAACCTACCAGTATTAAAAGACAAACTACAGAAATGGTATTTCAAGTGTTCACTCTGTATACATTGGACCTTTGTCTCTTGATAAAGCAGACAACTGAGACAAAGAAAGCATAATACAATTGTAAGCATAGATGGACAATTGTGAATTAATAATTAGTGAAAAGCATTGTCTTGTTTCCTTTCGTACGATTTTTGTTTTCATTGACTGGGTTTGTTAAGTGCCTTGCTAATTCCGCATTTAATGTTTGGAGTGTAACTGAATTTAGGAAGCTGTTGTGAATGAATTGCGAAAGAAACAGAGGCAGATAAAAGAAAAGAAGGTTCTGAATCGAGAGGAGGTCTATCATGGAGCTCTCGAAGATATATTACTAGGTATGTCATTGTCTTAATTCTTGGTAATTTAGTTTAACTTAACTCTTTTGAAGTGGAATTATTCCAACTTTATGACGTTGACGTCAACTTTTGTCAAAATCCACCTCAAAAGAGTTAACTGGAAATTTATGTAATAATTATTTAAGTTAATATGAAAAGTATACATTCACGGATATGTTACAGTTTCTGTGGCAGATATGTAGGTCTTAGATGTTTAGCAAATGAGGTGATTGATAGATTGCATTTGTAAAAATTGATGAACTTGTTGGTTGGTCGCCACATGCTCAGCAATTTTAGAAATAATTGAGAGATTGGATATCGGTCTAGAACTTGCCACAAGACTTGGCTCGTAGTTTGGTCTATTGCAAAAGGAAGAGACAGTGAACTTCTTCTGAGATGCTGAAAGCTGGATTTGATCAAGAGATGAACTGATCCTAGCATTAGTGTATTGCAGCCAGGGCCGCCGAGAGGGGAGGACAGGGGGCAAATGCACAGGGCCCGGTGGCCTGGAGGGGGCCCGAGGCCCCGGGGCCTATGATAAAGATGTATTAGGGCCTATTAACAATAATAACACAAAGAAGGTCACCATGTCATGTGCACAGGGGCCCGGCGATTAAAAGGGGGACCCGGGCGCTGAGGACACCAAAAAGGTCATCACTAGTTTTCGAGAGTTGCAACACCATAGAGTCATTCCGTGTCAATTCAACAAATGGCTCCAGGTCGACCATCTCAAAAAATTATGAAATTTGCCACAAATGTCCCCCAAACATCCAAGTGAAAGTTTGCAAAATTTTAGCCTGCCCTCTTGAGCAGTTTTTGAGATATTCAACTTTTATAGTACGTGGGGTGGGCCGTTTTTTGGCGTTTCGCGACTGCCGCTTAAATTTCTTGCAACTTCAGACCTCTGTAACTTCAGAAATATCATAGCTAGGGGGCTGAAACTTTCTGGACTTATTCACTACTAGTAGTATTTTACAAAACAAGAGCAAAACTTTGTCTATTGACAAAACTGTCCTTTCTGCACAGTCACAAACATTGAAGAAAAAAATTTGCACCTTTCCTGATATTCAGCGTTTAGCTCTCCAAATGGAACCTTTCTCTTTATTTCAGAGTTGTAACTTTTATTCTTTAAACTGTCCAGTAGCTATATTTTCTTTCAGTGCAAACAGATTTTCCATATTGTTACTCCCTGAATTTTTACTGGCTCTAAAAATGTGTCCAAAGGCCTACGACGACTTGGCTTTGAGTGTGAAAATGGCCATGTGGGACAGGTGGTAGCTTAAAATGAATGGTATCACTAAATAGAGCACATTCATTGCTACAATATATCCAAAATCTGTGATGGTACTTTTCTTTAAGATTTTTAATAAATTTTCAAATTTACGATTTTTTTTGAAAGTTCGCTATCACTTGAAAACCCATTTCTTCAAAGAATACCGGTAATTAGAGGTAAGAAAGAGAAGTATGATACACATCCAACAGCACAACTGGAGAATGGAAGACACATTATAGTATATGGTAGCAGGATGCTTAGAGGATATAAATTGAATTTTCTTAATCATTTGATGAGCGATCAAACTGTTGTTTGAGTCCAACTTTGCAAATATTCCAAACATTGCACTAATGACATTTTATTTGCACCTCTGATATATGCTGCTTCCACAGCTGTTAAATCTTCTGCTGATATCTGGTATGATTGTCAAGTGGGTGTTACTGGTGCCCATATTTTACATAATACGTGGATTTGAGGCAAATGCTGGTAGGAAGGACTGAAATGCTTGCTAGTCATCATTTTATTTCTAGAAATCAGGCACAATACTTCAGGTCATTAAAGCAAGGTTAACACACCATGAAGTAACAATCATTCATCATATTGCTGAAAATTTAATTCATAGTTCGTGATGCAGCTCAAGGATTTCATTGGGACAACAGTCACTGCACACATCAGCCTTTTGTTCTGTACCACATTCAAGATGACAAACTAAAATGCACAAGCCTGGCACAGTCAGTTATGGAAAGCATCATGATGCAGTGGCTGTGCATACATTTCAGCAGAAGGTTAACAGTTAAATAAAGACCATGATTCTAGCTGTGACAAAACTCTATTATTTCAGTGATGGTGCTGCAAGTTAATACAAAAATTTACAAGAACTTCAGAAACCTAATCATGGACTTTAAAGACTTTGGCATAGCCTCAGAATGGCATTTTTTGCCACATTCTATGGAAGAAGTTCTAGTGGTGCCATAGGAGGCACAGTGAAACATCAAGTTGCATGAGCAATTCTACAGACCATAATTTCAGCTTTATTCCTTCACCTTGTAATTTGTACAAGTGGTGCCTGCAGCACATTACAGGCATCAAGTTTATGTGGGTGAGCCAGAAAGAAATCGAAGCAGATGGTTATGAAATCCATGACAGATTTCTTAAAGCTTCAAGTTTCCCTGGAACTAGGGAAAATCATGCCTTTATTCTTTGTGACAGAGGACTACAAAGTAGCAGAATTTCTGGAGTGGAGATTCATTACTGTATTATGTTTCCTGCAGCAGCCATGACAACTACGTGGCAATACGCTCTTTGCTGAATCCTGGTAACTACGGTATGTTGACTGCCTATATGATGGACTTTGTTGGATTGGATCAATTGTTTTCCATGTCAGAAGAACATGACGACTATAAGATTGTATTCATGCATCCATATGACCATTTATGATCCTACCAAAGGCCCTAATCAGGAGGGTATCTGCAGAGTGTTGGAAAACCATGTATTATGTAAAATATGGACACTAGTAACATCCACTGGACGGCCATAGCAGATATCAGCAGAGGATTTAACAACTGTGGAAGCAGCATGTACCAGTTGGATTTAAACAACACCTCGATCGCTCATCAAATGATGGCGAAAATTCATTTTAGCACAAAATATCCTCTAAAAACATCTACCATATACTATATAATGTGTCTTCCATTCTCCAGCTGTGCTAATTTCAGGATAAAGGTATTTTTAAAAACAAAATTGTCATGAGACTGATGAACAATATGATCCGTGTAAGCTGTAAACCTGCATATACTGATAAATTTCTTAGCTCTAGGCAAACAATTTACAAACCAAATACCACATAATTAGCATATTTTGACAATTCTTGCCTTGCTGTTGGATGTGTATCATACTTCTCTTTCTTACCACTAATTAATCTTCGAAGAATTGGGTTTTAAGGAGATAGCGAACTTTCAAAAAAAATCGTAAATTTGAAAATTTATTAAAAATCTTAAAGAAAAAGTACCATCACAGATTTTGGATATATTGTAGCAATGAATGTGCTCTATTTAGTGATACCATTCATTTTAAGCTACCACCTGTCCCACATGGCCATTTTCACACTCAAAGCCAAGTCGTCGTAGGCCTTTGGACACATTTTTAGAGCCAGTAAAAATGCAGGAAGTAACAATATGGAAAATCTGTTTGCACTGAAAGAAAATATAGCTACTGGACAGTTTAAAGAATAAAAGTTACAACTCTGAAATAAAGAGAAAGGTTCCATTTGGAGAGCTAAACGCTGAATATCAGGAAAGGTGCAAATTTTTTTCTTCAATGTTTGTGACTGTGCAGAAAGGACAGTTTTGTCAATAGACAAAGTTTTGCTCTTGTTTTGTAAAATACTACTAGTAGTGAATAAGTCCAGAAAGTTTCAGCCCCCTAGCTATGATATTTCTGAAGTTACAGAGGTCTGAAGTTGCAAGAAATTTAAGCGGCAGTCGCGAAACGCCAAAAAACGGCCCACCCCACGTACTATAAAAGTTGAATATCTCAAAAACTGCTCAAGAGGGCAGGCTAAAATTTTGCAAACTTTCACTTGGATGTTTGGGGGACATTTGTGGCAAATTTCATAATTTTTTGAGATGGTCGACCTGGAACTTTCCGAAAAATTTGTTGAATTGACACGGAATGACTCCATATCATGAAATCAATGACAAGCAAAAAAGGGGTCATCAGCACTTTTTTTAAAGACTTGTCAGGGACCCGTCGGCCCTTCTGTACAGGGGCCTGGAATTTCTCTCGGCAGTCCTGATTGCAGCAGATTGTTTATATTGTATTTGAGCAGGAAGTTTGATACTGAATCGAGGGAAGATGGTTTAGTTGGTGCGGTTAGTGCAGAGGTCGGCAACCTACGGCTCGCGAGCCGCATGCGGCTCTTTCGAGGTCATGTCGTGGCTCTTCCAGTTCCATGCACAAAAATAATTATTATCATATTTTACTTTCAAAACTCAAAGAAATGTTGCAAACAGGATAAAAACCATGAATGTAGGAAGGAGAGAGAGGATAAAGCGTCCCTATAATAAATACATTGCCGGTAGTCAAATTAAAGCACTGTCGAAATGTAGTTGTGCAGCTGGTAGCATGAATATAATAAAAAGTAAAGTAAGAAGCCAACTAACAAATAAAAATCTAGAGGCGTGCTTGAAACTGAAAATAACAAGTTATGAGCCAGATTTAACCGAATTTTCAAAAAACATGCAAGGCCAATGCTCACATTGATGTAATTGTAACTATTTATTATGACTATTGTAGCGATCCATTAAAATCATCTATGTAAGGTTTAAATTTGTTATATGAATAAATATTATTTCATATTTAAAGCCATTTATTTTAAACCATAATTCAAATTTTATATACCTAATGATCCTAATGACCTAATGATCCTAATCAAATACCATAATATTGAAACAACAATTTTAGTGGCTCTTAAAAAGCTGAGAAATCTTGTAAATTATAACTTTTGGCTCTTCCGTCTCAAAAGGTTGCCGACCCCTGGGTTAGTGCAGTGGACATCAGCAGCCTTGATTATGTGGTAGTGTTTGCTCTTGAGCAAAGTCATCTTGCTGGCAAGAAAGAGTTTTGACTAGCAGAAACTCTGATATTGCAGATTTTCTATGTGTAGAAGTCATTGTTTTATTTCTTTTAGGCACTGTTATTTTGAATGTCTGTTTAGATCTTAAAAATGAACCGTACATAAGAGCGGATGGAGTAAGGAGAAGCCAGCGTTATCGAGGACCTGAGATGTCGTACGCTCCAAAAGGATCTGCAGGGCGTCTATGAATGAAAAAGTGCATTTGCAGTCATTGAGCTATATAAATCTGAATTGTATGTGTGCAAAACATTTGTTAGAATTGTGGTTGATGGTTGTGCACATGTCTTTAACAGTTGCATATCTTGTGCTTTTGGTATATACGCTGTTCAAATGGGTCTGATAAATTCTGTATTTCGGGATTATTTGTTATCGACTGTGACTTTTAACTCGAACTTTGTGTACCGAGTTGATGCTTAAGCACAATGTCCATTAGTTATTTATGGTGTCATAGTAATTTTATTGTCAACAGGGAGTGACATATATGGAGCTGTTATGCTGCTAGATGTGCTTTTATAGTTTTTCTGTTTTTGAATCATATAGCTGTCAGCACGAACTTTAATTGTCAGCAAAATCTATTACAAGAGAATTTAGAGAATTTTCTCCTGTAATGTTTTATAAATAGCTTCCTGATGCTTATTCTAGCCTTCAAAGACCTTGAGTGGTTTGTTATAATATTTTTCATAAATTTACACAGTCAGTTCAGTTCTTTTGAATATTGCTCATGTTGACATCATATACTTTATTGTCGCATCAGTATACGAGTATGCACAAGGGCAGTTCAACTCATGTTGATGTAATTTCGTTTGACTTCACACGTTTTGAACAGTTCCTTATATGCGAAATTAATGTTAATTTTGTTACTATTAGTCAGACTTTGACTAGGATTACTTTCACACTTTAGATATGATTTAATGCACTACTAGTATGACTTAGTAGTTGCTTGTCTGTATGACTTCGCATCACCATATGTCATCATAAATATTTGTACAAAAATGGCAAGATATCAGACCCACCAAACTGCACTTGTAGGCAGAAAATAGCGACACTGACATGTACTGCAAAGTATATGAGCAGAAGACTTTTAAGGCAAATAAATGCAGGTACCGGTATGCAGTGCACCATTAGATCTGATCGAGATCCATTGCATTCGTAGCATTGGGTGTCTAGTGTTGTGGCACTTGTTTCTACGATTGTTAATCTGTTTTATATTAATTTTGTGATGTCTGAGTAGAATTTGTTAATGCGCCTACTACAATATACAAGCATTTAACTTTTTCGCCCCTGCAATCCCTGTAGCCAATGCGTTATGAAACCTGAATATCGGGTCGAAAGGGTTGACCCTTTTGCAGGTGAAGCATCCAGAGATGTATTTTTCACCTAATGAGGGTTAGGGCAGGGCTAAGATGGGGAGTGAGAGTATCACCTGAGGTTATGGTGTGGGTGGGGGATAGAATTAGGGCAAGGAAGGGTGAGGGTTAGATGGAGATAAAGCAGTCTCTGAATGTTTCTGGGTGTACGTGGTTGAATATATTGTGCCTAATGCAATGTTTGTTGGTCATTGCATTGAAGACTGCTTTAAAAAATACAATGCCTCACTGTCTATGAGTTCTTTAGTGTTAATCTTGGTGCAATAACATTTTTACATGAATTGTTATGTTACCAATAAGCTTAGTTTTAGGAATTATTTTATGTTTACGCCAAAATTTTATCGTTTGCAAAAAAAAATCGCTTTTTCGGGTACATGTTCAAAATTTTTCACCCGCAAAAGGGTTAAGGGATTGTTATGACGTTTCTGTATCATACGCTGCCTTGTAAATGTTAAATATTTTTCAATTACCAGGTAACCTATTTTGTTTTCTTGTTTTAAGACTATTAAGATTTGTAGCATACTTCCAAGAGATAGGAATTAAAATTTATATTTTTGCATTTAATGGCACAATTGATTGCATCTTAAATATCAGATCTTTTTTTGAGAGATTATTTTGTTCATCATTAATCACATTTCTTTGAGTTACCATGATTTACCCAGTAATCAGTAACATATCATTCATTCTTAGGCTGTTGGAGTTAGTTATGCACTATGTTATTTGAAGCCTGTGTAGATTTTAGGTGGCATTTATACTGTAGTTTGAGAAGCCTGCTTTATCAGATGTCATGGCTAAAACTTTTAACTTTTATTCTCAAAATAAAAATATTATTGGGCATTTAATTAATGCAGTCTGGTCATTTGAATATGCTTTTATTTTGTGTGTGTATATATCGTGACAGACATCTAGCATCTAGCTCTAATTTTCGCACTGATTTCATGCAATGACTTTGATCATATTGTGCACTTGATTCTTGCATGTACTAGAAGTTGATCTTTTGGGTAAGTCAAAAACAGAAAATGACCAAAAGGTAACGAAATATGCTAGACCTTGGCTTAAGTCAAGGTTAAATTTTAAATCGGCATGCATGTCGCATTCATAACCCATTACGCTAAAGCTGCATTTTTATTTTGCACTGATTAAGTACAAAAAATAATAGTTAACAAAGTTACTTTTTTTCCGTAATTAAAATCCTTCAGTTTTGATAGTCGTCATCTTTCAGATTTATTTCAGCACCCAGTACCATAATAATCCAATGCCAGATGCAGACTTCTTCTGTCAGTAGAGGTCTTTGGCAGAAGATGAGCCTGTACTATATTGTACCTAATTTTCACTTTTATGCAAGTCAACATAGCACTTGGCTTATTGTAAATGTATTACGTCTTATTCCTTCTGTGCTTTTAAAATGTCACCGATTGAAATTTTGATCTCTACTCACGGATTGTGTGGACATCAAGAACTGGAACAAGTTTTCCATATCAATGTTTACATTAGTTGTTTCTTGATTCTCTGTGAATAGCATAGTTTGTGATCATCTTTGCTGTCAAATGTTGACTTGTTCTTAATTTCTATAGTCTACTCTATTACTGTTGAGTTACTTTAGTGCTTTTCACGGTTTTTGACTGTGTTTTACTATTCATTCACGTACCTAAGAGTATTTTCAAACAGTAGTTGATATTCAACTGTTCACGAAATATATCGTTACATATATCTTGATTCTTAGTGTATATTAATGTCTTGATCTTTAAAATGCAGGTAATAATAATAAAGCATATAAACCATGGCATGTGATTAGTCCTTATTCATTTTCCTTTTGAGCAATTCTGCTGTGTTGTTGGTTTAAGTCGTTATTTTTTCAATTAATTGTTTAAAATTCAAAAAACCTAAAGGCTTCCTTTGTGATGTTGTGAAAATGAAGTGCTGTTGCCTGTTAGTTATCCATACGTTCTGCTGTATGAGAATATCTATGCTTTTGGTCTTGTGCAACAGTTAGCTAAATAGCTGTTTTAAAGTGAATGTTTCCTATGCATGCTATTTGTATGTTGGTGTGTTTTTTGTGCAGCATAAAATTCTTATATTTTCAACTTGTAACATCTTTCAGGAAAAAATGATTCTATTAAAGTACAGTTGTGGCCTAATGTGATTTTGAGTAAGTCTACATTACATGTACTGTACATGCAGTTAAAATGATTTTATTTCATAAAGAGAATCTAATGCGCCAGATCACCTAAATACCAGGCCCCTCCACATTCAACATCTCCATACTTTACTCTGCAGTGCTTCCCGGCCCAGGGCTGGCCTTACGTTTTGCCAGTGATGGGCAAGATACTATTTTGAAAATAGTATTTCTATTTTGAAAATAAAAAATACTATTTTATTTTCTATTTTAAAAATACTTTTTAAAATTATTTTATTTCATTATTTTCAAAATAGTTTTAAGAAGTATTTGTGACCTTAAGAAAATACTTTTCCAAAATACTTTTTCAAAATAAAAATTTTATCTAAGTTTGTTGTCAACTTGTAAGGCTAACAGACTTGTTAACAGACTTGTTAACAGACTTGACTTGACTGTTCTTGTGAGTTGTTCTCGTGTTCAACAGTTCAGGAATTATGCTAACTTTGCCGAGGAACTGACATTTGCGGTTGGTTTTTTAGTTTTCACTGGCCATAATGGACGATGGACTGTGTTGAATCTGCTGCTGTAGAAAACCTTAATACAATACTAGAAAGAGGCTCGCTTCGCTCGCGCTCGCTTCGCTCGCAGTGCAGGATAATACTAATCCAATACCTAATACCCAATCATTGAATTCATGCTGAACAACATTTCAATGATCGCCACCTAGCCAAGCTCTGCGCCACGTAATAATTAGGCCTATGTACGTTAAAATCACGCAACTGTGGCCATGTGTGACGCTGTACAAGTATTTTTTGTGTACGTTAAAATGTACGTTAAAATTGCACAACTACCTGAGGCTGCGAACAATTGTTACCAATAGCAACGTCGTCGCACGCCCAGCCGACCGTGTTAAACTACGATTCTACGAACAATTGTTACCAATAGCAACGTCGTCTTCGAACATCGTCCACCAACGCATCGCGACGTAAGGACTAAACGGTCTAAACCGTCTACCAATAGTCAACCAATCAGAACGCTTGAAGGTAACAGACATACAGATAACGATCTTAACATTATAGATTGTGATGCAATGCAAGAATCAATTTATTGACGTAAGGCAAAGTATTTTACGAAAGTATTTTCCAAAAACTATTTTGAAAATACTATTTTATTTTGTATTTTGCAAATACTTTTGTAAAGTATTTCATTTTGTTATTTTCAAAATACTTTTTTTGCACTATTTTATTTTCTATTTTGAAAATACTTTTGAAAAGTATTTTGCCCATCACTGCGTTTTGCGGGGCCCTGGGCGAGATAGGGTTAGGGTCAGTGACAAGCAAAAAAAGTGCGTCGACAATCGCGAGGCCCCCGGCGTACGCAACAAAATTGTGACAAGCAAAAATAAGGTCGTCAACAATCGAGGGACCCTTCGAAGACTTTGCGCGGGGCCTCTAGAGGAGCGGGGCCCTGGGCAAAGGCCCGGTTTGCCCAGGCTTAAGGCCGGCCCTGTCCCGACCTTAGTGTCGCGATACACAACTGTGCCGCGCAACACAGGTTTGGGAGGCACTGCTGTAGCCTGTAGGCCTACTGTACTTTACATGTATATTCAACACGTCAGTATAGCATAGACGTTTCTCTGCCTCCATTCACAAAGAATCCACCTAAGTTTGCGCCAATGGACAAATGCTTAGTCTACAGTGAAGATAAATAGACCGTTGCCTTGGGTCATAGGTCATATGGCTCAAATCAGCGCCACTGATTTACAGGGGCGGTTGCAAGTTGGTGATGACTGGGGATGCATCACCACCTAGCTTTTTTTGCTTGTCAGCGTTTTCGCGATTTACAGAGTCCGAGACGCTACATGTCGCCGCCGGGTCCCAGAGGCGGTTCTAGGCCTAGGCCGGGTAGGCCATGGCCTACCCAAAACTTTGTCTGGCCTACCCAAAAAATTACGTGGCCTACACTGTGGCTGGCCTACCCGAAAAAATATGTGGCCTACCCACAGTATAGCTGGCCTCCCTTCAAAATGCGTTGTGTGGCTGGGTAATTAGTGCGTATGGCCTACGCTACGAGGCTGTCGAGTGTAGTGTAAGGCCAATTTGAATCCCCAGCCACTCATCAGATACCTTCTTTTCCATTCGGTTTCCAGATATCAAGTCTCAAGAAGCTTTATCTAATTGATCAACCACCACCGACTGATCAATGGTCGTTCAACGGTCTCTGCGCACATTTTCTTCCCACCCTCCTCAGTGTCTAATTTGTTTGATGTACTGTCATTGGTAGTACTTACCCTCCCCTTCCTCATCCCCGTATCCCCACAGAATTACCAGACTTCCAGGCGAGTGTTGCAGAGTTTAGGGGCTACTTTCAGGCGTTTTCGCCATGGGAGTAGTTCCTCTTGCTGTCTATAATTAAGTTCCCTCTAATGAATGGCCTTATCTGACGGTTGATGACATGGATGACATGACTGTTTTGATAATCAATTCTCAACGTCGTCGGACATCTGGTGTAATCTAATGTATGTTCTGGTTAACAAAACAGAGATGGAGAAGCCGCAGTAACTATCGTGTAAGACGGCGACGCTAAGCTAAGTGCTGACATTCAGTCCGTTTAAGATTGCGGAATTTGCAGCTCATACAAGAGACAGTCTATGCCTATCATACAAATTACTATAGCACTCTATAATATTATTATAAAGTAGAGATGGATAAATTTCTGGTTAAACGCGCTCGAGTTAGTGGTAACGAAGAAGTAGAAGACATGGTGACTGACGATTCAACTGGACCTACAAAGACAACTGTTGAATCTCAAGACGTTCAATTCAATTCAATTCAAAATTAGTTTATTATTTTCCAAATTTTCCAAATAAGTGCATAATAACATCATCACAGTGATTACATGTTGAGATCATAGTAGTAATAATAACATCATAATAGTAATATTTGAAAATGTTGACATTTAAATAATTTGAAAACTAAAGGGAGAAGCAGGAGAAGAGAAATATTCTCTGTTCAAGGCCTGCTTTCCCGGTGAACCAGTAAGCTTATACTAACTATGTTCAACATCACTCAACGGATGTACAGTGTAGGCCTATCAATTTCACAAGTAGCACCAGTTGACTCAGATGGTCTGCGTAAGTTTTCATACTACTGTGGCTGATATCAGCAAGGATTATAAAGATCAACCTGTGCAACCTAAACTGCGCGTCTTTCCAAAATCAAAATTTGGTCAGCGTTTCACGAGCATTTAACTCTTCGTTGCATGACAGGTAGGCCCCTATCATTTCTTGGAATATTCAATTGCAAGCAATGCCATAGTTTGTTTTTTGTGCCGTCATTTTTGTCCACGATCAGGATACCAGGAATGATGAATCTGCTTTAACTGAGACTGGGTTGCGTGGTTGGGAAAATATTGACAGCAAACTATCGAAACATTTCGCAAGCGTGATGCATTCTGATGCTTTTGCACAGTGGACAACATAAAAGTAGCCTACACTGATGCAACTGGCAGCATGGCAAATTTTTTGTCGGAGTCTCAGCCTAACATGCTACTTTGTCAAGTTGACCTTCTCCTGACCTTGAACCCTTGAACATTGCAATGCACATAGTTTGCAAGCACTCATTTTTGCATGTTTATATGCACTTGATAATATTCCACTTATATTTGGTCAAAGCTAATAAATTACAACTTGGTGATTTTACAGATTCCTTCCATACTTCAAATCCGTTTTCTCAAAATGTTACTTTCTTGGTTAGGTCACCCTGGTCCTCAGCGCCTATATATATATATATATATATATATATATATATATATATATATATAATTCACCGCACATCCCTATTATGCTGCGCTATTGTATTTTATAACCATAGAATTTCGGGTGGGATTAACCTTATGAACTTTGATACATCGACACGGTCCAAGCTTGGCCTACCCAAAATTTTCATGGCCTTTGACTGGCCTACCCAAATTAAAATTCCTAGAACCGCCCCTGCCGGGTCCTTGTTTGCAAAACAGAGAGCTGATGACCTTTTTTGTTTGTCAGCCTTTTTCGGGATTTCATTGCATCCCCTTTCCACCAACTTGAAACTTCTTAGAAATTCATTTCACCCCCCCCCACCAAGAATTCTTGGAACCGCCACTGCTGCTGTAGAACCGATCAGTTCACGCGTTTGTTCGACCGACATCAGCGTGCGTGATTGCGTTTGTGACTTGCAAATGCTTTCTTATTCCGAAAGCCACCCGCAGTGTGTAAACTAGACTTAGGCCTAATACAGTCATTCGTATAGCGAATGTTTGATCTGGGTTAATTATTGGCTGGGTTTTCTGCTGCTGCTGCTGCTGCTGCTGCGGTGTTGTTGTTTCTGCAGCCGCGGCCACGCCCTGCATGTGTAAATTCGCTTGTTCTTAGCATCTCTGCGCGCGCAACCATGCAGAATGCAGATGTCATTATGGGCGTCGATTCTGTCTGATCGCCTCCTCGCCTGCACAGACGTGCATTGTCGTAGGATATTTAACCAACGTCTGGACGATGTGCGTCCGTCCGTGCTACAAAACGACGTGACGTCAGAGAGACGGGAGAGAGAGACCAGACAGACAGACAGACAGACAGACAGAGGCGGACAGAGAGAGGCAGGCAGAGATAAACAGAGAGAAACAGAGAGAAAAAAGAGAGAGATAGAGACAGAGATAAAGAGTGACAGAGGCAGAGAGAGAGAGAGAGAAAGAAAGAAAGAAAGAGAAAGAGAGAGACAGACAGACAGACATAGGCAGGCAGACAGACAGACATAGGCAGACAGACAGAAACAGACAGAAACAGACAGACAGAGACAGCCAGACAAAGAGAACGAGGCAGACAGAGAGAGAGAGAGAGAGAGAGAGAGAGAGAGAGAGAGAGAGAGAGAGAGAGAGAGAGAGATCGGAAGAGAGATGTCCCAGCCTAAGTTTATGAAGTTAGCCATCGATTCTGAGCGTGTGCACATCGAGGATGAATCTATTATGGAAAACGTCGTTAAGCAGTTGGTCGATTTAAACGATTTTGGCGGTCAGCTTTCGCGAGCGCGCCATCACCAACCAGCCTACGAACGTGTGCCATCTGTCTTCTACCCCGTAGGCCTTCACCTATAGGCCTCTACACATAAGCCTAAAGGTCTATGGAGGCGGGGGGTCCGGGCAATGTGAACAGCAACATATGAACCCGCAGCCTTTGAAAATTGATACGCAAAACAAAGCCTGCTATTCTCCTCTGATTAAATGCAGAATTGCAGATTATTACAGATGATATTATATTATATGGAAATTTATCGTGCGTACGTATGATTTACTGCCCGTGGATTTCATTTAAGGCCTTAGCCTAAAGAAAAGAGAAAATACGTAAACATTCTGGAGAAGATATTTAACCAGGTGAGCCAATCATGTGCAGGTGGGCCTAAGCAAACAGTTTGCCAACGTCTTTCAATGCAAAATTAGATTGGTAAGATATGAGTGAATTTTAGCCAAATAGAATTATATCGCTTCACTAGGACTACATTTGGACGATATGGTCGTCAATTAGGTCGAATTCATCTTAAAATTCAGCATTTTATACTTAACTACGATAAGCGTAGACGAATATTAGCGTTTCGTGAGTAAAATATGTTAAAGAATTACGGTTTTGAAATGTAGGATGCATCCTAGGCCTAAACGTATACAGTACGGCTAAGGCCGCTAAGCGATTGATAACCGGGAGAGCATTCGATAGGGCGTGTAGCCCACTTTGGAAAATTTTGACAAAAGTCGGTTTGTTTGTGTACAGAGGCGTAGCAGCCATATGGACAACCTGGCCAAATGCCAATTAGGGCCCCGACCTGCAAAGGGCCCCCGACCCGAGCCCAAAAAATTTTCCCGCAAAGTTGTAAAGTTGTCAGATCGATAGATGTAAAGTTGTCAGATCGAAAGACCGACACGCAAAAAAAGGTCGTCAACATTTTCGCAAACTTGTCAGATGATCAGATCGTCTCTGGAAAGAGGCCCTTGCCCGTTTTTCGCCAAGGGCCCCCGAGCATATTGCTACGCCACTGTTTGTGTACCTTCTATTAAGGCCGCTCTGCATCAATTCGTCTCGAACAGTAAAAGTTCGACCTCTGAGTTTCATGTTATTCTTATCGATCCCTCGATATTTTCCCTATCCCACGAATTGTTTGTTCATCGCCACCCATAGAACTTTTGTCGATGTACAGTATACTGACCAGGCGCCTTCATAGGCTGAAGGAGGCCCGGACCAGTTGGAATTTTGAGTCTTCTCCTAGTCTAACTTTGCTGACGAACGGAAAAAGGTCGTCACATCGTTTTCGGCGCCCCCTCAGCTCCTACGGCTCCCCTCTTCATATAGTGGTGACAAAAAAGGTCATCACCAAATTTTAGGTCCCTCCTAGTTGTAGCTATCTAGCTTACTACCTCTCCCAAAATTCTAGACAAAGAAAAAAGGAAGGCCCCAGCAGATAGAGGCCCGGGCCAAATGGCCCTGCTGCCCCCCTCTGATAGGGCCTGATACTGACAGCATACTGTGAGTGAGAGTTGAAATAAAGTTCAGTTCAAATTCTTGGGTTATTAGAAAGATAGGCCCCCCTATCAAAAACTCGGCAGCAAAAGTAAAATCGGCTAGGCTATTGGGTGTTCTAGATATAGTAGGCCTAAGCGCTTGTTTCTAGATTTAATTGAGAGAACAGGCCTGACATCGCTGGTTTTAGACTAATCTGTTGATATGGCCGCATGCTGTTAATTCCGTTCAACTCGATAGCTCTCCTGTAGGCCTACAACAGATGCCCTCTTAGCCCAGACATCACTGTTCCTCTTTTGTCTTTCTCTATTTTCTACTTTTCCGCCGATTACTTTCCTGCAATCTACTGTGATGTTTATTTCTGTCCTAAGCGCATTTGTTTACAGGGCTTTACATTTCTGAGAATGCGTAATAATTGCTGTTTAATTATTTTCCGTGTTTAGATTTACGTGATGATTTCCGAGAACTGCCACAGGCCTATAATAACGACATGAAATGCACGTAGGGGGATCTATCTCAGAACGGCTTTGATCAGACCAGCATCTCATCTCATTAATGGAAAAGGCGGAGTTGCTGGAGGAAAGCACAGTTGGTCCAAAATGCTGCGCAGGTGGAATTTCATCGCCGACAGGATGCTACGCTTGCAGGCGCTACATCATCGTGGCGCTGCTCTTCTTCGGAATGGTAATCGTCAACGCACAGAGGGTCAACATCGGTGTCACAGTTATTGAATTTCTCGAGAAGACGTCAGACACCAATTCCGAAAACTGCACGAGCAATGTAAGCGATCGATTCGCGGTGCAGTGCTCCTATAGTTCTGCCAAATGTTAAATTCCGACGCAAAACCTTCAATCTTCAAACCTTCGAACATTTCCAGCCGGGGAGTTGCAATTGCTTTTAATATAACAATATAATAGCATGAGTGGTTCAGTATAGGGTCTGCCTGTGTGAGAATCACTACTATGTCCTCGCTATGACACTCCTCCTTTTGGGCATTGTGTCCTCCGTCCGGCAGCTATTGGCCTGAAATGAAAAAAATACCAGGCTTGTTGCTCTCATCATCTTTACTTGAATTTCGGTTAATAATAATAATAATAATAATTATTATTATTATTATTATTATTATTATTATTATTATTATTATTATTATTATTATTATTATAGTGTTTAAAGTGGTTCAAGATGGTCTTCCATGTGTAAGAACCACTATGTTTCACCTATCTAATACAGTATCCTATAGAACTACTTAGGTTTATTTTAAAATCATTTGCACTAGTAGCCATAACTATATATATCTTCTCATCCAATTCGTTCCATCTGTCTACCACTCTAGCACTAAAAAATGCTGCTTGTATCTCCCAACCCGTTTCTTAAACAGTTTCACGCTATGTCCTTAGGCCTACTGCCATACTGTTTTGTTCTGAAAAAAACATTCTGCTGGCACTTCCATTTTCTTTGCTATTGTTTTATATGTTTCGATTAGACCTAAATCTCCGCTCATTATATTGCGGCTCATAGTTGTCAATCCACGGTGTTTTAGCCTTTTCTTCATAGGTTAATCTCCGATACCATTCGATTGTCTACCTGGCCACATACACATAGCCTAATTGGCAATTGCACACAGTCATCGACGCTCAGCGGACAAAGAAAAGAAACCGATTGACTATGCAAGAAGAAGTCCTCTCACCTGCAGAAAATGGTGGAGGTCTTCTTCTTGCATAGTCAATCGGTTTATTTTCTTTGTCCGCTGAGCGTCGAAAAAATAACTATAGTCAAAGTAACATAAGATAAACTACAGTTTGATGAATGATGATGACGACGATAATGATGCTGACGATGCACGCTGGAAGTATTTCTTTTATGGGCCTAATATATTGACGGCGACTTCACAACGAAATTAATACAGTTTTTATTTAACAGAGTTCTCTTACTGTACGTAGAAGAAATGAAGACGCATACTTTTACCGAACATAAGCTGTAGGCCCTACATTTAACATTATTCTTCAGATTTGCAACTTGAACTGGTCGCCTCAGATGGTTGGATTTTTGCACGCTGTGTTTTACATTGGCATATTCGTCAGCCAAATTCCATTCGGTTACCTCGTCACCGTCGTTGCATCTCATAGGTGCGTTCTTAAGTAATGTTCCTCAAGATGTTTTTATCAAATATTGCCTCTCATTTAACTGACTCATTCTCTGTCTGCTTTCAAACTGAAAACTGATGTACTGTAGTAAAAATAACTAGGTATAAATATACATACATACATACATTATTATTATTATTATTATTATTATTATTATTATTATTATTATTATTATTATTATTATTAACGTACTGATTAATGTGGTGACTCGTTCAAACGAACTGCGTGAAGTTCCGTGAACACATTGCAAAGTTACAAGTAACTCGTGCGGATAATAGCTATGTTTTAACTTTTAAGTCTCTCCTTAAGGTATCCAAAGTCGGAGAATCGGAGATATACTTAAGTCTCTCCTTAAGGTTTCCAAAGTCGGAGATATACATAGGCCTACATCAGTCTCGTTAGCAAGCACCTAAGGCACAAGGCCAAGCACAAGACCAAGCACCTAAGGCACAAGGCCACACCTAGAAGGCACAAGGCCAAGCACAAGGCCGAGCACCTAAGGCACAAGGCCAAGCACTTTACATTCAAACACAAGTACAAGCAAGCACAAGTACATGTTCAAATAAACAACCTTTTCACTTAGGTTCACAATTACCGCACATTTCAACTAACTTTGTCAGCAGCAGAATCGGGTAAAACTTAAACTTTGTAAGTTTTCAAAATACATCTAAATAATGCACACAAAGTTTGTACAATTTGTAGTAGCTACAACTACAATAGTCAATAGAGACCAAATCTTCAGTGTCTACTCGTGTTAACAAGCACCTAAAGCACAAGGCCAAGCACTCATAGTCCAAGGCCAAGCACAAGCACTTGCTTTTTGGTACTTAAGCACAGTACAAGTCCAAGCACAAGGCCAAGCACTAACAAGCCTGGCCTACATACATACACACTACATACATATTTACATAATTACATACATACATACATGCATGCATGCATAATATATTTCAGAATCGCAGCTGTCAATAAGGCAAAAATGGATTCCAAATAAAATTATGGTTGATTTTATCAACGAATCAAAATATGAATTAGGCCTTGGCCTATATTAACGTTAAAAGGTAAAAATCTAATGTTAAATTGTTGTAAGTCGCAGTATATAATATTATAGCCAATTCTGCATTTTAGTTTTCTTCGAAAGATTCTGTTCAAATGAAGAAAGCAGTGTTATTTTTATTGAAATAATCAGATTGACAAATACGTCCTAACAGGTTGTTCGGAGGCTGCGTGCTTTTCACCTGTCTGCTCAACCTTTTCATTCCAATCAGCATCTCGACGCCGGTTCTCAGTTACGGGTTCACCTGTTTTATTCGATTAATGCAAGGACTCATCGAAGTAAGCACTCCTAATCACTAAGACGCGCGCGCGCGCGCGCGCGTGTGTGTGTGTGTGTGTGTGCAGTGGCGTCGCTAGGGGGTGCGGGCCGCACCGGTTGACACCACCCAGAGGGGTGACACCAAACTGAGAAATTGAAAACTTTAAAAAAATTTGGCACACGATATTTTACCTGCTGTTTGTGATTTCACGTTTCTTTGCTATCTTTATTTTGTCGCTGATAGACCTATACTTGAGGAAATTAATCTTTGCAAAGTGGTGACCAAGTTAGAGCAGTGATTATTCTAGCCACCTAGACATTGGGGGAAGTTTAAAATTTTGCGGGTAACAGACATTGGGGAGGTCATACTACTTGCTAAATTGTCAAAATTGGGGAATTTCAAACTGGGTGGCGGGGAATCCCCACAAAGAAGGTCTAGAATAAACAATGAAGTTAGAGGCATTAAGACTTTTCTGCATGAGAAGCCGCAGTCACTATTGGTGGAGCATTCTTTTGAAAAGGCACTTCTGAGATCAGACGAACATGGAATTTCAGTAGAGAGAAGAGATTAAGGTTAAGCCTACTGTAAAGAAGAGAATGGTAGCCTTGGTAGGGGAACAATTAAGTGATGCAGAACTCACCCCTGCAAGAAGAAAACAATAGGCAATGCTGGAATGTATTGGTCATTTTCATTCCGAACTTCAGATCAGATCGTCAGCGATCAAAGAAGTAGCAGATTTATTTGAGGCTGTTAAATCCAAAAATCTACAGCAAAGGCGCAGCTAGGGGTAGGGGAGTAGTCCTACATGCTGGAGCGTCTGGCTGACGGAGCGGGTTCAAGCCCCGTTAGTGCCCCTATAGTGGCTTTCACACAGGCAGTAATGCCTCCTAAGCCACTTTAAATCATGCTAAGTTATTGTTTTACTGTATTACTGTAGTTTTACTACTGAATAAATGTTCGTGATCCTTTGCAGGGTGTACTCTACCCTTCTTGCTATGATGTGCTGCGGATTTGGTCCTTACCAGAGGAAAAGAGTCGTATGGGGTCCACTGTTTTAACAGGTTTGTCACTATTTAAATACTGGTACAGTCTATGGTCAGTTAATGCAAAACTTAATTTGTCAAATGCAGCAGAATGCCTAAATGGTTTAGTAGGCCTATATTAACTAAAAAATCGTCTTCTCTTTCCATATTGAAATTTAGTAATTCAGTAAGATAAGATCCTATATTTTGACCAAATGTGTACCAACTGCTTCATCTTGAAATGTTATAAAATATTGATTTATATACAACATACTTCCAAACTACTTCACTTCTTCCCTACCACGGTAGACATGGTACATAATTTTTAAAATATAGTTGTTCAAGTGTCTGTCATTATTGTGTTGCAAGTTTCTGCCAAGAACACAATGCATATCAACACTTTAACAGTTCTAAGATAACTTTTTCCTGTCTTGGAGAAATATATATCTGAATTTCACAAGATCTAGCAAGATCTAAACTTGTGAAACACTTTTGAATAACAGATCAGATGGAATTAAAATGAGGTTTGCTATAATTATAGGCCCTACTTTGGTTTTAATTTCAGGCGCATACATTGGCCCCACTATTGGAATGGTTGTGTCTGGATTACTAACTGACTATTGTGGCTGGGTTTATGTTTTCTATGTTCATGGTAAAGTACTCAGATAGTATTTGCTTGCTAATATTTCTAAAATCAAAGCAGTGCATACAGTGGCGTAGCCAGGATTTCTGGAAGGGGTTTTGGTTTCGATCGTGAAAAAATCTTTGCAAGCAAATTCTTTCAATTTTCTATAGCACTTAGAAAATTTTCGGTCGGCAGTCAGCCAAGGGGGTTTGACCCCAAAAATCGAGTCCGAAAATGAAAAATGTTTGGAAAAGCAGGTAAAAATGTTTCGTCTGCAGCCAAGGGGGTTTAACCTTCAAATCCCTCTGGCTACGCCACTGAGTGCATATCCTTTAGAAACTCTTTGTCTGCAAGAGTTTATGTTCCAAGCATAGCGTTTTTCAAGTCACCAGAATTCTAAGTCAATGACTACAAATAATCCATAAAAATAATAATAACCTATATTGCATCTCCAACAAGAATTCTTGGAACCGCCACTGATGGGAGGCATATGCTATGGAAGCAGCAGCAGCAATTTTGAAATGTTTCCTTCAAGTTTTATAGACATTAGACTGTGTTGCCGAAGACCAGTCACAATTCACAAACGGAGACGCTAGAAGAGAAGCATAAAATAAATAAAGATGTGACTGTGGTGATTAGCATCAGCAGTTTCAGACTTTCAGTTAATGGCATGGTTTGAATGGATGAATCAAGTGAAGTTCAGTACAAAGGATAATTCCCAAATTCTTTTCATGTCTAATCAGGGGCGGAGCTAGGGTGTCCGGCGCCCGGGGACAAAATATACTGGTGGCGCCCCTCAACTTGACGAAAATCCTAAGAAGCCAAAAAAGGGCGCCGCTTTGCCCGTTTGGCGCCCCTTTATTCAACTTCGCGAATACCCTGACAAGCAAAAAAGTCATCACCCTTAGCGGAACTCCCTACCTTAAACCAATTTTGGCGCCCCATCACCTCGGCGCCCGGGGACATCCGTAGCCCCCTGCACCCCCTAGATCCGCCTCTGTGTCTATTTTAATAGGTTTGGCTGGTGTTTTTTGGTTTTGTTTCTGGGCGTTTTTGGCCTATGAGAGGCCGTCGGTTCACCCGACCATCAGTGCCGATGAACGGACGCTCATTGAAACAAGACAGGGTGAAGCTGCTCTCATTTATGAGGTTTGCAGGATTTGACCAATATAGCAATGTAATCAGACATTAAACAGACATTTTGATGAGAAATTTCAGAAAATTAAGCTAAACAATTGAAGAAACAACGGTCTAGACATGAATGGATTGTAAATTGTAATGGGAAATTTTCAGACACATTATCAGGAAGTTTTGATACAGTAAATGATGCAGCAGTGCCTGGAAATCAATGAGCCTTAGAATCTAACTTAACAGTAATTGTGCCTCGCTGTATGTTGCCCGAGACACATTTAAGCTGTCGTTGAAATGGCGTTATAAATTACTTGATTACAGGGGCGGAGCTAGGGTGTCCGGCGCCCGAGGACAAAACATACTGATGGCGCTCCCTCAACTTGACGAAAATCCTAAAAAGCAAAATAACGGCGCCGTTCTGCCCATTTTGGCGCCCCTTCATTCTTCATTCTTCATTTAACTTTGCGAATATTGCGGTACCCCGAGAAGCAAAAAAAGGCCATCACCCCCTGACAAGCAAAAGAGGTCATCACCCGTAGCGGAACACCCTACCTTAAACCACTTTTGCCGCCCCCTCCGCCTCGGCGCCCGGAGACACCTGTACCCCTGAACTCTCCCCCCTAGATCCGCCTCTGCTTGATTAATTATTATTGCAGTTGTACCGATAATTAATGTTCTTGATCTCTCAACTGTACAATTTGATGTCTGATGAATAATGTGGCGTATATGTATAATTTCCTCCGATGAGCAGCACGATAAAGTGCCATGGATAGCAATCTTCACGTCGTTACCGGTGTACGCTCTCGTCATCTGCAACTTCGCTCGCAGTTTCGTCTACTACATGCTGCTGACCAATCAACCGTCGTATTTATATTTTCTAGAGTTTACAATAGCTGAGGTCAGTGGCTGCTCAGTCTTGTTTGATGGTGGTATATTTATTTCATTTCAGTGTATTCAAGTGGAACTTGGGAAATTTTTAAAAGTCCCTAGCTTAGAATCCGCATTTCACTCTTGTTCTGAAGTTTCAAACCACGTGTTTAAACATTATTTGTGAAATTTGTCATAGCCACTAGAGAACCCAAGACAATGTCCATTTCTGCTATATGTATATTATCAAAAATGCTATTTGAAAAGAACTTGTTGCTTACTTATTGCTGCATCTCCAGAAAACTACGATGTTCGTATGATTAAAATCATTGTATGCTTAGACAATTGAATGAAATTCAGCATCATATTCAAAAAACTCTTCAGCTCCAAACAAGCTGTATATTTCAAATCAGTGGCGTATTTAGTGGGTACGCTCCTGAGCCATAGCGTACCCCTTTGGTTTTTGGCCTTTGGTCTTTCGTCCTTCCCTTCGGTTGCACTTAATTCTTAATTAAAGACTGCTACGCCGACGTTAGCATTTTTGCTTGTCATCAGTTTGAGAAGGGTGATAACTTTTTTTGCTAGTCACTACGTTCTAGAAAGATAACCTATTTTTGTTTGCAGTACATAGAATAAAAGTTATTTTTCGAACTTCGTAAATTTCAGCGTACCCCTTTAAGCCTTTCTAAATACACCCATGTTTCAAATAAATCCAGCCATAACAGATCTAAATTAAACCTTCTGTTGTTGTCCAGCTGCATTATCTTATCTGACTACCGTACTAGTCTATAGAAATTATCAGTAGTGATGCTAATGATAATTAATATTTTGCAAGTTCTGCAATGGCTATATAATGCAATCGGCTGCATACATAATTATAAGAGTGGCTGTCTAAGTCCCAATGTCAATAATGGATTAAATATTTCATAATGGAGCAATTCATGAATGT
This sequence comes from Metaphire vulgaris, assembly GCA_018105865.1. Classification (NCBI taxonomy): domain Eukaryota; kingdom Metazoa; phylum Annelida; class Clitellata; order Crassiclitellata; family Megascolecidae; genus Metaphire; species Metaphire vulgaris. The sequence continues at coordinate 10,116,754 of CM030845.1, read as the reverse complement.
GAAGATTTCTAGTGTTTAATGTTTTGAACAGAATGGTGTGTATTCATCGTTGCCCTATGCTGTTATGGCGTTGTTCTGCATCTTCAGTGGGATGGTTGCAGATTTCATGATGTCGAGACCACGCTTCACGCATACCTTTGTACGCAAGCTGTTCACTTCTGTGGGTAAGTTTCCAGATTTCAGTTTGTCTCATGCATTTATCAATGTGACGCACTGCAGATGCTTTCTTGAGTGTTTATTAACTTACACCACTGTTATCAGCACCTTTTATTCAGCTACTGTATATCAGGGGGTTCTTAAACACATGGAGAAATTTCTCCGAATAATAGTTTTAAAAAATATGAAATACAGTAATTAAATTGAACTGCTGAATGTAGAGTTGTGATTAATTGCAGCTGTTAGGGTTGTTTGACTGAAGTGAAAACTGAGCTGTCAGTAGTATAATGACATATTAATAGTAAAAACTGGAATGGAAATTACACTTTGAATGTATGTCTCATATAAACATGCTTCAAATTGGTAATGATTCTTACTATAATGGTTTGCAAAACGAGTGCAACCTGATTGCTTATCATCATGTCCCATTATTCTGTTGCATCATTAATAATTTTTTCAACTGACCGGTTTCAATTTCGGTTTAGGTGCTTTAAAATGATAATTTCCTCATTGGAATGCTGAAGAAAAAGTTCATTATATACAGATCCCGAATCTATGAAATGTTATGTGCGTCTGCATGTTTCTGCACAGCGCTAAACACTAACTTTACTACGTTCATGAAAAAGTTTAAAACTAGAATCTAGCTTATAAGACTATGGAGCATGCGGTTGATGTGTAGCTGGTTTAAAATGCACCTTTTTGAAACAAACATCATAACAGCATTCATGCTATTGATACAACTGATGAGGCTCCGTAAGAAATGAAATATGATCTAACTGACTCAGCTGACACTGGCATGTTTATCTTGCCTATAGGTTATGGCGCAGAGGCAGTCTTTTTCTTTGTCCTCGCTTTGACGGAAGATCGATACGTCGCAGTCGTTTTTCTTACGCTCGGAGTTGGTTTAAGTGGCATTGCGATTGCTGGTAAATCACTTCGACTGATATTTTCAACGTTGACATTGATTTACATCTCTGATCGTAGGATATAAATATATTGTTAAAATGAAACAAATCACAGCCTCTTACTGTATGTCTTGTTTCGCATCAGTTGTGAGGTAGATCATAAAAAAACAAGAATTCAAGCTTACAAATGTTACACAAAATTATGAATGCTATCAATTCAGCAAATTAAATTAAAACTTTATTGGAGAATTTGCATGCCAATTGGGTCATAATAGTGAGTGTGAAAGTCAAAATGCCGAGCATTCACTCCAGTGTTTAATCTAGACTCCTGGACTCCGGGGGGAGGAACTGACAAAGCCGGGGGAATTCTGCTAAGGAGCTGCTGTCCATGTAGTATGCAAAAATTTCCGGGGGAATTTGAAATTTCCGGGGGGAAAGGGCAATCCCTCCCGAAACGGTCTAGATTAAACACTGATTCACTCATACAAATGATGGAAACGTCGTTTCCAGTAATTCTTTTGCTTCTTAGCAACACGACTATTGAGCAAAGTATGTCCATACTTTCATTCAGGTTGGCAGATAAATCACTTGGATCTGGCTCCGCGCTATGCTGGCATTCTGGTTGCAATAACAATGACGTTCGGCACCCTAGCCGGTGTCTTTAACCCATTGATCGTAGCCGCGATGACACGTGACCAGGTCAGATAAACCTTTGCATTACTCGTTTACTTAAGATGTTTTTTAATTTTTATCTTATTAGTAACAGTATATTTCAATTCAATCCAGTATCATGGGCTATTGATCTGAGTACATGAGTGAATTTATTCAGCTGCTAGTTCCAGGACACCACAAAACCAACTCAAGTCTTCCGCCCTTCTGAATTGAATGGGTCATTAGCGTCGCCAAGGGGGGCAAATGGGGGCAACTGCCCTCCAACATGCCCCAGACCACCTACCAGATTCGCGCAAATCCGGTGAGAAAGTTTTTTGTGGGGGTGGGGATGGGTAAGGAATCTCACACGCTAGCCCCCTTTTGCCCCCCCCCCCGACCAAAAATTCCTGACGGCGCCACTGGACTGGGTTAATGTTACTGCGGGGAAACAACGACTGAATGTATGGTAACGGGACTATCCCGTTGCTTCCAGTCAACAACCCCACTTTGCATAAGCTGGCTACTCCACTGCCAATAATTCTGTTATTTATTTAAAAGGTAAAGGTAGTCCCATACTGGAACGAGCGTAGGGTTTCCGGCGCTGATCTCCGGTACTAGGCAAGCAGCGACGCAGGTGGCTTACGCCATTAATCTAGAGTAGGTTGCCATTACTTTCTCTAGACCTGCGTTTTACCTTCGCAGCTCAGCGCTGCTACCGATTTATCGACGCCTAAGCGATGAACGGCTTGGTTGGCCGCCGGCACCACGATTAGATCCCGGGATGGTCATCCATCCAAGTACTAACCGCGCTCGACGTTGCTTAAATTCGGTGTTCTGACGAGAACCGGTCGCACAACGCCAAATAGGCCGGGTGTTATTTATTTACCAGAATGATATTTGAGTCAGACAATTGGGAGGAGGCCGGGACTCAGACCAGTAGAGAAAGAATTTTTAATTGTTCCCTTGCCATGCATAGAGTGGATCAGTGGAGGGAGTAGGGGGGGGGGGGTCAAGTAGCGGTGACCAGGAATGTCACACTTCCCTGCAAATACTGTTACTGTTAGTAATCGTGTGCCATGGCTGCCATCTATTCACCTGTGTTCCATTTTAGTTTAGCCTCTGTCAAATTCTATTTCGTCTCTAGAGGAGAATTTAAAAAGGCAACAATGTAATTACTTTCAGACGTTGGCAAACTGGCACAGTGTATTCTGGTTGACAGGCTGTGTAATGACTGGTGCGGCCATCTTTTACTTGGTCTTTGGCTCGGGTAAGACTGTTGTTATCATGTGTTTCATTGAAATTTTCCACATTACAGTGGTTATGATAAACATTATGCAACAGGAAGATGAAAATCATTTATTAGCAGTAGCGCTTTTAGGAAAATGAAACTGGGGAGGCAAAACTGAAATCTGGGGGCTACAGACCCTCTGTTCCAACATAGAACCGCCCCTGCTGCATAGAATTGAAATAAGGTCTGGAATCAAACAATTATAAATAATTGACATTGAGTTTCGTAATTATACTTTTTCTGGACACAAGGTTTATATACGGGATTATCAGTCCATGCATGATATTGTTAATCATATTGAGCTCCATTTCAGGAGATCGTCAGACCTGGGCAACACCAAAACCTCCTCCTCAGCAAGTGATAAGTAAGGGCGATCCGCTGGCTGCAAAACCCTACGGAGTATTTTCAGCACAATACAGTTGTCCTCCTTCGGTAAAAGAAGACACAAAGGATAAACCGGAAGCTGTCGATTCCACGTCTGATGACACGGAGGATCCGTCAGAGATGGATTCAACGGAATTCAATGGAAACGTTTCAGAATATACGGCGACCACAAAAAGACGCAAATCAGGAACCAGCAAGGAACGACGCGAAACTTGATGAAACTTCATAGGTCTAATTAAATCTTCTGTCTAACCTGCAATTATGTAAATACCGTAACATTAATGTTATCTCGCAGCATGTCATGCGTAGTAGGGGCCTACCAGGAAATGTTTTGTGTGCTCACCATGCAGCTATTGCTCAAAAGATAACAGTTGTAGGCCTACCGTCGGTCACAGACCTCGTAAAATTGTTATCATTGATAGCTGTTGTATCGTTGTATGTGTTTGTTCGTGTGCCCCGTGTTTGCGTGCGATAGACGTGGTCAGTGGTCACGTAAATTTGAGCTAGTCTTATATAATTATGCGCTTTTATAGCACCATTTCTAATAACCTTAGACATCAATCAATGGTAGGGGGCCATCCACAAATGAGTCAATGACGTAACGCACCTAGGGGATGGGGTCAAACTTTTGTTACGATGTGTGACGAGGGGAGTTCGAGAGAATGTGACGTAACGCAATTTTAACAATTTAGTAGGTGGCGACCTTTTTTGCTTGTCGGCAGATTCTGAAAGGAAAAAAGAGAGAATTACAAGGGAAAAGATGAGAATGACCTTTTTGCTTGTCAAGGTAGTTTGAAAGTCGAGAAGAGGGGGGTCGACGCGTTGTTATGTCATATTTTAGAGGGTCTGACTTTTTGTTACGACGCGTTACGAGGGAAGGGCAAAAAACCGCCAAAATTGCGTTACGTCATCTATGGATGGCCTCTAGCCTACTCCAAATCCTAAAAGTTAAAGACCAGGTCAATATAGATTTCAGTCAGTGGGAGCCGGCAAGCCTCGAATCTTGTTTTATCCAGACTCCAGGCCTTTGGGGGGATTGACTTGGCTGGAGGGGAAGAGACACAGTTCAATGCAAAAATTGTCATTGCTAGGATTTTGGGGAGATTTTTGTGGTTTTGGGGGAAAATCCTCTAACAGGCCTGGCTAAAACGCTGCCTCGAGTCTTCATTTGAAAGTGCCACAGAAAAGCGGTCTTGCCAGTTTCGGTTCTAGCTCTGGGTGCATTCATGAGCATTTAACAAAAGCAGCTTTTCGGACTTCAAATATCTGTCAAGAACGCCTGGATGAAGATTCTTTCTAACTTCGGGCTCTGCGCGCCCAAAATTTTAGCCTCAAACTCCTGTATTGGGCCGTCCATAAAATTGATCACGCTATTTTTGACCATATTGACCCATCCTGTCACAAATCTCAGATCCCCTCTAAAAGTACGTCACAAATCTCGGACCCCTCTTAAAGCGTCGTCCATAAATTGCGTCATTAGATGATTAGACTTCTAACAATATGTCATCAAAATCTGAAACAAACTACGGCATATCGCCGACATAAGCGAAAGTCTTTGCCGCTTTATGAAAAACTCTTTTATGTTAATATAAATATATGCCGTGATCCACAAAACTCCGATTATTATCCGACAAACATTCACATAAAATGCCGAAATCATCTCTAGTTTTTATCCCCTACGACGTTTTTCACTTTTTCACTTCCTGTTGCAACGATATAGTGAAGCGCCGACTGGTTATCGGTGGACGCAGTTAGAAATGTGCTATGCAAGCAATTCGTCCAAGTCTTAAACTTCTTGACAGTAGGCCTACTGGTCTCTTTGGCTTTTGTTCCGTAGCCTATATGTCGTGAAAGGGTGGCCGGTCGCAATATGTGATTTTTAAGTGGTTTGCCGTTTAGGAGGCTAAGTGCATGTAATTCAGCCTGTGTATAACTCTACACATTCAATAACCTAGTTTTCCGAGATAGTTTTCCGAAACAAAAAATACAATCTAACCACGCAAGTGTTTTTATTTTATTGCTAACGCACTGAGAAAAATTCGCACAAAGTAACTTTCATTAGTACAACCACAACCGACTTGAAATGGCCTACGTCCTCTGACAACCTGATTGACCAGAGTTTGTTCTAGGCCTTCTTGGGGGAGGGGGGTTCCTCTCCAACGTTTTAAAATCCCCCAAAGAAATTTATGTTGGCTGGGAGGATGGAAATCCCCCCCCCCCAAGTGTGGAGACTCAGACCTCCCCCCCAAACACCCAAACATTTCAAAATCCCCCAATGTCAAGGTGGCTAGAATAAACACTGGTGGCTAGAATAAGATTCACTGAAGATGCTGTTGGAGTGGATGATGAATAAAGGATATCAGGAACTCAAAGAAGAAGCAAGCAATCGATCGGAGTGGGAAAACTGGATACCTGGGCCTGTCGAAAGACATAAACACTGATGATGATGATGATGATGATGATGATGATGATGATGATGATGATGATGATGATGATGATGATGATGATGATGATGATGATGATGATGATGATGATGATGATGATGATGATGATGATGATGATGATGATGATGATGATGATGATGATGATGATGATGATTGACTGAAAAGCTCGCTTCCGACGGACCTCTCTACTGTTTTAATTCATCAAAACGAACTGGTTCTCACACATGGCAGACCCTACAGAATCACTCTAAAGGAGGGGGTTTGGAAAAGTTTGACAGTTGTTGACAGGGGGTAGGAGGGTGGGGTCAAGAGAAGTTGACGTCAACAATTTCACTTTTTTCAAATAATCAAAAAACAGGAAGTTTCATAGAATACTATCAGTGGCGTAGCGTGACTTTTGGGGGCCCGGGGGGCATCTTTGTCACGGAGGCCCCAAAGTTTCAAAATTTCGGGCTGACGAAGAAAAAAAAAAAAAAAAAAGGTCATCGCCTTTTCTTTTTTACCCTGGCGAGCAAAAAAAAAAAAAAAAAAAGGTCGTCAGCGCGTTCACTTCTATGGTTAGGGTTCAAAAGTTAGGGTTAACCCTAACCTAACCCTAGCTTAGACCCCTCTTTGGGGGCCCCCCCCCGCCCGGGGCCCGGGGGGCAGTCGACAAAGTGCCCCCCGCCCCCACGTTACGCCACTGAATACTATACTTATTACAATGGATAAAAGCATTAGAAAAAAGGTCATCACCACCACATTTTGACACTCGATGAGGAAAAAAGGGAAAAATGGTCATTACCACAAAAATAATAACCTTGTTATTGGGACCTGTCATTGATCTTGGGGGTAGTCAAGAGTTGTTGACGTAATTATGGGGGTTAAGTGAAAGTTGACAGTTGTTGACAAGAGGGGAGTGGGTCAAAAATTGCCCAAAAATTGTTGACATAATTAATGGACAGCCCCTTACAGTATTACTCAGACAACAGAAATGTCTGGTGGAGAGGAGAACGTACATTCCAAATGTTCCGCGCTAACTTTTTCCAAGAACTATCAAATATCGTCGAGGTCCGTATGCCCGCAGACACACGCGGTAAATAACCGGTAAAAAAGAAAAAGCGGTTTAGCATGGGTCGCCTTTGTTTTTCTTCCACAACCCCCGACGACATGTCCCAAAATAACTACCAGTATAATATATAAATATTTACCTTTGATTTGTTGGAATTGTCAGCGGTATCACCATCGAAACTGTTCTCCTGTTTGAAGGCGACACAGAGCGCACATTTCTAGGAAAATGCCAAAACTATTACGCTCCTATTGCAAAATCATATTGAAACATTGCTTGCCTATTGACTGCGATATAATGGCGTGATTAAAGGTATACAGTAGAACATCGTTAAAACGTACTTTTCGGGTCTGTTAAAATCGAGAACGACCTATCCGAGGTACGTTATATCCAATACCATCCAATACGATAGCGCAACACACGGGACCGTACATTACGATACTTTAGAACCGAGTATACCGTACGCTATAATCGAGTCCGTTATAACGGAGTTCCACTGTATCTGCAATAAACAAAAGAATTACAATTGTCAGTTTACAATTAGCGATGTTTATGACGTCACTATTTCTAAACGTCTACTGTACACGTTGCATTATTCAAACCTTGAAACTCTCGACGATCTTGAACTTTTTCAGGTAGGTCTGTAACAACAGTGGTTCTCAAATCGTGGTCCGCGGACCACAAGTGGTCCGCGGCGAAGTCCTAAAAGTGTAAATTAAAATTAGACATATATAATTTCCATGTGACTACTATACTAGCTAGGAGAAGATGTCAGAGAAAACACAGAGGGCGACCAATGACTTTGATGCTAGAGTGGCTGTTCGATCATACAGCAAAAAAACAGGCATGAAACTTGAAAAAGAACTCCAAAGATAGATAGGAGCGTGGAACCTGCCTTCGAAAGAGCACCTGATGATGATGATGATGATGATGACGACGACGATGATGATGATGATGATGATGATGATGATGATGATGATGATGATGATGATGATGATGATGATGATGATGATGATGATGATTATAAGGACTATTCGTCATTGCGTACGTTGCATCCGTGTCTTAATATATGGTCTATGGTGTGGGCTGCATATTTACGGAAATTACGGAAGACGTCGTCATTAGCTCTTCTTAAAAGGGAAATTAAATATATTTAAGCGAATAAAGGCAGAAATCATCTCTTCCAGAATGAATCCGGAATAGTGGGTCGATGAATTTTGTCGTAAATTAAGATGTTTCTGGTCATTCGAAGCCCCCTTTTCTATATTTGTTGATGTGTTTGGTATAGGGGCCTGCGTAGCCTACGTCTACTCCCATTTGAAGACTGTAGCACTTCACATATGTCATATGACGAATAATTTCGGGCACGGCTTCGCTGGGCTTCGTTTACTTTGGTTTGGCGAACGTAATCAATTTATGAACTTAGCGTTTGATTATTTTGTGCTTAGACTTATTATGGCATTATATACCGCTGTGCTGTATAGTGTAATGGCACGGTATACTGCTAAATGTGTTTATATGTATACTTGAAGACACAGAAAACAAATGTTATTTATCGACCAGAAATTGAAGTAGATGGCTATATAATTCACAATAGTCTTCAACGCAGGATAAACTTTACTAAACCACTCAAAATCCAGTTGTTGTTGTTGTTGTTATTATTATTATTATTATTATTATTATTATTATTATTATTATTTTATAAGCTCATTATTTGTGGTTAAGCTGAGGTAGCTACTTCAATGTAAGAATCATTAAGTTTCATTACTTTGTTCTTTGCAAGATGAATATGCTGACAGAATGCTTTTGCTCTTATGGTTTTGTGAATTATTTTGTAGCGATTATCTTTTCAAACTTTTATTGATTGGTGATTCTGGTGTTGGGAAGTCATGTCTTCTCTTGAGGTTTGCTGTAAGTAATTCTGTCACTTTTATTTATGTTCTAAGGGGCTGTCCATTAATTACGTCAACAATTTAGGGAGGGGATTTGAAAGTTTGACAGTTGTTGACAGGGGGAGGGGGTCAAGAGAAGTTGACATCAACAATTTCACTTTTTACAGATAATCAAAAAATAGGAAATTTCATGGAATACTACTTTTTACAATGGAGAAAAGCATGGCAATAAAGGTCATCGCCACCATTTTTTGACACTCGAGCAAAAAAGGGAAAAGTGGTCATCACCGCAAAAAATAATAACCGTGTGATTGGGACCTGTCATTGATCTTGGGGGGGGGGGTCAAAAGTTTTTGACGTAATTATAGGGGGGTAAGTGAAAGTTGACAGTTGTTGACAAGGGGCAGGGGGTCAAAAATTGTTGACATAATTAATGGACAGCCTCTAACTTCTATTGCACTGTTATTTGGTTTCAACTTCCTGAAGTTCCTTTTTTTTCTCTGTATGAAATTTTAAAATATTCAAACTTTATCAGTAAATTAAGTTCATTATTAGTGAATTGATTAATATCTATACTGGTAATGTAACTTTAGATGCAGTTATTGGTATGAAATAGTTTGTTGTCAATGCAATTATCAGATTTATATAACAGAATTGCAGCTTTGATCGTACAGGTCCATCAAGAGCTGTAGCAGGGCCTGAATACATGCTTTAATTATACTTTATTTTGCACTTGCATTTGACATGCAGATGCCTTCAGGGCTTCTTCATGTTCCTGGGGCCTGAGAATAAAAATGTACTCCTCTTCCATCCCTCTCCACAGCCCTGCATGACTTTTCTTTTGCTATGGTGTCTGTCATTATGTCAGAGATAAAAAAAATACTAAGTGAGGTGTTACATGTTTAAAGATCCGGACAAATTTTTTAATGTCTCTAGACTATTATTAAATTGTATATCAGACTGTAGAAGTTATATTTATTTGGATTTCACCAAGTAATTTTTTTGATTTCAGGATGATACCTACACAGAAAGTTACATTAGCACAATCGGAGTTGACTTTGCAAGTATTTTTGGTTGTCATTAGATTTAATAATTAAAAGATTAAAAGAGTTTATTGAATTTGTGATCCGTTGTAAAAGGTTTGTCCAACTTAGAAATTAGAAATATCATTGCAGTGCTAGTGCTTTTAAACCTTAAGGGATGCATAATTTAAGCATCTGCTTCAGGGCTTTTTTTGTAAAAAAATATTTTCCGGAGCGCAACAGTCGGAAGTCACTTGTCAACATGACGTAGTCACGTAGCTATATATATATATATGTATATATATGTATATATATATTTTTTTACTGCGTCAATCATGACATCTTGCTTAGCAGACTCAAGAGATGCTTTGGGCTTCGCGATAAAGTTCTCGAATGGATGAAGTCATATCTTATGAATCGAGTGTCCAGGGTGCTGTATAATGGCGTGCTTTCTAGACCCTCAAGGATGTTGTATGGAGTGCCACAGGGATCCATTCTTGGTCCTCTACTCTTCGTTATGTTCCTTAGTGAGCTGGAAGATGTGGTACTGAGACATCAGATCGAGGTGCACTTCTATGCTGACGATGTTCAGCTATATTATAGCCATAAACTGGATGGCTCAGTGGGTGTTGAAAGTTTATTCTCGAGCTGCATAAGTGATGTTGAGTCTTGGCTTTCTAGGAATAAACTTAAACTCAATCAGAGTAAAACTGAGCTGATCTGTTTCAGAACGGATAAACAACTGTCTAAATACATTTTCTCAAGTTTGCGACTGGGTAATAACGTGATTGTGCAATCTGAGGTCATTAAAAATCTTGGAGTCCTACTTGATGAAAAGCTAACGATGACTAATATCAGCAGAGTGGTCGCTCAGAGCTTCTACGAGCTACGGCAGATTGGATCAGTCATATCCTCGCTGTCGGCTGAGGCTGCAACAGCCTTAGTGCACTCGTTTATTGGAACTAGGCTCGACTACTGCAATAGTCTTTTATACTCAATAACAGAAACACAACTAAGTCGACTACAATCTGTGCAAAACGCTGCAGCTCGACTTATAACAACCACACCTCGTTTGTCTCATATAAAACCTGTTCTGAGAGCATTGCACTGGCTTCCCATGAAATTAAGAATTCTTTACAAAATCAATTTGTTGGTTGACAGCTGTCTCAGAGAGTCAGAGGTGAAGCACCGCTCTACCTGAGAAATGATTGTAGGGTCATCGATGTAACTCAAAGATCAATGGTGCTTAGGTCCAACGACTCAATATTGCTGATTGTCGACAGAACTCGCAGGAAAACTGGAGATAGGACTTTCAGGGTATCCGGTCCTCGGAGTTGGAACTCCCTTCCTAGGACATTACGGGATCAACCTGTCTCTCATGCCGTCTTTTTGAATAGGCTTAAGACGCACTTTTTTCAATCTGACTTTTGACTTAGCGGCGCATTTGTAAAAATAGTGCCTGCAATTTCAGTATCTATCTATCTATATATAATGATTATAATCAATACAATACAACAATGTACAATTTTCTATTTAATAATTTAATTTTGCAAAAAAACAGTTCGTATTTTCCGGAACGCGGTCCAGATTTTCCGGAGCACCGCTCCGCCTCGCTCTGGCACAAAAAAGCCCTGATCTGCGTGTATTTTATTTATTTTAAAAATTTTGCAATGGGTTATTGCAACTCCACTGGGTCTATGCTGGAAGAAAGTATTACGAATTCATTTCTTTGACATGCAGATCTTATCTCCAGACCAGCCTATTCTGACCTGTAATTATATTAAAGAAGGGCAATGTTAATTTGTACTCTTTTCAGAGAACCACTGAGAAGTATGTCAATGTTTCTTCACTTTTTTGACCTGGCTTTATGAAGGCACAGAGGCACAGACCTGTTCATTCTATTTCTTTGTCACCTTTCCCTCTACCAAGAAAATGTAAGCTGTGCCTGTCCACGGCTGAGTCTAGTGGGGGGTGTATTAAGAGCGACAAAATTGCCCACTTTTTAATTTAGAATAACATTACATTATTTCTCAGATCGAAAATTAACGATGATGTGCAAATTAAAACAGGTTTTCTGTGTAAAATGTATAATATTGTCATATATCAAAGTATAAGAATGCTTGTGCTGAATTTTGTTTCAGAAAATTCGTACAATTGAATTGGATGGAAAGACAATCAAACTGCAGATTGTTAGTTGCATTCTAACTCAGAATTTATATTATCCATTTGTGGGTGTTGCTAAATTATAAGTCGGCATAGTGATGGCATTGGCATATACAGTAACTACTGAACGATGGCATCTGGTTTGGGTGATTGATCTGCGAACTTAGTTACATGCGTTTTACTATTTTCGCTAATTGTCTTGATTTAGAATGTTGTTTGCCTTTATGAAATTTCTATTACAAAATACTTGAGCACAATGTCTGCTTGGTCTGAAGTCTTGAACTTATGCCGATGGCCTACAGTTTGGGTCTCATTTTGTTTGATTTGATTTGTTTCCTGTGAATTCTTAGTGGGATACAGCAGGTCAAGAGAGATTCAGAACTATAACATCCAGCTACTATCGAGGTGCTCATGGAATCATTGTTGTTTACGATGTCACTGATCAGGTGTGGCATCATGTGATGATTTAAATTAGCAGAAGAATTGAAAATGCTGCTTTTTCATTGGCGTTATTTTCGAGAAACTTTGTTATTAATTTTTTAAATAAAATACTGTATCAGATTTATGAAGAAATGCGACAAAGCTTTAATCAACAGATGTTGATGTTTAAATGTCATAATGATGGTGTAATGCCAGTGTTTTGTGGTTTATTGTAGGAATCTTTTAACAACATAAAACAGTGGCTAGGCGAGATAGAGCGTTATGCAAGTGAAAATGTCAACAAGCTTCTTGTTGGAAATAAATGTGACTTGACTCCCAAAAAAGTGGTTGACTACACGACTGCCAAAGTTAGTTACTTTTCTTTGCTCCTGCCTTGCTTTTTTATTGACCATTTTTGTACTTATTCAGAGAAATTTCAGATTTTGGCAAATTTATATATTTCAGAAGTTGAAGAATGTGTGTCATAGTTTTGGTTACATATCAGAATGACGGAATGCGTCTACATTAGTGAACCACTGCCGATTATCGCATTGTGCTTCTTCAATTTTGCAGGAATTCGCTGACCATCTCAGAATCCCATTCTTGGAAACCAGCGCTAAGAACGCGACGAATGTGGAGCAGGCGTTCATGACGATGGCAGCTGAGATTAAGAACCGCGTCGGTCCGCTGTCGGCCGGCACAGACAACAAGCAGAATGTAAAGATCAATCCAAGCACACCGGTGAAGCCGTCATCGGGTGGATGCTGTTGAGATTTAGGCGATGAAGATTACCTTCGAAAGTACAGTGGAATTTATGTGCGTGGGACTTCTGGGCATCTTATCCTGTCCTGTGGTGTTATACTTCAGTCAGCTTCTTTGACCAATGACATACTGTCCACATTGTTTGGAACTGGTAGAAATTTCATTTCGGTGCTTAGTGAACACCAAAAACTATGTTATCTTAGAAGTCTTGAGATCAATATTAAACTTTTATGGTTCGGACAACTTTGTCTAATCAAATAAGTAATATAAAAAGAAAGGGATATGCTATTTTGTGGTAATTATTTTCAGCATCGACAGCAGAATGTCATTATTTGTGGCCGTTTGGTATGCATTCAGCACTTACCAGCCAGTTACTAGATTACGCTTGTTTTAACTACTTATGAGTTCATCATCAGCCATTTGCATTAGTTTCAGCAGTTTTAGTTGCCTAAGGCTCCTTCAGTTCTAAATTATCTGAAATGGAACTTACTCTTATCTCTGGTATTCTGTAGTGTTTGGTGGGACCTTGTTATTTGATTTTGATAGATCGTGTATTTTCTGTCGGCAGAAGTCTTGTAGCCGAGATTTTCCACTGCGTGTTTTAGCTAATGCTCAAAAGTATCTCACATTTCCACAGGTCGTTTTTTTCGCATGTTAACACTCACACTGCTAATTGGCATGGCTTTCACCTTCAAATATTTTTCACAAATATTTCAGAGAAATCGGCAAGTTATTTTCAAATGCTTTTAGGTAACTTTAGGAGGTCCATTTACACACATTTTGACATATTGTGCACTACTTTTGCTACTATGGTTAATAAACTATGCCTATTATACCAAAATTACCTTCTTCGTGGTATCCATCAGGGCTGCCAACGGAAATTCTGGGCCCCTGGGCAAAGTAGTTTTGGGCCCCTAGAAAGTTTGAAAACTGGTGATGACTTGTTTGCTTGTCAGCGTCTCGGCAAGCAATTCTTTAGACGGGCCCCACCTGCCTTTGTTTAGGGTTAGTAACCCTAACCTAACCTGCTTGGGCCTCATACAGATTGCCGGGTCCTTGGTTATTTGCTCCCTCTAGGCGGCCCTGTTATTCATCCCTCTAAAATCTCTTTGGAAGTGTTTTCTTATGTATAATTGGTGTCCTGGATTTTCACACATTCGCAGAAATCATTTATAATCAATTATGTATTTCCAGTAGTCTAATAAAGTATTAGCAAAGTACTATTTTATATACTTGCATATGCCAAAATCTTTAATTTATTGGTAGTTATGTTTAGTGGCTAATATTATGTATACTACGTAAAAAACATTGACTTTTAATAAAAGTTTTGTAGAGCTTCAAATGCAGGATCCAATGATATATAACAGTTTTCCATTTTTCTGAGGCTGAGTTGAACAGCCACACCCGTAATAAAGGGTATGGTACTATGGTAGTTCAGCTTTCTTAAATAGTATAGCAGTGTGAGAGTTAATTCATAAGATTTAGGCCATTAAACATTTATAATTCTTAGTTGATTAACTTTGTTCCTAAACTACGACTTTGTTTCATTTTTACCATTTCAGTTAATAATTTTCTGGTTATGATTTTATAAATTTGGCCGTTGAAACCATCTAAATGAATTTTTATTTTCTCAGTAGCACAAAATTTTGTCAAATAATGTCTCTGTAATTATTTAAATTACCAATATTGTTTGTGGATTGGTTAGTCTAGACAGAAGCCTGGTTTGAAGTAGTTTTGATTCAAATAGTCTGCTCCTTATAAGTTATTGGTGACAGTTCCTAATGTCCATATGATTTTATGAGTGATGGAAAAAAAGAAATTCTACGCACATGTTGTCTTGCCATCCAGAGGAGGGGCACTAGTTCTGCTGCATTTTGTCTTCATTGTCAGTAAATTTATAGGCGAAATAATTTAAAATCGATCGACTATTTTAGCTATTCTGCTAAAGTGATGAAATGTGGATGAATTTTGTGCTGTGACTAGTTTCTTTATGCTTTGCATTTATTTTTTGGAATGTGGCTAAAAATAGATTTGTATGAAATTCTAAATTATGTGAATATATTTAAATTAACTAACTTGTTTTCCTGCTATTAATTGGCTGAGTTAGCCTTATATTCCCAGTTTGTGAGCAAACGAGAATATGTAAAATAAATTTTGTCATGCCTTGTAGATGGACAAATTCTGACATGTTCTGCTTCTGTGTTTGTAATTGTAAGTTCATTTCAACTAATTTCTCTTTTTAATGTCTTGTTAATTGTACTAATATGATTAACATGTAAATTGCTACATACAGAAGCTTGTTGTGACAATTGAAAAGTTGGTTGTGCTGCATAAACGGAACTTGTTAACTTCTTGGTTGAGGTGATGAACGCCATCTCTGTTGCCATTATCCGTAGTACTTTTGGTTTTCTCATTAAGGGTTATCCCCACAGTTATTTTCATTATCATGACAGTTTTGTTTTCTCTATAACATATATCTTTGAAAGGATTTAATCAAGAAAGCAAACTCTTGTTCCTTTACCTTTATAAGGCTTTATTATTTGGCAAAAAACTATGTCGACAATTCTAATGTTTACCCTGACTTGGTTTACAAGCAAATTCCCGATGCACATGGTGCCTGGTAGTAAACCCATGTAGACGGCTGTTCTAGGCACCGAACAAACTAACTCTTCCATGATTTAATTTTACTTTCAATCCTTTTCATACGAATTTTTAATTGTACGTATAAGAATCTTTGCAGAAGGTGCTTGGAAGTTAAAAATTGTTCCTGTCATATTCAGTTAGCTTTGCCTAGGCCCCTAACGAACTAGCAAAAGCATCTATCTATCAGTGCAATTAAACACTGAACTCAATGGGGGTGTCCCCCATGTTAGCATCTTACAGTCAACAACACACCAGCATTCTCCAGCCCCTCCCCAAAGTGATAACATTTTCTATTTGGTTTTGCATGAACCTCACAAATAATCTAGAGTCTCCAGATCAAAATACGGGGCTATATTCAAATCTTGAAATGTGGAGCGAATTTTAAGACTACTGGCATATAACAGCTATTTAGTTATATTCAGACTACCGGTATATAACGGCTATTCCCCACCCCATTAGATGAAATTTTCCTTATGTTTACACGATTCTCACGACTAGTCTTGCCCTGAATAGAGAAGGTCCGAAACCGTGCCACTCTTGTGGTTGCGCTAACAGACATCAAGATAGATGCATGTCCCTTTTATTCCGACTACAAGGTTTGTAGAGGAATTTTCCTTCGTGGCTACACTAATGCAGCTCAGTGATAAATGCTAAAACCAGGGACTTAGCTAGGCATGGGCAGGATTTTAGGTGGGGGGGGGGCGAAGCCCAAGATTCACTCCCCTTTCTTCCTTTTGAGCTTGCAATGCCATTCGGGCTTGACTTCATTTGGGGGGGTTAGCTTCAGGTTTTGGGGGTTTGAGCCCCCAAGCCCATTTCTAGCTACGTCCCTGGCTAAAACCCATGGCCTATGCTTGCAAAAATTAAGTCTATCGTAATCATTAGCGTAAACTTGGATGTAAAAGAGGGTGCCCCAACCCCCATACAATAGAACTTCGTTACAACGGACTCGGTTATGGCGTAGACTCGGTTATAAGCCTAACGCACCGCACTGTACGGTCTCGTGTTATGCGCTACAGCATTGGATGGTATTGGATATAACGTACTTCAGATATTATGTACTATATTTTACACTCCCGCTAAGTACGCTATAACGAAGTTCTACTGTACTTTCCCCTCCCCATGGTAACCTCTAAAAAATAGAAGTTTGCGCCTATCATCACAACAGATCACATCTGAGAATGTACGCTTGTTCTGCCAGACAGGGTTATTTCCAGGATTGTAGGATTGTGAATTTGGGGGGTGTCGGGAAAATCCGGGAGGGGGTGTCGGAGTTTGGAAGTCTCTGCCAAAAAAGTCTGACAAGCAAAATAAACGTTATCCACTCTCAAAAAACCCTGACAAGCAAAAAAATGGTCATCCGAGGATAAAAGTTGGGGGGCGTCCAAGCCTAATTAATATGCATTTTGTTACATACCATTGTCACATTACCAAATTTTAGGGGTGTCGACCTCAAATGGGGGGATATTAGGGGGTGTAAAAATTAATATCCCTGCTGCCAGACTAAGACTGCACTGACAATTACGGGGGGAAAGGTTTTGTATGAAAACCCCTACACCAAAGTATAGGGCTATGTATCGCAGTCCGCACCAAAGTAGAACTCAATGGATAGACTCTGCGTCCTGCTACCATCAAGGACACGCAAGCAGAGTCTAGCAGACCAGACACTCGTCCGTCAGTAGGTCGCCTACCCGAGGGCCATTCTGTTGCTCGGGCGAAGGCGGGGGTACAAAGGAGGGGTAACGACGACCATGCGATGGCCCATGGGTGATTGGCAGCAAGAGGTCACCGCTATTACGGCGACCGACTCGGCAATTGGTTGTCTTCGAAGGCCACGGCTGCCTCAGCTATCGACTGCGACAGGACCCGGCGGCTGGCGGCTAACCGCCCGGCCGAACTCGGCCAACGGAGCCTCCTCTCTCCAATGACCTCAGCGGGCAACGGCGGCCGGCAAACTAGGAAAACGTTCAAGCTATCCAACGACCAAACGACTGTAGACGAGGGAACGGAAGTCATCGTCGGAGGAGGTAGGGATTTTTATTGATAGCAGCAGTCTTCGCCTTTTATCACTTTCCATACAGCATGCCAACATATCATCGAACTATTGCTGATAACACTGCTAGTTGCACGTTTTGCATCTGAAGGCGACGCTGTGAGTCCATACTTTTCGGTCAGTCGTTGTCGGGTGCGTTTTCGCTTCGACGTCTTTCCCGCATACTTCGTAGAAGATAACTTAGAAAATTGGTCAAAATAGTGCGTCCGCTTTTGCTGCTGTGGTGTTCACGCCAGTGCTGTCGGCCTGGCCTGGCCTGGGCCTGTGCCTAGAGTAGAGAGTCGGACGAGGGGGCGGCGGGGAGGTGGGGGGGGATCATCGCTATGGGCCATACGGCACACTGCTCTGCCGTGACGTAACGTTACTGGCTACTGCTATAAAAAAGCAGCTTGGCTGTCGTCGCGTTTGGCCCCAGGGCCTGGCTCGACCGGACCACGCTAAGTTCGCGGCGAATCGGCCCTCTCTCCCTTTCTGTCTGCTCCTATTGCTTCGGCAGCCTCCTGCGGGGTTTAACGAACGCCGTATAATAGGGCGGATTTTCCCACAGCAACACTTCGGAGGATTTTTTGATTAGACGGACAGTTCCATATAGTTGGCGTTGCTTGAAAGTCGGAGTGATTGTTTTTTAAGGTGATCTCTACTGATCTAATCGGCCTAAATGTGAAGCGGTCGAATATAAATAAATTGAATTTTGCTCATCACAAAATTCAGCTCCCGGGGCGGCACCAAGTATGGGCTTCTGACCGCTTATATCCACTTCCAGTCCGGAATTTTTGCTATCTCGCAGACGCTGACGAGCAAAGGAAAGGTCATTGAACACAATTTCTTTGGAAAGGCGCCATCAAAAAAGCACCGAAATAGCACGTTTATGTTACTTCGCCACAAAATTAGCACTAGGCTAATTTTCTGGGGTGCACCTGTGCACGTTACTTCTGTAGGTACTTGTGTGATGGACGTCTGTCGGTATTGCTTTCTGTCCTGATTTGAGGCAGTTCTACCCAGCCCCGCCGAGAGGAGGACACGGGGTTAGGAGGGCCGGAAGGATCCGCAATAATGTTATTTCATGCAAATAGCAGCAATACTATTTATTATTCTGAGCTATGTGCGGCTTAAGGGGGCTCGATGACGTTGCAGCGTGTCTGTAATGTCTTGAAAAGCAGTGCTTATTCTAGCCACCTTGACATTAGGGGGAAGTTTGAAGTGTATTTTGGAGGGAGAAGGTTTGTCTCCCCAAAAATCTTGACAAGCAAAAAAGGTCACCCTTATATTCTTTAGATTTACTTTTATCCTCCTCGGATCCTCGAATGTGGTAACAAGCAAAAAATGTCACCTTATTTATATTTCATTCATTCATTCATTCATCCATTCCTAGGTATTTATAGTGTCCATGTCCTTCTCCAATGCTCTGACGAACAAAAAATGATCATCCTTATATTTTCCCCCTCTCAAAAAACCCCACTCGTCACACTTTTGAGGGGGGATTTCCATCCCCCAATGCAACATATAGAAATTGGGGGGAATTTTAAAACTTGAGGGAATCCCCCCAGAGAAGGCCTAGAATAAACACTGCTTGAAAAGTCTGAAAAACAAAAAAAGGTCATCACCACTTTTCACACTTGATCTTTATATTTTTGGGGAATACCGCGGAACTTCTTTAAGGACAAACTTTCTTTTTTTAAAATAAGAACTTTAGAATGTTTAGGGGCCCGTGACTGCTCTGCCCAGGCCCCCAGGGTCCCGGAATTTCTCGCGACGGGCCTGGTTCACCCAGCAGCAACGAACTGAGGATGTATAGGCCTATCGCATAGTAGCTTAATTTTATCCAGGGCCGTTTTAAAGTCTTCGTAGGCCCTAGACACTCTCATGTTCGTATTTTGTAGGTTGTCCACTGCTTAAATTGGCAACTAAGAGCCAACAGCTCAAATGCTCACTGCTCATCTTACGCTGTTTACAATTTAGCAGGGACTGTTAGTCTGTTAGAGCGACAACGTTATTAAAATTTCATCTGCAATTTCTGCCATATGTTTTAGATGAAGTATATAGGCCTACTAGATTTGCGTTTTCAATGCTTTATTTCCCGATTTTCGTAGGTTCTGAAACCTTCGTAGGCCCCAGGCACAGTGCCTACTGTGCCTGGTGCATAAGAAGGTCCTGATTGTACTTGTAATGTTATGCAATGTAATGCAATATAAAGGGACTGACTGAACTGAGTGTGAAAGTAAAGTAGATGGGGACAGTTCATTCCAGACAGTCAATTCCAGACAGACAGCCAGACAGATAGACAGACAGACAGACAGACAGACAGACAGGAGGACGGACAGACAGAGAACTCTGGTCGACTAATAGTGGCACCTAATGAATGAAGTTCTAGGCTGGAAGATTTTGTTTTATGCTGTTAAACTTGGCACTACCGGTATATCTTAGCCTCTGTTCTGGAATAGGGAGAACATTCGAAAAGAACTTCCAATTCTATGGCGGAGCCGCATTCGCATATTTAAAGCTGTTGAGTACAATGTTCCCTCTAATTTTTCGAGACCGTGAGCGCACCAGATTTTTCGTGAGCGGAAATAGTTTCGTCATGAGCGCTTACATCAATATCAATCAATCAATGCTATATTTTGTATACCAGTGGTGCACAACCTTTTTCGGCCGCGGGCCACTGTTATATTTCTGAAATCCTTCGGGCCAATCGGGGGCCAGACTCAACTAACGACTGCCATTTATGTCTTTGCTTCAAGTTTATTACAATTTAGTACAAACTCACTTTTTAAGTTGGGATACATTGTACACTACTGTAAAGTGTCTTATACAATATCAGTACAGTAAGGCATGGTTATGCCTTTATATAAGTTTCTAAACATAAAGTTTATAGTTATACGCTATGTTAAAGTTAATCATATTTAGCAGAATCTAAAGTATTCTTATACTAGTCTTATAAGACTTATAGAAACAGTTCATAATCTAACGTTATAGGCCCAAACTTAGTGTACAATAACCGAAACACATTGGACCATTGTATCTGTCACTAGCAGTTTTAACTTTGTCACTAGCAGTTTGAAAGTTTGAAACCAGGAAGTCAGTGTGATGGCTGTTTGCACCTCTGCAACCAGCTTACAGATATCGATTGGCATAGCAGTCATACAACGTTTTTCTGCAGCTAAGCAAACAGTGACCCAGTCTACTCGTCATGACCGCAGCAAAATTTAGAGATATGAACACTATAGATTTAATTTTTAACAACATCCTGGGCTTTAAAACCGTCACGAACGGCATTGAGAGAAGGCATGACATATTGGTATTTTCATTTAGTTCTCGCGGGCCACATGGCGAGTCGTCGCGGGCCGGACATTGTGCACCACTGATGTATACCAATAATAAATGTAAGAAATTAAACAGTACTTATATCAATATATTTCAAATTCAATATATCGTTGGCGAAAATGAAAGTTGTTCAAAACCTAATTAAGAAGTAAAGCGATTTGATAAAACTAATATATACTAGATTTGTTCACGTCTGTCTTTAGTCAAATTAATTATCAAGCAAAATGTCATAAATGTGTACTAATAATCCCGGTGTCCTTGATAAATTGACTCACGTATGAAATGTGTAACCCAAATCACCCAATGGGCGCTGTTCATATAATGGCGCCTATTATGCAAATTTTTAGCTGCAGCCTGCAGGCTGCGCATGCGCACAAATATCAGCAGATATAAACGACACTGATTGGGCAAAACAAACGCGTTGGCGTCTAGGGATAAATAAACAACCACGACTAACTCTGCTCATGCCTAAATAGATAAATCACCTCAGTCAAATGAACCTACCGAAATCATACTTTTGGGAAACGTACGTAATACCCGTTGAGTAAAATAAATTGTGCGCAAACAAAGAAATGTTGTGCGCGCTACCACTTAAATTCGTGCGCGCGCGCGCACGCGCGCACCTTAGAGGGAACATTGGTTGAGTAATATTACAGTCAGACCGCGTGGACTCCGGTGTGCATACTGTAGGCTACATTAGAGACTTCATGATTTTGTCATTTATTACCGAGTGGCTGCATGCTATGACCTCCCCAATAAAATTTCTCCTCGGTTTTCAAGAGATCCCACGACTGGTCGCAGCCCGAATAGGATATCCCACCCCGAATTCCACTCGTGGCTATATGGCTAATGAAACTTAGACAGGGCAGCAAATACGTTTGCATATTATTAAGTTTACGCTCTTTCGGCGAATATCGTGGGATTTTACGGGTAAAACGACCGCGGTAAGAAAAAAACCTGATCGAGAATAAGAGGTAATCCAGACAAACAGACCTGTAACATTTCAGCTGATGGGTTCTACGCCCACGATCAGTGGCGGTTCCACGTGGGGATGAGTGGGGATGCATCCCCACCGGACTTGGCTTTTTCGCTTGTGAAACCTAATTTTGGGTAAAAGTCTAGTAAAACTATGGGGAAAACAGCGGATGGTCTTTTTTGTTTGTCAACCTATTTTTTCAGTTAAGGTGTATAGCGTAGTAAAATTATGGGGGAAATTCCCTTTTGTCAGCCTTTTCCCGCAAAATTTATTGATTTTCCTTCTCTTTTCATCCACCCACCCACCAACGTCCTATGAATTCATTTCATCCCCCACCAATAAATACGATATGCATTTTGGGAACTGATAAGAAAAGGCGTCGACGGGAAACGGAAAATGTTAAAGAAATTACGGAAATAGTGAATTTTTGTTGCGACCGTTTCTAAAATTCGCAAATTTTTGTAAATCTGATTTTTAAGTCGCTTCTTGTCTACCCTTTCTGCATGCGAAATAGCCTTACTACAATAGGCCTACAATAATAGGACTACACATGTATTGTCGTCAGATAAAATCGCGACCCTCTGCATTCCATTTTCCACCAGCGTCATGCACTTCTCTTCGCAGAAAGGTGGTAAAACGCCGATCACGTACGGTATTGGCGGGGCTTGTGTAGGCATACTAGGCCCCCTAATAGGCCATGCAGATGACGCCGAGACCTCTCTGGCAACTTGACTCCGCTGTGGTATCGACTTATGAGGCCCGCTTTCCTTCCTTTTTTGGTAGTTCTTGATTCCAAGGAGATCATGTATCATCCTCTGAGTCATCGGATCGACATTTTAAAAGTACGTTTGTGAGGTCTCGGCGCAACGACCATTAGCTGCTTGCTGCTACCACTGCTGCTGCTGCTGCTGCTGCTGCTGATGATGAAGACGAAGACGACGAAGATGATGACTTGATAAAGCGCTAACAGTAATTGTCGTAGGCCTATTAGTGACCTAATTTGAGTTGTGTGTGTGTGTGGCCAAATCGTGAACTTATGCTATTTTTAAACGGAATCAAGTAAGATTTAGCGGCTTCGTGGCACCAACTGCTGAATGCTTAATCAGAGCCTTTGGCAACGAAACATGCCACAATAATTATAGGTGTCTAGATCTCTTATCTGTCTAGATCTCTAGATCTCTTATGTCTAGATCTCTTAAAAAGAGATTGGTAAAAACATTGATATGGAGTGTGGCGTTGTATGGGGCGGAGACGTGGACAATGAGAAAGGAAGATATAAAACGATTAGAGGCTTTTGAAATGTGGATTTGGAGGAAAATGCTAAAAGTAAAATACACAGAGCATAAGACAAATGAGGAAGTCATGAAGGAGATAGAGGAAGACAGAAGTCTGTAAGATACAATCCGGAAAGGACAGAGAAATTGTATGGGACATGTCCTCCAGCATGACTCTCTACTAAGAACAATAATCGAAGAAAAAATTGAGGGAAAGAGTGAGAGGTAGACCGAGAAAGATGATGGAGTGGATGATGAATAAAGGATATCAGGAACTCAAAGAAGAAGCAAGCAATCGATCGGAGTGGGATAACTGGATACCTGGACCTGTCGAGAGACAGAAACACTGATGATGAGATCTCTTATTAATTATCAGCCACTGCATTTTCAGCTGCGCTGGAATGCGCTTAGTTTGCGAATGTTCCAGCATAAGCTGTCCAAATTCCCTGACATAGTGCTTTCAAGGCCCAAGTGTGGGCGATCCAATGTCAAGTAAAATCGATGCTATTGCAAGGCAGCAGCAGCAGCAGCAGCTTAGTCTCTAAATGGCCGTCTAAAGCTCATTTGAATGCCTTAAGGATTTGCGCAAGGGTATATATATAATCCTGGGTTAAGCCCTGGTGTTTGTCGAAGGATTGCATATAGTTATTGCGTTGAATGAGACTGAATGAGACTGGGCCTATTGCGCGATTTTGATCTTTGAAAGTTTCCACAACACTTCGTGACGCCGTTATTATAAAACGACTTTTCAAAAAAAGACCCGGACAGATCAGTGAACACCGGATTAGACCCGATGTAGTTTACCTGATAAAAGTCCAAACGGCCACGACGTGCGTTCTGCCAGCGTTACGTAGTCTTACAGCGTCTGGTCTCGGGGCCGGCAAAGGCGATGGGGGAGGAGGAGAAGGAGAAGGAGGAGGAGGGCAGTTTGACGGTGGTGATGGTGGGTTCTCTTGGATGGCGTGCTATACCCAACACTCTTAAATGTTCAGTGTA
This sequence comes from Metaphire vulgaris, assembly GCA_018105865.1. Taxonomy (NCBI): domain Eukaryota; kingdom Metazoa; phylum Annelida; class Clitellata; order Crassiclitellata; family Megascolecidae; genus Metaphire; species Metaphire vulgaris. Next base: position 10,092,356 of record CM030845.1, on the reverse strand, counting down.
CAGTAAATTGGCTTTGGACAACCGGTCGATGATAGTGATGGTAGTTGGTCTAAAGGTCTCCTTCGGGCGCTTATAGAGGCAGCAGAATAGACTGCCCGACAGACAGAGGGAGGGCGTGGTCCGCGGTTGGGCTTTTATATTGTTTTCGTCCTGTTGATTTCGTAAGCCTGCGTCGTTCGCGCGAGGGAGGAATATTAGGAAGACGGACGCGCACGAACATGCAAAGGGACAGATGGCCAGAGATCGATGCAGACAAACGCACGCAGCGACAAGTAGGCCAGAAAAATGAAAAAGATTACCGAACGTGTTGCGCTTGCCCACGTCTCTGAAGACGATTTTTTGGACAACTGTTTAGGGCCATGACTAGGCCTATAGACTATCAGTTAAACATACGAAGTAGGCGTAGCGTATAGGCATAAATCTACTTAGGCTTCGCACAAGCTGCGGAGGTGAACGAGCGTTCCGCTAACCTCATCTTAGTCTTAATCTCAGCTTCCAGAATAAACTGAGATGTCGCGTGCGGTCATGATTGCCATGTTTCCGCTATTGAGTTAACGTTTAAAAGCATTTCAGCGCTCTAGCAACTCTTTACTGTACAGTGTTTTATCCAGGCCTGTTTTTGAAGGATTTTCCCACAAAACCACACAAATTCCCCCAATCCCAGCACTGACAAATTTTTGCATTGAACTGTGTCTCTTCCCCTCCAGCCAAGCCCAAGTCAATTCCCCCAGTGGCGTAGCGAGGGGCAGATGGGCGAAGTGCCTCAGGCGGCACTTGCTCTAGGGGCGGCACTTTCGAGATTCTTAGATTTGATGCTTGTCAGAGACTTTTTTGGAGAGAAGATAACGTTTTTTGCTTGTCGGAGACTTTTTTGGAGAGTTTGTCAGAGACTTTTTTGGAGGAGAGTTGATAACGTTTTTTTGATTGTCAGACTTTTTCGGAGAATTGAGGGCGGCACTTTTTTCTCGCCCCGGGCGGCACTTTGCCTCGCTACGCCACTGATCACCCCCAAGGCCGGGAGTCTGGATAAAACACTGGCTTTACATATTCCTTTGGCGACCAGACAGAAGATCATCGGCATAGCCACGGGAAGTGGGGAGGGGTGGACCCGCGCCCTATTCCCCAGTGGAATCAATCGTGGATTCGTGCAAAAACGTTGAAATTTTTTCGGGTCGTGGTGGTGGTAGGTAGGTAGGTAGGTAGGTAGGTAGGTAGGTAGGTAGGTAGGTAGGTAGGTAGTAAAATGATTGGAAATGAATCGATGTGTGGACCTGCTACTTGATGACGTTTTTGCTTGTCCTTTTCACTCGAAAATGCAGACGACCCATATTCCGGAACCCTGGCTACGCCACTGCAGAAGATTATTGAAAGTCGAGCATTCATTCTAAGCAACTAGGCTATAGACTAGCCCACGTTTATGAAAAATAACGGACCCACATGCTTAGAAGTTGCCGCCCCAACTGCCCGCCCCTCCAGTTGCCAAATCTTGGAGCCGCCACTGTGTTCGGTCATAAATGGACGATGTTCAACTTCAGCCGATTTAAGCCAGATTAGTTCTGCCTGTGTGTATTATGATGCGTCGATTCGAATCCATTGCCTTTGTGAAATCTTACATGTTTTAGGAATTTCTGGAGTAAATGCGTAAGAGGAAGTGTACAGTCTCTATGTCAGGGACGTCATTTGGGGGGGCAGGGGGTGGCATTTGCCCCCCCTGATTTTGAGGAAAAAAATTTTTTTCTTGTGTTATTTAGTATTTAGTTTTTTACATGTCCTAAAGGACCCTGATATGATGTGGAGTAGTCTAGTCTGAAAAGTAACTAACCGTATAACGGCTGACGAGCAAAAAAAAAAGGTCGTCAACTTTTTCGCAAACTTGTAACTTGTCAGGTCAAAAGTGTTTTGCCCCCCCCCCTGAAAAACAGTGAAATGACGTCTCTGCTCTATGTGTTATCGGCGAGATGGCGACAACCGTCTAGGTTGAATTTTATGCGATTTCAGTCAAAATCTGGGGCATGATGGGGAATGAATAAGCCTAAGGTCCTAAAATTCGAACCGTGAGAACTCCACAGAACAACGAAGAGGGACTGAGATTAGATTAAAATGTTAGATAAAAATGACAGAGATGAGAACCGAAGAAGCTTCAAGGAATTGTCCATTAAGTTAAGGCCATTGAGGACGTTCTAGAAGAAGTGCGTCATGAATCGAATGCAAAAATCAGGATGAGTGCAGCAACAGAGAATAACGGTAACAGTAGTAGTTAACATCGAAGATTATTACCCTGAACGGCAAGTACTGTACGATCGAAAACTGAGGGTTATGGGATCAGGGTTATTTCTAGGATTATCAATGTGGGGGTGTCGGTATATTCTGGAGGTTCCCCTGCCAAAAAGTCTGACAGCTGGCAGAAAATGTAGCCTATAACTGAAATTGGGGGTGGGTGGGTGTTGGGTGGGTGGGCGTTGGTCTCAAATTGGGGGTGGGGTTTGGGGGTGTTAGGGGGTGTAAAATATCCATGTCTGGGATCCTGACCCTCGAAGGCGGTCGAATATTTGGTTCTGGGAAGGTTTTCGATTCCGAGTTCTTTTCTGAAAGACCAACCATTGACCAGAAATACCTTTTCACGGAGAGTTTAGAGAATAAATCCTACGGCCGTTCTTAAAGTCGGAGTAGGTTGTGAAATTGTCAGCAGGGCAGTCATGCGCGATTGCCTTTTGAGCTATAGGTTCGGTGGTCGCCTGTGATATGCTTTTTGAAGGCTGGACGAATACAAGATGCACGGAGCGTCTTATTTTGGCTGACGGTGGCAAGCGGAAAGCGTTAGAAACAAAGGGCTTAGGCTAGATGAGTGTTTTTGTTGTATAGCGTCGAATCAGATTTCGAATCGCGTAGAAAAAAAGCACATGTGAAAGGTGAACATGCACGATGTAGGTCTACCATACAGTGGCGTAGCCACGGTTCCGGAATAGGGGGCATGCAGAGACCTTGCACATTCACGTATTCTCTTCGATCATGCTACCTATCCCCAGCGGCGTAGCCAGGAATTTGATTTGGGGAGTGGATAATAAATCTTAACATTAACATCTTAACATCTTGTTCATTACTATTTGCTACATGTTGATGTCCCACATGTGAACAAAACATAAAAACTTTAAGGTAGACTGATTTTTGTGGGGGAGAGGTGTATATACCGATTTTTTCCGTGGCTACGCCGCTACCTACCCCTCTTTAAAATTTCTCTACGGTTTTGCGAAATTCCAACGACTGGTCCCAGCCAGGGTAGGGGCGGCGCCAGTGTTGCGCGGCCCTCCGTGGCTACGCCATTGGTACAATGTATGATGATGAAATTATTGGAAATTCCGGTCTCTCTCTTACAAATGTATACTATAAAATACTGCAACTGTCTTTTTCTGCACTCAAGATGAGCTTAATAGGTTGTCTGCATTTCTTGACAAAGTCACAGTTAGTCACTTATAAAATTTTCTTTGCACAGTCAGTTTTATAGGACCTATAAACAGTCATTTTTTTTCTTACTAGAAGTCGGAGATTACCTTCTCGTTTGAACTCAGTCAATTGGGGATTTTCGTAGTGTTTGTTTTCCTTTTAGGATGCGGGAAAAGTCTATTTGACAAGTCGTTTGAACGCCGGATAGAACAAAGCGAAATGTTTAATTTCTTAAAGTTGTATTTTCAAGTCGGTAATTGTTCTCCAAATGGCCTCGTAAAATACACGTGGCCTAAAGGAAGAGAGATTTTATGAAACCGTGGGAGCAGTGGCGGCTGCGGGATTTGGCAAGTGGGGGTGCAGTTGGGGTGCAAACTTCCAAGCATGGGGGCCAACTATTTGTTGCTAGGTAGGTATGTAGTAGTAAGTATAGGGTACCAACAAGGGGCACTAGGGGCAGGCATTCAATAATGGGGGCACGGGCTCCATCTGGTAAACAGGAATATTTTTACACCCCTCCCCCAACACCCCGCCCTCAATTTGAGGCCGACACCCCAAAATTTGGCAATGTGACAATGGCATGCGTACAAAATGCATACTATAATTAGCCCTGATCACCCCCCCCCCCAATGGAGAAGTACACCCCTTAAACTGTTATTCTCGGATGACCTTTTTTTGCTTGTCAGCCTTTTTTGAGACTTAATAACGTTTTTTTGCTTGCCAGCCTTTTTCGGCTTTTTCGGCAGAGACTTCCAAATTCCGACACCCCCAGATTTTCCCGACACCCCTTCCCCCTCCCCACAATTCACAATCCTAGAAATAACCCTGCTGGTAAACCATGTGGAGCGGCCACTGTGTGGGAGCGAAACCCTTTGTAGGCCTACTGCCCTACTCGCTCGCAACATAATTGTTGATGTGAGAGAGTTGATCACTGCCGTTTCTTTCATATTTCAGGCGTCTGGAGAGAAAGTTTTCGATTATACGCCGAGGATACTCACGAACTGCGGACGGCGGGTGTCGAATGTCCGTGAAACACACTGCTATCCGTCGAAGGCAGAGCTGCGGGCAAAGGTCCAGCCACGTCCACTGACCCCGAACATTCGCTTCCACTGACGGGAGGGAGGGAGGGAGAGAGCGAGCGCGCGCGAAGGCATTTCGATAACGATCGACCCGAAACCGACGGTCAGAGTCAGAGGTCAGAGGTCGAGAGACAAAGGTCAGGTAGAGACTCTCGAGAGCATTATACAGTACAATTATCGTGTTCCGCGTCTGGCAGAACGTTTGGCTTCCGTCGTCGTCGTCGTCGTCGTCGTCACTTGAATGGTTTCCTTCGGCGCCGTCAGCGGCCACGAAGTGAGGAGGACACGAAGGAGGAGAAGGAGGATGGAGACGGCGATGATTATGTTACTTATGTAGCGCCAAACTGCGTAGACGGGGGCAAAAATTGACCCAGATGTCATCGCGCAGAAAGGCGAGACAACCGCAGAAAAAGCAGGTTCATATTGAAACAGGTCAGCAAAGCATTCTGTTCATATATGTTACATACATATAGACACACAAACGCACACACACACACACACCACACACAAACACACACACACACACATACACACACAGTGGCCAGTGGCTTGATTGTAGAGTATAGAGTTTTTATTCTGAGACGTCTCGCCTTAGTTTCCTTAACCGTTACTGCTTAGGCTAGTTACCCGACTATTTGGCGTAAATAGCTGCTATCTTCTATTGCTTTTGACTTTTGACTATCTGATGATTGATGATCAGTTAGAACTGTTAGATCGTTGTAGCAGTGAATGAGTATTAATTCCCGTCAGTATTTTTTAATAACCATCTTGCGTCATCCACCGATGACGGCGGCTTCGGTCTCTAGCATATGGTTTGTCTGTTGGGGCATGTTCCGGTTGACTGAATAGCTGCTTTTGTCTGGGCGTGTGCGTCCGTCCGTGACGCGGATTATCGTCTTTGTAGTGAAGGTGGGAATTATCAGAGTGAGGCTGTGAGCATTGATGCCCCTTTTGGGTCGCTTTTGAGCCCGGGTCTTCTGTGAGAGGGGTGCTGCGTCCTGAGGCAGGAGCTGTATTTGACGGTAGAAAATAGGCTTACCGAAGTTACCGGTGCACGGCGGTGTCTGTCGGAGTTGACAACGTTTAGGTCTGTACTTTGGAGAAAGAGACCAACAGAACGAGAAATATGTTTTAGTTGAGATTTGAGGATAGCACTATTATTTATATTCTATAAAATCTTAGACAAGTAAAGAGAGGATCCTGTTCTCGTCAGATCTCTGCAACAGTGGAGACTTTGAGGCTATACTATATCTAGGCCTATACAGCTGAAGAAAAGTTTAAAAGTGTTTGATGAAATAGTAAAAGGTTAAACAAGATCAATTGGTGTCTTCTATTGATGAATGCATCTTTATAATAAGGCTTCGAGTAGTACTGCTGCTGCTGCTGCTGCTGCTGCTGCTGCTGCTGCTGCTGCTGCTGCTGTTTATGGCTGGTCAGTCGTCTAGTGTTCTGTCTCGAGTATTGCTACGCCCGCTTGGGAATGACTTTGTATTTCGTGAAACGGTCCAACGGACATCGATTTCCGGACTTGTGCGTTGTTGCTCTTCCGCTACTATCGCCGTGGTGCTGCCCTCGACTGCAGCAGTGACTGACGGGCTGCAAGTAGTGGCGGCGGCGGCGGCCCAGTCCCTGGCGGCCGGAGGCGGCCTCACTGTGGCGACAGCGACGCGCTCTTCCCGACGGATTCGAATCTTGCCGATGTGTCCTCGTTATTGATCACGTTGCACGAGGTTCACTGGCAGTGACCCAACAACCGACCGATCGCACCTGCAGACGCTGGCCACCGTTGGGGAGACTGCTTTGTACCTGCACAACCTGGACACCTGTCACGGTCTACCTTCCCTTACCTGACGCCTGTCTTGTGTGTTTGTGTCTTTACTAGTGTCTGATGATGTTTTGAGTCTCGTTATCAGTTGCCGAAATTATTAAGACGAGTTTGTGCTTGTGTTTTAAATAAAAGTTCTCATATGGCAGCTAAACCTTGAAGAGTCTCTCTTTGTTCTGTGTTCATTTATTCCCGCATTTCGGAAGGGAAGATTTGGTCAATTTGGACTATGAATGCCGGAAGTAAGAGTGATTTTTCTGTGGCCTTTTATTTTGAAATTAGCATACTTTCACGGTGTTTAGCCAATACATTGTTCTGAAAATTATCAACTTCTGTGGTGACATCAAGTCTAAGCACTGAACATTATTTGTTGCTATAAAGTAAATAAAAATATATAAGCATCTTACAGACACTTCAGTTTTCAAAAATTGTGACGAACTCTGTCTGAAATTTGCCGACTGATGTGTTGTCTAACGTACAGGCGCGACAGTTTGTTCTTTTGTGCTTTGACCTTTTGGTGTGATTTCTCAAAATAGTTGTGATTTGTTTCTCACTTGTAGCTGATCCTGCACCTGATTTCTTGACCTGTGGCACGTGCCTGAGAGAATTTCCTCTCACCAACATCGTCAAATTTATTTTCCACAAATCGAATGTGTGCATAAATGGCTCTACACAACCAATCAGGCAACCAGGATATGATGATGATGATGATGATGATGATGATGAGACAGAAGATGAAGGCACGCTCTTATCCACAGGTACACCGAAAAGAGCTTTGGAATCGAGAGCCGAGAATGACTCTGCCTTCAAAAGACAGAAACTTGCAAATGCAACGGTTGCTCATTCTTCTGTTGGTGATTTCAATTTAAGTGTCCCTATTAGTTCATGTGGAGTGGAAAGGCGGGACATAATTGCCCATGGAAAAGGAATCAATCACATGAGGTACAGACCAGTGAAGAAGACGGATGCTGAGGAAAATGACAAGCACCCGTCACCACCTGTTAGTATTACAGGTGTGTATTTTGATCCTTCAGATGGTATTTATCACTTCTATCTGTATTTAGTCAGTTTCTTAAAGGGCTGTGCTGTATACAGAATGTAGTTATATTGATATGCTCTTAAATTTATGGTCTTGCTTGTGATAAAATCAGTGTGCATGTTACACAGAATGTTGCTGCATGAAATGGAACTTATCCATTTATATGAAGCGACTCTAAGATTAATGTTAGAGAATTTTACTATTTGAGTACTTACAATGTTAGAACTTTAATGACTTTTGTAATAATAGTATGCTTTTATGGTGATATGATTATTATTACTCGGTGCCCCTTAAGCAGTGGCAGTTCCAGGATTTCTTGGTGGGGGGGGGATGAAATGAAATCATAGGAAGTTGGTGGAGGGATGAAAATAGAAGGAAAAATCAATAAACTTTGCCGAAAAAGGCTTACCCCTAATTTTACTACACTTTTACCGAAAAATAGGTTGACAAGCAAAAAATAAAAATAAAAGGTCATCCTCAGTTTTTCCCCCGTAGTTTTACTAGACTTTTACCCAAAAATAGGTTTCACAAGCCGAAAAAAGGTCCGGTGGGGGATGCATCCCCACTCATCCCCCGCGTGGAACCGCTGCTGCTCTTAAGTATGGAGTCTGTCAATCATATGCTAAGTCATTCTGGTATCCAAGACTTTGAGAATGAGGAATGCATGATGATGGCTGATAGAGGCATTTGAAGAAGAGGAGGAGGAAGAAGAAGAATGGTTCTTATCATCAGCAGAGCAATTTTTAGTGCATAATTGAATGTGTTAAGATTCTGTCAGAGTGCCTTCTTGGAAAAGACACTGTAGGCAAAGAAACATTAGTTGTAGTGAATTGGATTGGATTTTGCTTTGCAAGGAACTGAAATCCGGTTAAGTCTTCACTCCAGTTTTGTTATTTAATGGAACAAATTGAATTTCTAATGTATTACCTAAGACATATGGACAGTCTTTCCCTCCAAAAAAGCTCAGTTGAAGATGATAATAAAGATTATGCACTTTATAGCACGAGGACCTAATACATGAAGGTATCAGTCAATGGAAATTCTTTTATCTGTCACGATAAAAGTGATTAGTAAACATCAGAAATCAGAAAGATATCCGATTATTTGTTGAAATTTAAAGCTTGGCCAATAGCATACTGTAAACCTGACTATCGGTACATGAAATTCTTCCTAGATGCATGTATATATATATATATATATATATATATATATATATATATATATATATATATATATATGTATATATATATAACTAAAATCTATGCGTTATGTCTATTTTCTCATGGCAGGCATTCAGGCATTCATTTCTTCAAAGATTAGTTTATTAGTCCACTAGGGCACTACCACACAATTTGCTTTTGATGTGTGTGTGTGTGTGTATGTATATGTATGTGTACCAGTATATATATATATATATATATATATATATATATATATATATATATATATAATTTATATATAATATATATACTATGATGTACTGTATAAGGATAACTATGGTATACTGTATTAAGTTTATTGGTTTCACTTGTGACATTTGCTCACCTTTGACCCCTCTTCCTGAATATTATACTGTAACTCATCAGTGACCTGGGCATGGGTGCTGCTTAGCTGCCAGGAACTGGAAGTAGCAGCAGCAGCTGGACCTGGTTTAAGATCCGGCTTGTATTCTGCCACCCACCCTAGCAAGGATTCGATGAATTTTGCTGGTGAAGATAATAAAGAGTGTGGGTGGATTCATCTGCCTCCTATGGTCAGAGTATTTAGAGATTCCTATGGTGCATTATTGGGAATAAACAGCTTAAATATGGGTTTATCATGGGTCAGCAAGGTCAGGCTGGAAGCAATATTGACTCCTGGAGTTTCTCATAATGTGGAAAGATTGGATTGTTTGTTTTAATATCTGCACTTGGCAATTTTAGTTGAGTCCACAATTGTGGCCATGTTGTAGCCAAGTAAAGGTTTGGATAAATAAACCTATATGTAACCTTTGTTGTAATGCTGTATGCAAATGTTCTCATAGAGTCTGCTGTAAATTAATTAAGGCTTAAGTCACTTACTTTCTTTGTCCTGTTGTTAAACTAATTCTTATAAGAAAGATCTGAGAGAGTGAGCATGGATGTAGCACCAAAGATACTGCAGTACTATTTTCAAAGGCATTATATAATTTCACAAGATCTTACTTACTTACGATACTTACTTAGTGGCATGTGTCATCTTTAGTGGTTAAAGACTTGTTCATTGTTCTCAGCCATGTAGACTTTGCCTATAGTTGTTTATGAGTAATGAATTATAACAATAAGAAGGCCTCTTATACCCTGTTTTTGCCCCATTGATTATCTACCATTGCACATACCGTATTGCACCATCACAGCAGTACTAAGGAGGAAGAAAATTACGTGTTTTTTCATTCGGAACAATTGTTAATTACCATGAGCATATGCTCTGAATGAGACTGTCAGAAGATAGCTGCCAGTTGAGTTTAAAGAGGGGGAACAAACGAAGTAGATGTAGAGGTCAGATGTGGCGGTACTAATCATCATAATTGCTCTCTGCCAACTCATTAGTGGCAATAGTTAGTCAGAAAATATTTCCGGGCCTTTTTGTCTGATGGTAGTTTTCTTCCTTCTGCAATCATCAGTTGTTTTTCTTTCAGATCTTCTTTTATGTTGTCTATCCATTTTTTTTTCTGGGCCTGCCTTTTTCTTTTTTTTTACCTTCCTTGTATATGTAGAGTGTTTTTTTTGGAAATCTTGAGTCTTCCATCCTGTTTACTTGTGCTAATAGACGGAAGTAATAGCAATGCTAAAAGAAGACCTACTGATACTACTCAGTATTTATTTACTGCAAACTTAGTAAGCACTAAATATATATGTCTTTTTACATCTGGCATTCATAATTATTTGACAATTTTTTATGGATGATGCCCTGTGGGGGTTCATGTGGATTTAGAATTTTAGATAAAGCTTACATTGGAGCTGATCAAGTTGCTTGTGATAAAGTATGGCAGTCTGAAGTGGATGATTAGTACATGATGCAGCCTGTTGAACGCTTGGGACAGAATTTATAAGTCCAAGAATTCTTCTGTCAGAACCTAATTTCTAAGAGCTTGTTTAGGTTTGTTTGAACTGTATGCTTTGGATTAAGAATTGTGCGTTTTATGATTTTCTTGGGTACAAAAATAAAATATATTCGCACTGACATAAATATAAATAAATAAAATAAAAATATATATATATACACTGGTGTATATATATATATATATATATATATATATATATATATATATATATATTGCACTTACTATATATTTTATTTATTTTTGCAAAAAAAGAAAGTGTATATTTTATGCGTGTCATGTGCATATACATACAGGGGTCTGTGATTCATTCTGAGTTTGCTATTTTTATATATTCTTATCTTCTTCATGCTTTCCAGACTTCTTTAGTTAGCAGAGCCATGGAGTTTCTATAGCTTTGATGCATCTGATTTGAGTCATGTCTTCGTAATTCAAGTTAGGGCCTACTGCACAGATTCTAAGGAAATATTTATTAACTCCAACAGATTTTATTGATGAAGTCACACCCTAAGGTGAAATACTCTAGAGTAGTTGAAAGATGATCGTTTTGCCACACGGTCTCATTGGTTGCTTGTTCAACTACTTGAATAAAAAAGTAAGTAAGTAAATCTCATGAATTCGTCATTGTTTGTAGTTATGAAGTTCTAATTTATGAAAGAATTTGAATGAGTGTATGCATGTGTTATTGTGTACATGCCACACTTTTCAGTGTTTTTCTGAATCTGTTGAACTGTTTCAGATGATTTCTGTGTCATGTGCGGTATGTGCACCACAAAGTTCCATTCGCCTTGGCTTCTGCTTCAGCACATCCAGCATAAGCACCGCATACATGTCTATTTGGAAGGCAATGATCTGGTAAAGGCAGACACAAAGAACCAGTCCCTGCCTGACAGGAAATCTGCAAAAACAGATTTAGATAAAGATAGTCCAGTGCCACAAAGCCGCTGTTTGTCAAAAGATCACAATTCTTCATCGTTCTCGGTGCGCATTTCGTCAGTTTGTTCAGAGCCTCTGGTTTCATCTTCTCCTGCGGCATCACCTGGTTCGCAGGATAACCTTCGCCGTGCGCTTGCGCATTCATTATTCAACCTAGCATGTCCAGCACCTGGAAAGCAAGGCCTTTTCGATGACTCGTCAGCAAAATTTACTTGTTCGAAAAAGTTCGAGCCCAGTTTGACTTCAAAGGTCGACGAAGACGAAGACGTCTGTTCGAAACGACTGCGAGCATTTGTGAGCCGGCAATTCACAAACAGCTCTGACGATCCAGCCGTGCCTAAGCCATCTTCTCTGGGCATCGCCCCTTTTGGCTTTACTGTGATGCATGGCTCAGAAAAAGATTTGACTGCATCTGCTCACTCAGCCATTTCAAATCTGCTATGGCCTTTTGCCAGAACCAATCCGCCATTGTCTTCTGTGGACTCCTCAAAGTTTGAAACGGAGCTATTGGCTTCACTCACCTTTCCTGAAAATCTTGTGCTTCCTAATTCATCTGAACAGAAGCTGGTTGGCACGTCACAAAACTCCTCCTTTCAGTCGAATGCTGAAGACAAGATGGATGGAAATTATGGGCATTCAGAAATTCAAAATGGAAATAAAAAGGATGACGTTAAAACCTGTGATGCTCACTCAGACAGCGGCAGTGGGGAAAATGACGCGTGGCTCAACAAATCTGAAACCAGTAGTGTGTTCTTTAAAAAGCGGAAAATGAGTGCCTGTTATGCTCATTCACCTCAAAGAAGAAATGGAATTCTGCCTTCAAATCCCATGGGAAATAATAAACAGTGCCAAGACTTTATAGAAGAAGTTAAGTCTGGAAGTGTCAGACACAACGACGACTGTTTCGAGGAGTGTGATGATAAAATTTCAAATCGCGATGGCGAAGTCAGTAGTCAGTGTAAATCGACTTTGCGTTCTAGCGATGACGATGATAATCACGACGAAGAAAGCTGCAAAATGGCAGCGGCAAAAGAGAGTTCTAATGAATTTGACAGAGGTGATGCCATGACCAACAACTATCTTGCTCAGAAGGCAGAACGTGGCATATCGCGACGAAAGGAAGGCTCATCTGACTGCGTTTGCGGAACGGGCGAAGGGTGCAGTCAGGGTGATATGGACACTGCTAAGGATAATTCAAGAGCCGACAGCAGAAAACCAATATGCTTTTCCCACGATAGAGACTCGCCGCTTCATCAGACTATCAGGATATGGTATCCGCCATCACCGTCAACTGATCACCACAAGTGTCTTTCTGAAATCAACGTTCTACCAGCGAAATCTCTGCCTTCAGTTAATGGAACCGCCACCGACTTCCAAAGTGCCTTGTTGAACGTGAAACACCACCGTCCGTTGCTCAAATTCCATAGCAGGACGCTGCCTTCGCAGCTGCTCAAGAAACCTTTTGGTCACGGCGACTCGGGCAGTGGCGGCGCCTCGGTGCCTCGTCTGCGAAACGACACCTGCGAATACTGCGGCAAGGTGTTCAAGAACTGCAGCAATCTGACTGTGCATAGACGGTCGCACACCGGAGAGAAGCCGTATCGATGCAAGTTGTGCAGCTACGCGTGCGCCCAGTCGAGCAAACTGACGCGCCACTTGAAGACACACAATCGGTCCGGCATGGACGTGTATAACTGCAAGTACTGCCACACGCCGTTTTCGGTTTTGAGCACACTCGAGAAGCACATGCGCCAGTGCCTTAAAGGTCGTCATGACAGCAGTTCCAGAACAACGCCGGTCAAGAATTCTGAAGCAATTTCTCTGGAGCTGGACAGTGTTTCAGAGGCTGTGTCAAAGTCATCAGACTGTGACCAGTCTCTGTCTCAGCCGTCGATCCCGTTGCCAGATAATTTGTGATGAACCAGTTTCTGTACATGGACTTTTTGCCTTGTTGTACAAGTTTCATGTACTGTGTGTAATAGACTAAATATATGTGCTATCATGATGTACAGACTGTGGCTTGGCTACGACAATATTGTTTTCGTTCACTTTGTACTCGTTAAAGTGCAAGCCTACACATGGTGTAGTTCAGAATGCAAGAAAGAAAATGCCATCTGACCAAATATGAACAGCTAACGCTACCCATCATGACTGTAGCTTTTAATCTACAAACCGTCATGTTCAGTAGTTTTGTATTGTTGTTGATGACATTGTTTTCTCTTGATAAGTTTTGTCACTGATACCCGCTTTCTCGCTTGCACTTAATTGACGACAGAGTATTTCCTCTTGGGAACTGGAATTCCTCCCCTAAGATTTTCAATGGCAAACATGTCAAGTTATTGGAATATTGAATTTATTTGTCTCCTTCAGAATAATTTTCTCCCAGCTCAAGCTCTGGCTAAACTATGTTAATTTGTGCTACATCTGGCAGTTTATTTACCTAATATTAAGGCATATCATGCTACATGAGCATACTTTTGAGTTGCTTGTTGTAGCTTCATCGTAAACATTTTCTTGTGTGAAATCGTGCAACAATCTGAAGCAAAATTTTTTTATTTGAGACTGGATGTTCTGAATTGTTTATGTGACCAGGAGAACCATTGCCTTGTGTCACTGTTTCAAGCGTGCCTGTCCTACAAGTGCCAGTCTGTATTTTGGTAAAATGTTTTGTCTTTGCTTTGCAATTTTTCCAAATATATCTTTGTTAGGACACCTGATCTAACCAGCGTGTCGAGTAGAATATTGTCGGTACAAGTTCATGTGTTTGGCTGTAAAGCAGGTATTTTAGTGAGGTACTATGCAAGTGGAAGGGAGTGGATTACATTGTAATATTTTGCACCAGAAAATTAACTGATGAGAAGTAACTAATAGGAGGCACATCATCCAACCTATCGTTTGGCATCCTGGTTGCCGCTTGATTTATCTCTGCACTTTGTTTTGCTGCATCTGCTGATTTTTTAATCATATATCAAATTCAGCTGGTGTTCGGGAATGATGTAATCAAAATGACAAAGAAATTTTGTGAAATTCCTTTAATATTGTAGCCAGATACAGTATAGGTCTATGCTCATTAACCCCTTAACTGGGTATTTAACTGTAACTCAATGTAAAGTGGTCATATATATACGACGCACCCAGGCAAGAGGTTAAACTACTTTTGCTAGCATTTTTTACATTGGTTTGTATCAGTTGAGTATGGAAGTTTTGAGAGTATGTCAATAAATTCATTCTGCTTTATCTCTTCATGAAATAGCAGCAGACGATTCAGAGAAAATTTTGTTACCTTAATTAATTAATTTTGTTATGCTCGAGACAATCTATCACTGATTATATAGTCCCGCATATCTTTAAATGTGCAGCTTTTCTGAGCTTTTGTAAAAGTTTGTATCACCTTTTGACAATCTTCTGTTTTGCTTTGAATATGAAATGTGTCTTTAGAACTTACATTATTATTATTACTTTGCAAACACTTAATGTTTTAATTTAACTTCCAACACAGTTTGCATGATTCACTGGCTAAGAGAAGTATTTGGTATAAAATCCTTTTGTTTTTGTCTTCTAGATGAAAATAACGTCCTGTGACCATTTCTTTGTAGCTTTTTTGCTATAAATCTTGTTTGATTTGAAAAGGCAGTTGTCTGTCCTTGTTTGAGTCTAAGGTTTTGGAATTAAGTCAGTGGCAGTTCCAGGAATTCTTGGTGGGGGGATGAAAATATTTATAGGAAGTTGGTGAGGTGCAGGGGGATGAAAAGTGAAGAAGAAAAAGAAAAGTAAGAAAAAGGTAATTGTTAGTGTTTTTCCCACTAAATATATTAGTACCGGTAAACCCTGCCAAAAAGGCCGACAAGCAAAAAATGAGGTCATTCGCAGTATTTTTCACTAAATTTTAAAAAAACTCACTGGAAAATAGGTTGACTAGCAGAAAAAGTTTATCAGGAACCCCGGTGGGGGATGCATCCCAGTCATCAACATGGTGGAACCGCCACTGAATTAAGTTAATTTGCAGAGTTTGTATTTTTGTTAGTGAAGCAATTAAATTTGTGCTTATTTGTTTTCAGCTTCCTGTATTCAAGCATTTGAAAATGTTTGAGACCATTTATTTTCTTCTCTTTATTGAAAAGTTTCAGATCTGACTGCTTTTTTGCCACTTGGAGATTTTTATTTGTCATGCAGCAATATTCTTATAGTGTTATTCTGATTATCATGTTATTAATAGCATTGAAGTGCCGGCACTAGAGATTAAATTATATATTAGTATGTTATAGCCATGTTGCGTGTATTCTGTAAGAAATCTGAAGGTTGCAAGTAACTCGTTAAATATTTTTACCCTTAATATTTTGTTTTTAAGAATCTTAAAGTTGTTGAAAAGCAGTGCTTTTCACAGAAACATTGTTGAGTGATCTGATGCCCTTTTAGCAATTTGCTGAATCCAGCTGAATGTTCTGAAAGTGGCATTTGTCTTGTGTTGAATTTGATTGCTGCCTGTGAGCTTTCAAGTGTTTTAATTACTGACTTTCAGACTTACGTCATTTGTTGAATTGAGTCTGATTGGTGGTGTTCATGTATGTTTGGCACTTTGGCATTTTAAAAGTCACAAGATTGATTTGTTACTCACAGTTTGATGAATTATGGAATGGATGGGATTCTCATCGTATATGTTTTTGCTGTTCTTAATGGTAATTTTTCACAGATGTACTTTCACTTCGCATTGTTTCGATGAATTCTTGCGAACTAACGTTGAGCTGTTGTTTTCACGAACGTTTGTGGCAGTCTTGGTGTTGCTGTTTCATTTTGATAATGTCTTTTTCTCTCAGAGATGCTTCACACAGGCATTTTGAAGTCATTTGATGTGCACTTGTGACTGAAGATGGCCCCAGCATGAATTTGAAGAGATGTGAAGATATGCTATTCTGTAAATAGAATTCTCTCATTATCGGATGCCTTGTGACGTTATCAAGTGCTATTTCAAGACTGCAGTCATGTACTGACTGTCTATTTGCACGCACACACACACACACACACACCAGTGTTTTGTTGAGATTTTTGACTATAGTATTTGCTTTTATGTACTTTTGGCTACTTTGTTAGAGAAAGCTATCCTTGATTTTACCAGATTTCTATTTAGTATGAATGTGCATATATTTTAAAGTGATTGAGCGTTGGTTTAAAACAAGTTTCTTTACTCTGTACACAGCATTTGTCAGATACCTGTGACTTCATGATATAGGTAGGCCTAGAGAACAAGATCGGTTTTACAGGTGTCTGCCAGGTTTGTTTTTAAGATATAATTGCTGGCAATGGAGAATTGGGTGGCCATTTTGAATCACTGGAGTGTGGTAGTTTCATCTTTGGGTGTATTGTTTTTCTCTTTTGTAGCATTGACAATCAGTTGGCTTTTTGTTTTGTTTAAATTTCCTGGGGGTTTTTGCTTATAAATTGTTCTGTGTTTCTTTGCTACAGTGCCTTTTGAAGGTTATTGGTTGTTTTTCATGTGGATTAAATTCTATTGAGCTTAAATTAATATGATTTAAAACATACAGGAATAGAGAATTCTTTTAGAAGAAACCTGATACGGCCAGCCTGTTCAGGGTCAATTTAATAATTGCCTCAGTTTGGGAGCTGATGTATAAGTCATTAACATTTAAACACATAACACATGTATATATATATTTTTTCAATATCAAAACTGATTTGGCTTTTAACACGCTAGTAGGAATTTGTCTTGACAGGAGATACGATTTTCTTGTATTTTCAAGCATTTCATCTCAAATCAGTAGCGACCATGTGTTATATGTATGCGGAATAATCTAGTTGAATGTGAACAGTTCCTATATGTCCTATTGTATTAATGCCCTCTTGACTGGGTGTATATTTTCTCAAAATGAACAGACAGCTTAGCATTCTTCATCATCATCATCATCGGCAAGCTCACTGACGAAGCATAGCCTTTACCACTAAACATTTCCAAGAATCTCTGTTTTGAGCCATCTTCCAGGCTGTGAAAAGTCCAACGTTAGCTTAAAGTAAAGTAAAGTAAAGTAAAATCTCGTGGATTTCTATAGCGCCTTGGAAAGCAGCACAACAGTAGCTGCTTATTCTCAGGCGCTCAGCCTCTCTTAAAATAGCTATAGGAAAGGTGTGGGATCAGCCAGGCAATGGTCAATATCCGAAGGGCAGTGAGGCTAGGTTGTTACAGCTATGGCGGAAATGATTTCAGAAACAGGAAGGATTTAAGCTTAGACCTGAAGACTTGAGGAGATAGTGCGGGAATTATAGGAAATGAGGAATCAGATTTTATTGTTTTAAAGTGTCCAAGTGTGCGAAGGGAAGCTGGGATCGAGTTCCAGAGTTCAGGTGCAGCATATGAGAAGGCACGGTTGCAAATTTTCAGGGATGACTGATTTAGCGGGCGTGACAGAGTGAGATGAGATGACGAACGTGTGGGTCGAGGAGGCTGAGGGGTTAATAGTGATCTAAGGTAGACAGGTTTTGATGACTGAAGTGAGCTATGTGTAAGTGTTATTATCTTATATTGGATACGTTCTGTTATTTTAAGCCAATGTAATGATTTTAGTATGGGTGAAATATGGGAGAATTTAGGTGACTTAGTAACAGCACGAGCAAGAGCATTTTGTATTGATTGCAATTTGTTGATGGAGGCTTTGGGAAGGTTATAGTAGAGGGAGTTACAGTAATCTAATTTGGAGTGGACTATAGAGGTGGCGATTGTGGACGCAGTCTTAATATCAAGACAAGGACGTAGGCGACGAAGGTCACGAATATGAATAAAGCAGGCTTTTTTGAAAGTTGGGAGATTTGTGATTCGAAGTTTAGAAAAGAGTCAAATTTGAATCCGAGATTTCTAGCAGTTGGAACAGGGATTATTGTGGTGTCAGGAGCCAAAACTAGTTTAGGATTGTCAATTTTTTTGAGTTGTTGGGGTAGTCCGATTAAAAGAAACTCTGTCTTAGATGGGTTGAGAGCGAGGAGATTAGATGACATCCATGCAGAGATTGACGAGAATGCAGATTCAAGCTCAATAATAGAAGCATTGAATGAAAGAGGTGAGAAGGAAAGGAATAGCTGAGTGTCATCGGCATAGAGTTGGTGGTTTAATTTGAGGAATTAATTAGAGATGAAAGTGGTGTGGTGTAAAGGCTGAACAGTACAGGCCCGAGAACAGATCCTTGAGGCACTCCATAATCTATAATATGAGAAAGAGAAATTTGGCCAAGACAGGACACTTGAAAAGACCGAGATTTGAGATAAGATGCGAACCAGTTGTGAGCCTTTTCAGATATGCCAAACCAGAGAGAGAGTCGCTCGAGCAGAATTTTGTGATCTATGGTATCAAATGCTGCAGAGAGATCAAGGAGACAAAGGCCAGTAACTTGGCGAAGACCAATTGCAGTTAAGAGTCTGTCATAAATGTAGGCGAGGACAGTTTCAGTTGAGTGATGTTTAGTGTAGGCAGATTGATGAGCATTATATAGTGAGTTACTTGAAAGGTGTTCATTCAGTCTGGAAAGCACAATTTTTTCAGTAAGTTTTGATAGAAGAGAAAGATTTGAGATGGGGCGATAGTTATTGAGATCTTCTCTGTCAAGACCAGGCTTTTTTAGGAGAGGAGTGACAAAAGAGTTTTTGAATGCGGATGGGAAAGTGCCTGAGATAAGAGAGAGGTTGATGATTCTAGTTATAATAGGCGTAAGCACGGTGGCACACTGTTTGAGTAAAGAGGTAGGTATGGGATCTAGATCACATTGTTTGTTTGGCAAGGATAGTAGAAGTTTGGATACCTCTTCTTCAGTTGTAGGAGTGAAGCTGGATAAATTGCATGGAGGTTGTGGGGGAGGAGGATAATGAGGAGAGGTGGTTTGAGTAATAGTGAAAGACTTGAGGACACTGTGAATCTTGGAGATTTTTACAGAGAAGAACTTAGCAAAAGATTCAGCAAGTTCTGACAGGGAAATGGATTGAGGGAGAGGTTTTGAGTCTTTGCGATGGAAAAGATCATTTACAGTTTTCCAGAGCTTACGTGGATTTGAGCTATTTGTTGAAATGATGTTAGAATAGTACTTCTTTTTGGCAGATGTAAGCTTAGCATTCACATTGCTAAAATTTGCCCTGTTCTCAGACCGATTGTAAAAGCTTTCTTATTTGACGAAATTAGAAATTTCAAGGGTGAATTGTCAGCGAATTATTATCAAATGGCTTGTTCCTGAATAGTGTAAATCACATTATTATAATGTTGGATATAGAAATTCTAAAAGGGCACAAAGCAATCGTTTTCCCACTACTTCTGTCATTTTCTTTTGTTGCATGCCTTAGAATGCTATAAATAAACTTTTGAAGCTTGACTTACAATTAACCAAGAAAATTGAGATAACATTTATAATTTTAAAGATAATTGCTGTTATAGTGCAGGTTGATATTTTATTCTACAAGAAGATTTCAGCCCCCCAAAATTGTTTTCAACTTTACCTTAAATAATTTAAGTTCCTAAATATCTATCTGGTAGTTTCAAACCATAGGTGGTGATGCTATCAAAATCAGAGATGAAAAAAACGGATCTGAGATTGGATGATATGATGTAAATTTTAACAATTGTTATTTGTGCAACCATTGAGCAATATTTAAAATATAATCCTGACCCAAACAATGAAAATAAGTCATTTCTCAACATGGTATAATATGAACAAGGTTTAAAACATTGCCAAGAGCAAGAGTTTGAACAGGCAAAGTGTACAAAATATGGCTCAAAATATATCAATGATATTAAAGTAAACCCATAATAAGATGTCATCCATTTATTACATACTCAAAGAGGTATATTTCCATACCCTCCTCCTGTTGCACCCCGTACATTTTTTTGACCCTTCCCCTATGTGCATGTAAAATTAGCTGCTCTAACTCACCCTGGTTGAAAAATTAATTTTTAGCCATAATTATTATGGACACCCCAAAAAACGTCCCCTCCATCAAGTCTGTCAGCCAATTATTTAATAACCTTGTGAACAATTCTCATGACCATTTGTTTGCAAGTGAGAATGCAATTGTGTCCAATCTAATGCCTGTGAATAACCAGTCTTATACCCAAGTAGTTTTTAACTGTTACTTGTTACGTAGGCCATGTATAAATTTGTGCACATGTACGCATCCATATGCAAAATCTCTTAAATCCAACCACCCTCAGTTCGTATGTAATATATGGATAAACCCTTATTAAATATCTGAAAAACATTTACAATGCAAAAGTAAACCTGAGAACATTTTATATATCATTTGCACACTATCCAAGATCAAAATTTTCCCAGAAGAGTGAGAAGACTAAACATCAAAGTCTTCATGTCATCAAGCTATAATTAAATAACCAGGCTAAAAAAATACCCGTAGTACCACTCTGAGCTCTGAAAAATCACAAAATGTGAGGCCAGTTCTCAAATAGCTTCATAGAGATGGGTTACCATGGTATCTATTGAGGGATAAAATAGCATGACATTACTTTACTATGTGATCAGCCAAGACTTTGACTAACATAGGAACAAAGGCTGGCAAAACAGATCTGTTAAGTTCAAAAACTAAATGATATTGGGAAAGAGCCTTAGTGTTAGAATTCAGGCTTGGTTCAGTTGGTTTAAAGTACCGGTAGGTTAATTCAGTGAACAGTTTGTTCATTCATCTGTTTAAAAATTCTTAAACTTCTTGGATTCTTACAAAAGGCTTGTTTCTAGTTCTGTTCACTCTGGGTAGATTTGGTCCATTCCCCATATTATACAAATAGAAAATTAAAAACAAGACAATCAATAAATGTTTAACACTAATGCAATTAAAAGATTCTTGACCCAGCAATAATATTAACAGCCCAATATACACCAATTCATAAAATAACACCACTATCAACCTCTGAGTATCATGTTGAATTTAGTACAGAATGATAAATTTCTGCAAAGGAATGACTACTTATTAAATTACAAATGCATCACAATGCACTAATTTTTGCCACAATAATATCATCCAAATGTTTACAGGTAAAATTTATACAACTACAGTAATATTTCAATGCAAAGCGTAAATCATTCAGCTATATCGTTTGCGCAATATCCAAGAGAATATCTTGGAGAATATCTTGGAGAATTGGAGAATATCCAAGAGAATTTTCCTTATTCAGATAATTTTTAATCCAACTGATAGAAGAACACATTTCTATGTCAACAACTAACAACATATGAATACTCTGTGTGAAAAAGACCCAGATATAATAAAAGTGAGATTCAGAAATTATTTTCACATACACAAAAAGGAGCATATCTTCAAATACCTGTTAATTTCAATTAGCTATTATAAAGACCAGTCACCCATACAACTAAAACTTTTCAAATTTATCATAGTATATCTTCCAGCTATAGTATAATAGTAATATAATCGATATTTTTCCAAAATATTTCAAAAAGATTTCTCAGTTTTCTTTGAACTTCTATCAGATGATTCATATATGGCCTTCCCAGGACACAAGAGATTTTGGTAGCAAACACAAAAAATTTCTCCACACCAGGTATTTTAGTGAAAATAGTTATAAATAACTCACGGCTGAATACTTATTCTATTCAGTGTATAGCAAAAATTCTTTGAAGAACACCTTCCTGCTTCATTGAGAGTAGCTGCCATGCATAAAATGTGAAATATTAATCTATAAAATGTGAAATATTAATCTATAAAATGTGAAATATTAATCTATAAAACCAAATCTACAAAATTAAGTGATAAATCATAAACAATAGCACTTGAGGGAACATGGTCATGGTCTGAAAACTGCCTTAAATTCCTGCAAAACATTCTTAAACCCAAAACTGAATGCTCTATGGCAAGTTTCATATTATAACCATAAAAGAAATATCCAACTTAATTTCACATTAAATTTGGCTGATACATTGGCACAACATCTCAAATACAACATCTGTTTATGGGTCATCCATATATTACGTATGCAAAAAGGCATATTTTCATACTCCCTCCCCCTGTCGCATCCTGTACATTTTTGGAGCCCTTCCCTAAGCGTACATACAAACTAGCTGCTCTACCCCACCCTGGTTGAAAAATTAATTTTTAGCCATAGTCACAAAGCATTTGTTTTACTATTAAATTATAGTTTTGCAATATCGTGTTTTCCAACGTTGATATTTGTTAAAGAAATACAATAGAACATTCAAGTGTTATTGTCTTGAATACTTCATCTGACAAAATAATTGCAATTGTGTTCAAATCTAATGTGCGTGAATAACCAGTCTCTACCCGAGTGGTTTTTGAATTGTTACGTAGGCTATATTTAAATTTGTACACATGTACAGTTGTACACTTTCAGTAGAGACCCCTCCCCCATCTCAGGATGCATCCGTATGCAACATCTCCTAAATCCAACCACCGCCCCCTCCCCCTCAGTGTGTACGTAATATATGGATGGGCCTTTAGCAATCACTTCAAGATTCAGTTCTGTCCCAGCACTTGGGTAAGCAAAGCCATTCGAAGGTACATTCCATTCTCAGCCTGGCGAAAGTAGGCAGCGCGTGGATCAAGGTCGAAGTCACGGCTAAAAATCAACAACACTTCGGTGCAACAGCAATAAAGGACTCCTGGTAACTTCCGAATTGTCACTATACAGATCCGTGTCTTTCATATACATGCACGCACTGAACTTTTACATTTGACAAACAGCCTGTCTTGACGACACACCAAATTGTCACAGACATTCATCAAAAACAACAATTTCTTTTATGGAAAATTGAATTCTGAAAGCTTTTTTGCATATGCTCAGAGAAAGATTAACCAAGATTGATCAATCATGATTAAATTTTATTATAAAATTTCTATCTATAGCCATAATCAATTCAACCAGGACATCCATAAAAACTAACTTAATGAAACACTTAAACCAAAGTACTTTGGCATATGATTTGTAACTGCTCCTGATGCTATTAAGTCATAGTATTTGAAATATTAGAAGGAAAGTTGTATTTCAGAGTAAAGTAAGCTACAAGAATTTGTAATACAATCAAACCTAATTTCATCCAATCGTGGCATAGGATGCATGACGATCATTTTTCCTGGAACCTTTGCCCTCGACATAAGTCGTGGAGTCACAACATACTGACCACACACCTAATAAAAATGCAGTAAGCTATCATAACATCATTAACTACAAACAAAGAAATTATATAAAGACTACAAATTCAAACATAGCAAATATAAGAAGACAAAAACCATTATATAATAATTAATTAAACTATTTGGAAATATAATATTATGTCTTCTAGTGTAATTAACCTTCTTGTATTCCTCTTCTGATTCAAATCTTTCCTTCTGAATGCGAGTCATGTACAGAACATCAGTATCTGGAAGAACCTCTTCCAAGTTTCTTGTCTCTCGCTGACAAAAAACAAACGAACATAACCAGATTTAGATCTAAATTCACAGAAATGGAACAACATGCCGCCATACCAGGGCGTTCCATGTTGGGGATGACTGGGGATGCATCCCTCACCACCGAGCTTTTTTTGCTTGTCAGGGTTTCAGAGGATTTAGCAGTGTGAGTCATTACGCCGCCTCATGTCCACCAGGTATTTGTATACA
The DNA here is from genome assembly GCA_018105865.1 of Metaphire vulgaris. Classification (NCBI taxonomy): domain Eukaryota; kingdom Metazoa; phylum Annelida; class Clitellata; order Crassiclitellata; family Megascolecidae; genus Metaphire; species Metaphire vulgaris. The sequence goes on along the minus strand of CM030845.1, from coordinate 10,068,330 downwards.
AAACAGAGCTGATGATCTTTTTTGCTTGTCAGGCTTTTTCAGGAAGTTTCATACACATCTGCTAAGCAAAACACTGTTAATTACCTCATTTTTTCGCTTGTCAACCTTTTTCGGGATTTCATTTCACCACCAACTTCCTAGATATTCATTGCATCACCCCACCAACTTCCTAAAAATTCCTTGCATCCCCACCAAGAATTCTTGGAACCGCCACTGCCTCCATATCAAGTAAATTTATACACATCACAGTCTCTTCTAAAGAATAATTATATTAAACTATGGTCAAAAGAAACAGTAAAATTGTTTCCAATAACGAACAGATGGAAGCTAACTATTGTGAATTTAGCAGATGAGAACCTTTTACCTGTCTGATGTTTCTGCTGGCAACAAAGTCCTTTACTTCCTGCGGCATTTCAAGACCCGGGGGTGCAATATAGCAGAGAGTGCACTCATAATGTGTCAGAAGGCGCGCCAGAGAATGTACAGTTCTTCCATTTTTCAGATCACCAACCAAAGTAATCTCAAACACAGAAACGCACAGATGCTACACATCGAAAACACAATGCTAATATCCAGCAATGCTGGCCACACCAGTCTTTCAACACAAATCTCAACAAGTATGGATCAGAGCACAGAACAAAAAATGGAAACATACGAACTCATTAATAAGCCAAACAGACTCAAGTTTGCTAAATTTTTAAGTGAAACAAACAAGGCCATCTCGCGCTTTAATCTAGGAAGGTCTACTTGTAGACACACCGCAAATTGAAATTCAAAGTCATCATCACTGATAGCATCAACTCATTCGCAAACGGCTGAAGCCCTAGCCATTATGATAGCGGTGCCATCAGGGGCATTGTCACATGACCAAGAGGCAAGTGAGGCCAGTGCCTCGGGGCAGCGCAGTCTAAGGGGCGGCGGCGAGTAACGTTGTTACTTAACTTACACAATTTCTGCCCGACTGATATTTTGTGCAAGCGCAGAACAATACACATCACAAGGTCAATGTTCACGTAGGCATGCTTGTAAGTCGCTACTGACATCACATCATTAAAATTTATCTTGTTCAATTTCTCTTCATTATATTTAATTTTGTTTTGTTTAAAGATAGATTATGGGACAGGCAGAGCAAATCTGAGCTCAGAATAGCTCCCTTCAAGACTTCGGTTGTATGCTGACTGCCAGGGTGCGATTTGTGACCTGGAGCAGTGGGGGGGGGGGGATATGTCGAACTTGGGGGATGTAGCAGTAGGGAGGATGCAGTTGGGCAGTGGGGAAAAGATTCCCCCTTCCCCCTGCAAATCGCGCCCTGCAGTCAGAGTCTACTGAGAGGGGCGGCACTGGGTAAGGGCGGCAAGAAAGGCTCGCGACAACTCTGGCCGCCACAGAAGTTGATTGATTGCTTGTAAACTACCTGTATCAAAATAATTTAGACCATATACGAGTGGAACCCATCTGGGTTAGAGTTTTTACCATTTTCCCAGTGACTGTACCAATTTCTTCACGTATTGTGAATACGTCTAGTAGCGCCTGTGTTGGATGCTCCCCAATTCCATCTCCAGCGTTAACTATTGGTACGTCACTGTGGCTCACTGCTTTCTACATAAAATAATTAAATTTTCTATTTAACAAAGCAGTTTCTATCTAAGAAATTTCCAACCATAAAACATTAATAAGAAAACTAAAGCAATGGTAAAAAGCCTAAAATGTTGGCTAAATAACAATATCCCCAAATCTTAGCAATACTCTGCAAATTTTTCCCATTCAATTAAAAAATAAATATTAGAAATCTAAATATAATTCAAGATTATAAAAATCACAGACATGTTCAAGTGGTGTGGCTTCTTTGGTCGATTATACACTCAGATAAAACCACCAGTAATCCAAAAGCCGGCAGCAAATATCCAGAAAACTTTAGCATATACTGCATAAACCGTAAAGAACTTACCGCAACAGCTCCTGGCAACGGATGGCGGATAACTAATACGTCCGCATAACAACTCATCATTCGCACAGTGTCTAAAATACAAATTCCACGACTGATAGGAAATCCAATGAAATTGGCTTCAAAATTTAGCAAAACTTGTAATCAAAACTTTCACAGTCGTATTGCTGACTGAATGTACTTTCTTTGTGCAGGAAAGAAAATGTAATTAAATAAAAACGAATGTAACTATGACAGTCCTGTAAATCACAATACGAGTAATGCAGTGAACCATGCAACTAGATCAGCTACCTTCGAATGATTCTCCCTTCTTAACAGACGAAGATGCTTCATCAAAAACTTGAACAGATCCACCGAGCCTCTCCATTGCAATAGTAAATGAAAACTTTGTTCTTGTACTGTTCTCGTAAAACATTGCAACCATCACCTTTCCCTAACATACACAAAAAGCAAAGATGCAGAAGCATCTATACACAAAAATATTAAACAAACAACACACACCAATATAAATATGATTAAAATGCCAAGCATTCTGCAAGGTCTGAGTCACCCGATCATGGTAACAGAGTCCGTTAAAAAGTTAAAGATCAAATCAGTAAACAGTTACAATCTCTTAATCGATCTTAATATTATTGTTGGATAGAGTAATTTTGTTAAATTAATGAAATCTAGAATTTAAGAAAAACAGTCCATATAACAACACTTGATATACTTTTGGAATGCAAAATAAATTATTAGAAGAATCATTACCCTCAGCACTGTATCTGGTACTCGTCTTCTAATTTTAAAGTCTCGTGCTAGTTTGAAAAGTGGATTCAGCTGCAAAACAATAATGGCTGAAAAGTAAATGTCATTTATCAGCCAATTTATTCCAAAGCTTTCCCAACTAAAACGCATTCAAAACTATTGCAAAATTACATTGAACTGTCCAGCATAAAAAATAATTAGAAGCACAAAAACAATCGATAAAATACCGTTGCTCTAGAAAACATGTCCACGGAAAGTATGTCTTTTCCACTGAGTTCTGACACAGACATCAAAGAAACAGAAGATGATGATGGAAGGGTAGCAGGTATTATTACATCTCGAGGCATCGGAGAAGTAGAAATATGGTACCTTGCAGCCTCACTAATACCATCACGCAGAGCAACATGTGAAGTAAATTCAGCTCCTACAGCCCAAAAATGTACGCCACAAAATTTTTACTGATGATTAAAGCCTACAGTAACGTCCATTTCTAAAACTAAAGATCATCTTAACTTCTGTAAAGATCAAACCAAAAAATGATCAGCCATCATCATTTCCCTATTTATTTCACAGTTAAAGCTAATTGAAAATGCGAATATGACAGTCCTTGAGAGCAGTGGCGGCTCCACCGGAGGGGGCCGTGCCCCCTATTGAGTGCCTGGCCCCCCAGTACCTTCCCTGTTGGGACCCTATACTTAATACTACATACATTAAACAACAAATGGTTGGCCCCCCATGATTAGAAGTTGCCACCCCAACGGCCCCCCCACTTGCCAAATCCTGGAGCCGCCACTGCTTGAGAGGATTGTAATAGCACCAAAAGCCAAACCTTCGTCGTGTGCCATCCGTACTACTCGTGGAATAGGTACGGTAACACGAAGTTCTGCACCAGAAACAGATTTTCTTGGACTTGTCATTCCACTCGAAGGCAGAACTGCATCTTCAACCTGAGAATGTGCTCGATGCAATATCGGAGGAACTGCTGCCACCTGATATGCATTAGGGTCGATGCGCAGCAAACCCCCCGTCGGGGCCATTTGTTTGATGCTTTTTCCCGATCCAGGATGGGCCAGTACCTACCATATGTACAGATTAGCTCAATGATGCTAGAAGGATAAAGTTTTCACATTGTCACAAATACAACCCATACATCATTTAAAATACAAGACTTTGAATAACAAAATTCAATTGACTGCTTGCCCGTAGATAAATTGCTCTGTTTATCAATAATAGGTCATGTCAGGTCTTTGTCCTTCAGCCGAGACCAGCTATCGACCTATCCATGACATCTCTCCAAAGTTCTCTGTCCTTTGCTTGTTTATCAATAGATATTAATAAATGTCCAAAATTACCAAGTAGCTATCCATCTATGTGTCACATCAGTTGGTATTTGTAAAATTCAGTGACAAATGCCTTTACAATCAATCAATCAATCAATCAATCAATCAATAAACTTCTATGGCACCACTATCATAATGCCATAATACACACACCCACATGCATGCAAACATCTGTACTGGTTACCGACACAACTCTTACAAGCTCTACCTCCTAAAAATTTACAATTAGCACAACAGTCACAGAGACACCAACCTGACCATCAATGTATACAACTTCACCGCGCAGTACAACCCTTTTAACACAGCCAGTTACATTTCGACCAGCAAATGGCGTCCATCTGGATTTACAAAACTGCGTCTTGTCTGGAATGGTCCAATGCTCTTCCAGGTCCACCTCAATGTAAGTGTTTTCTTGATCCGGAAGGTTAAAGATCCTTTTTGGGTTATGATACAAACGATTTATTACATCCTAAAAATTACCAAAACAATCTGGAAATATTTTATTAAGATAACATGCTTCATAATAAACATCCAAAATTTGCAAACAATTTGCAAGGTACCAAAATCAAAAATTTGGACTAATATACAATAGGTAAAACATAAGAAATAAAAGAATACATCACACAACACAGAGTTCATGTTAAAATAAGTAGCTATGAATTTACAGAAATCTCACATCAAGTGTCAGTTGATTTTCTGCCACTGCCGTCAGCAGTAGTGGCAACATTGTCTCTAGACCAGGAAAACCAGGCGGGGCCTTGGAGCTGAGTTTTTCCTCAAGAGTATGAGGAGCTGCAACAATTAATTAAAATACAATTTCCTTCCACACTGAAAACAATCAAAATACTGAAACATTTAGTATGGTGTCTTTAAAAATATTATAAATAATGAATTAAAAAGAACTTAAAGAACAGCAGTAATATAACACTGCAAAGTTCTACCATTCATCACAAGAAATACATGACATTGCCAAGTCACTGTAGAATAAAACAAAGGCTACAGATAGTCCTATCTAAATAAATTCAATATTATCTTGGGCAGGGGTCAGCAGCCACCGGCCCTCAGGCCATGTTCGGCCCACCAGTCAGTTAGTTTAATCCAGCCCTCACAGCCCAAAATTAATTTTTACTACTTTGTCTAACTGTCAAATAATTTTTTTCATTTCTAACAGTATTTCATTTTAGTAGCATGTTTTGCTTTGACTCATTGACTTAGAATAGACCACTGTCAAACTTTGAAGATGGATTGGACACACGCTAAGGAAACCCTCGAACAACACCATAAAAAATTGCTTTCATGGACCCAAAGAGGAAAATGAAAAAGAGGAAGACCAAAGAATACATAGAAAAGAACAATAGACAATGAGTTAAAGACTAATGGACCCAAAAGGAATGATATAGTCCCATTAGCTGAAGACCGAACTACACGGAAGAATCTTATCAGTGGCCTATGCTCCAAAAGGAATGATAAAGGCTGATGATGATGATGATGATGACTGTCAAACTTATGGTTAAATAACTAAATAACTTAATTAAATAACAGGAGAGTAAATTTACCATGATCTGTAGCGAAGCAGTCAATGAGATCTAGATTATCCCATAACGCCTTTTGATCTTCGGCACTGACTAACATTGGCCTGACCTGACCTTTATTTTCACCAAGAATAGCTAGGTCAGTTTCCGTAAGAAACAGATGATGAGGTGTGACTTCACAAGTAACAGGAATTCCCATTTTCTTTGCTTCTTTTATGACAAGAATCTTATACAAAGGCAATTACACAGTTCAACTACAACTGTCAGAGAAATTTTATGTTTACAAAAGTAAAAAACATACATGCATCCATGCGAGATGATAATTCACAAATATCATTCATCATTAGCCTAATAATGCTCTTTCAGACAAGCCTGAATGGTTACAACTTACATGAGAAAGCAAAGGTTACAACTTACATGAGAAAGCAAACTAAGTCTTACCTCTTCCTTTCGAGCAACATGGCAGATATGAATGGGTCGTTGAAAACAATGGGCCATAAAAATTATGGCGGCGGCCGATTGACCTTCGGCATGCACACAGATAGGCTTATTCTTTGGCCAGTGCTCCAAGTGCTATAGCAAAACAAAGCACAGCATATTCAAAATACAAACAATTCGTTCCTTATTAATATTTCAGCATTAGTAACATAAAGAAATGCATTCGTGAAAAATTGACTGATGGTTCAGAAAGTAGAACATTCATTGTAAAGCAAGCAAAGAAATAGAAATTAGGCGTACAACTTCACTGCATCATACGTGAAAGCGTACCTGCATCCACTGAAAAGTGTTGTCCAATTTGAGCATTGCAAAAGTCTCATTGAGATACATTTTCAGACCAACTGCATCTTCAGCAACGGATGCTACGGTTTTTGTGTTGCCACTGGTTCCAGCAACAAACAGACCAAAATCACATCGACATCCAGCCGCAGCAAACTGAATACATTGCAAAACATCAATTGTCATTAAACTTAAACAAGTCACTAGTAAAGCAATCACAGTATTTACTATTTTGACAAATTCAACAGATTTTATGCACAAGTGTCATCAAATGCGCCAAAATAAAAGCATTCTGACCACTACTTGTGCGAAATATTTCTGTCACATTACTTATTTAACATTAACATTATTTAACATTAACACAGCTAAACATGCAGCAGTATTATGAACTAATATACCAACCATACCATATTGAAGAATTTGATAATTCTGTCAAAAAAACTACAAGACATCATGTCAAAACATTGACTAAAGCACAATACACAGACTCATTTTAATCAGAAAATGAATTGTAACACTAACAGAGTGCTCATCATTTTAAAGTATAACGTCGAATACAAACCTTTTCAAACAGTGCAAATGAATCCTTATCAGTGATTGCAGGATTAGTATTTGGCATTGCCAGCACCATAGTAATTCCACCAGCAAGAGCAGCAGCGGTTCCACTGGAAAAATCTTCCTTGTGAGTTGCACCAGGCTCTCGGAGATGCACGTGAATGTCAATAAGCCCTATTGCATTCATTCAAACTAAGGTCACCAGTTACCAGTAAATGCATTCATTGTAATAACAATGCATACAATCATTTCACCATGTGTCTATAACATAAAGCAGAAGCCGTGTTTGGTTTAGAAAAAAAAGATAAAATATCCAGTATCGTTAAACACATTAGCAGATTCATAAGACAGACTACAGACATTTTAAGAACTGAGGAACAATCAGCACTATTAAGCTGAATTATTTAAATATATTTTAATAAAGAAATAATTTACAATCCCTAAACAATACCAGATTCAGGCTTAAAATTGAAACAAATCAACACCTGACATTGACGAGAATACAAAGAGCATATACCGGGCAGTTGTGTCAGGTGTCTTGCAGACATGCAATCGGTGTTTGCCTTCAGTGGTGGTGGAGTTCTTCCCAGTTTTTCTAAGGCCTGAAACAGTTAAATTCATCCATACACTAAAGCATTTAGTGAAATGAAACTTCAAAATTACCACTATTACAAAATTTTGATAGACTGAAATACAGTCTAACCCAGTTATCTCGTCCCTTGTTTTCTCGCCAAACTTGTCTTTCGCCAAAGAACAGATGTAAGAACAGATGAACAGACATTCCAGAACAGATTTCCTCCTATGTTATTTCCCTCCTTATGTCACCCCCCACCATTTATGCTTTGCCAAGCCTGAAATGAGACAAATGTGTTTCCACCCATGCAATCTATGCCCGCTCACTCACCAATGGGTACTACAACAGACAGAGGAGGGAAAGAAAGAGAGACAGAGACAAAGGGAGGGAGAGATAGAGACAAAGGGAGGGGGATAGAGCTTTATCCAGCCATCATGGGAAATGCCATTGCTTGCTTATAAACACGTTGGTTAGATGTACTCGACTGACTTGCCCTCGTTATGTCACCACCCTCACCCCTCGCCAAAATAGAACGCCGGGCGGATATGGGCGGGATAACAGGGTAAGACTGTAGATGAGCAAGCTTTAACAATTGAATAGTTCATTCAGATAATTGATACTTCATTGTTGCAGTTTCAAAGCACCATTTCTGGAAAACATTAAAACAATGTGAAAAAAGACATGTTAAGAACAGAAAATTCATGGATAGCTACGAACACCACTCAAAAGTTATTTTCCAAGCATCAAGAACAGTTCTGTAATATCAACCTGAACTAGTATTTTTGTGCATTTAACATCAGTGATCAACGGCACAGAGTAGTCGACAGCCATGCGTCGCGTGCGATAGCCCTGCGTGATGAAAGAAGACGCGGCTCTTGATCCACCAATTCTCTTCGGCAGATTGATTACAAGATCGAATTTGTTTTCACACAGGAGATCAGCGATTGTCCTCTGCTGGAAGCTGTTGGACTTCCCACCATTTTCGTCACAAGGCCACGGCAACGGGCTCAGCTTTAAAAGACAATTCGCTCTCGTTAGTTAACCCCAAAATCCAAGCGCTTCAAAATATGAACAGTACTGTCTCAATTGTAGCTGTTGTCTCATCAACGGTGTTTCATGTAGAACAATGACTCACACAGGACCGGACTCGGGTTAACATTTGAAATTTGTCTGTAATTGCACAAGCTTTAGCCTAATTTCACATGCATCGTCATTTTCTGTTGAAACTACCGGTAATCTATGCATTCTATCGCCACCTCATTTTCTGTTTAATTTGGAGACTTCAGTTGAGTTATGACTTTCATATATCTTACATGGACCTGTGACTTCACTTGAAGACTGAAGCATGGATTTCAAATACCTGAATGCATCACTAATAATAATACTTTTAAATATGAATTCATAACAATGAATATACATTATACAGGCAAGAAAGACAATCAAAATCCAACAAAACATAATTATCACTTCATAGACTATAAAAATAAGACTCAGAAGAAATACAATGTACAATACCTCAATGTCAAAATTGCGATAGTATTCAGCTGTTCCCACACTGCCGTATAGTTTGTACCCAAGTCGTTCTAAAGTTCGAACACTTTCCAGCAATTCTTCCTTGTGCTGTTAACAATGGAGAATTTAGTGTTAAAATTATAAACACAGTCAAGAAAGCTTTGGGCAACTCATTTCCAAATCATTACAACACTTCACAAACTCTAAAATCTTTCATTTGTATGTCTAGACTTGAAAATATTGCAAGAGCTTTGCAGTTAGTTAGTTAGTGGCACAAATGACGTAAAAAAAACAGACACAAATGTCACATATAATGGCAGATAATGTCTTCATGCTTACTGTAACATCAAAACAATGTTACCTTGGGAAAACCAATTGACAAAAGTATGTTCTTTTCTGGTATACGGAATCCAGATCCAAGCTGAGCTTTAAGGTAAGCCTCTGTACGATCCTCTCCAAAACAGGCAACTTCACCAGTGCTGGCCATTTCAACTCCAAGCAGAACATCAGCTCCAGTCAGACGGCCAAACGAAAAGACAGGCACCTGAGAAATTATATATATATATACTACCTAAACATCAAGTAAATATGACCAAATCAATTCAGTTGCAAAATCCAATGCAAATCTGGCGATCAATACATATGTATTGCGGATAATCTCACTTTCAGCTTGGTTATCTTCAATTAGTATTTGGTTATCTTCAATTAGTATTTGGTTATCTTCAATTAGTACTTAAAGTTCTGCTTATCTTGTTTACAGAAAATCTAGACTAACCATAACACCGTTCTTGAATGATTACCTTCACTGGCTTAACACGTTGAACGCTAGGGACGTCAACTGACGTCCTTATTTTGGTTTCTCAGGGCGCTAGGGACGTCATATGACGTCCTTAGTTCAATGCAAACTATTTTAGCTTATACGGATCTTGGAATCATTCTTCTGCTTCCTTTAGCTACTAGAATGAGTGACCAATCAAAAAGGCATATTCTATGGAAGATGTATGAATATTTGTCCTATAAACATTTGTTCAAAAAACACAATATACTCAACCACACCCTTGTAATTATAATCCTCCCTGACGTGTCGTATAAGGTACACCCGGAGAATTCCTGCTAAGATGTAATTACGTGGCTTGCATTGTCAAGTCTTCCATCCAGTGAAGCGGACAATTTTTGGCTCAGAGTGTGAGGGAGGCATTTGGACCAGATAATAAAGGTTGGAATTTAAATTGAAATTGTTTCCATTTTATGGCAGTAATTTCTCCAATCGCTATTGTTGAGCTAACTATTGGTCCGTCACCTTACAGGGCACCGGCATTTTTCCTATGAATTGGTGCATACCTGAGTAAAGTGAACATGATACTAGTAACAGATGGCTTCTAAACGCATCTGCTTCAAAATATTTTCCCCTACAGGCGTCTAACGTGATTGTGCCTTGAAAATAATCTAGCGGCATTCACGTTGGTCACGCATGAATGCATTCGACACCAGCCGCGTCCTAGGAATCCATCCTATCGCAGTCAACGTGTTAAAGTGCCTTGATGAATAACTTACAAGCTCTCTGCCTGCTCTACATTTAAAGCACTCGTACAGTTTGCCTACGTTATTTATCTCAGTTCTGCAAGATTGAAAATGCTTAGACTATGGACTGAGGTCATTTGTAAAGCTTGCGGTGTCAAGGACGGTCATAAAATTTTGTGAACATTCTTTCAAGTTCAACCACATGGAACTAAATGCAAAGAGATAAGATGATACCACTTATGAGTAGTGTCAAAATATGAATAAATATATTTCTATTCAAAGTACTTCTTTGTAATTTTGAGACATCAGTCTGTGCACGAAGACATAGGAGTTCTCCTTCAGCTGCCACTGCCACCACCACCACCACCACCACCACCAAATTGTTATTATCATTATTATCATTATTACAACTACTATCACTATTATTAATGTGTCTAAAACTCAACTGATACTTATATACACACATCATATTATGCCCCATATAAACAACTGAAATGCTGCATATAACAGAATCATACATGAAAAATACACAACTAATACAACATTCTGAAAAATTACCTTCACACCAACTTTATTCTTTTTACCTAGCATACAGTCAACAGGTACAGGTGAGTCACCAACAATTACTCTAGTTGCCATAGCAACAAAATCACATTCCAGGGTTTTAGATACAAACGGGAAAGATCTCGACACCCGAACGTTGCATTCAATAACTTGCAGTTGGTTGTCCTACAAAATAACCAAAAACGAAAAAGTAACATCACAAAAGCCACATCAGAGCATAAACAAAGACAAGCCACTGAAAGCAGCCTAGTGTGGACCTCAATTCTTCAACAAATACAAAAGGAAGTGACTTTTAGTGTTCAGATAGATTCATATCACTAGATCAGAGTTGAAATGCAACCAGCAATCACAAGACCATACAGAAAAGAAAAATGATAAATAAAACAATAAAGAAAAATGATACAAAATGAAATCAAGCTTCCAAATGAAGCAATACGGTGGCACATTGAGAAAATATGAAATAAAAGAATAGCGATAATGTCAACACCTTTGCAATGAGCTGGATATTGAAAGGACCGGAAACTTTTAACTCTCGAGCAACTTTGTAACAGATTTCCGTAATCTTATCCAATGTCTCTCTGTTAAGATCTTGCGGTGGAGTCACGAGGGTTGCATCACCAGAATGGATGCCTGCATTTTCCACGTGCTCTGACACGGCCATGCACACAATTTCCCCGTTATTAGCTACGGCATCAACGTCAATTTCCTGCAGAAATCCACAACAAAAGTCACGAGATTTAAAATTTCTTCACGACTACTTATCATGTTTGCTGCCAAGGTCAGAAAATCTGTCTGTTGTTCCTGCTGCAATGCATATCCAAGATAAATCAATCCCTCATCATGCTGAATTAGTATAAGAGAAATCATCAGATTACCGGGTAGGAATAAATCAATAGTGAAGAAAATTGATTAATTAACTGCCTTTGAGACTTTAGTCTTTAAGAGCTCAAGAAAGTCTAGCATGACATTTAAATTTACCTATGTAATTTGAATGACAAGTCTACAAAAACATGTAACCTCTAATTCTTTTTAGAGAAAATTACTATAACAAGATAAAATCTCCGTATTTTATATCAGAAATATTTTAAAAGAAAAACAACCTCAAACAATTAAGACTCCTTTAGCATCCTAACACATGACAGCAAGCTTAAATGCTTGTGCTCGTAATTTCTTTTAGGCTGTTAGAAATAGAAAGCTTTTTGCTTAAAATCTTTCAAAACTAGGTAAGACATAAATGGAGGCACAAGATATTCTTCGATCATCACAAAATATCCACGTATTGGTGGAGGTCAACATGCTCAAAATTAATGAAGAGCATTGAAATAATCAGAAGTCAGCAAGAACGAGTGAGTAAAAATATTGAACAAAACCCTTCCAAGATCATGTTTGCAAATGGCAAAAAAATTCAGTAAATGAAGTCAGAAATTGACACCTCTTAATTGGTACAATTTTGGCTCACATCAAATGCAATAATCAACTGAGTGTTAAAACAATACTGCGAGAAAAGTGCTAAATCAGTACCGGGTATATCAATTCCACTAGGATAAGGATTTCATACAATAAATGACATTTGTACAGTTTTAAAAATACAGTTTGAAACAATGCAGATGCTGAACTTTATGTGTCTGATATACTCCATCAAAGGCATAATAAGATGCAGAACAAAATCACACAGCATCATACATTGTGCAAACTCCATAAGTATAGAAGCAGCTGTCTCACTTTTGCCTCAAGGATAAATTTTGACACGACCACAGGGTGCTCCTTTGAAACGGCACTGGCCTGAGTCAGATAGTCAACGAGATCTTCGTGAGAATGAGCGACGTTCATTGCTGCACCACTCAGAACGTACGAAGGACGAATCAAGCACGGATATTTCACTTCCTCGCACCAGTTCTTTGCCGTCTTAGAGGTGATTAAAAAGCAAAATTCACATCCAGAACAGCACAGAAAAACAATTAATAACAAATGAAAGGATCAATAAATCATAAATAAACATAAGAAATGCAAATGCAATTAATTAATTACTGTTGCCAAGAGACTAACAGAATAATCAATGATCGTACCTGAAAACTGCATTCAGGCCAGCAGCAACCAGCTATATTTTTTTCAGAGCTAAATTTTCTATGGCTAGATGCTCTCACCAGATGCCAAACCCAACTAGTTCTGATAACTGACAATTTCAGGATTAAGTGCTGTTAAATAATAAGAAAAAAAGAAATAAAAATGAAGAAACTGAGCTTCATTCTGCAACAGATAAAACAACATACATCCAGATCTGTAAATTCTTTCCATTGTGGCTGAGATATTCCTTCCATGTCAAGCATCCGAGAAAACTTGAAGCGATTCTCTGCCATGTCAATGTTTTCAGGCGATGTTCCAAGAATTCGCACCTACACAAAGACCGACGACATCACGTAAAGTAATCAGCCAATGGTTTTAACTTCAATTTCATATATATCCTTCACAATAATTTTCTTAACTCATATAAAGAATTCAAAATGAGCATAGCTTAGAGAATAAGAGAATATTAAATATATGGATATGCAAAAAAATCAATGACCTAGAAATGAATTTACAGTAATAATGCACTGCAATTGAAAATTACTCTAATTTTATATTTTAAGCTAGCAATAATTTTATTTGTTTAGTCAACAATTAATAAACATGACTTTGTAACAGGTTGAGACATACTTTCTTTCTGTGGAGAGGCATAGCAATATTATTAGGTATTTGTCCACCGACAGACAAAATTACTCCAATAGGATTTTCAAAATTATAGATTTCCATGACAGTCTGCAAATAACAGTTATAAAAAGAAACACACACGCACACTTGGAAACTTAGTAAATGATCGTTTGGTTAAAGGCAGAAGAAACTCAACTTAAATCCGTAAAGACGTCAGTTAGAGAAATGCTTATTACAGCCTACTGAATTTCAGACATCAGTAACAGACACAATAAAATATTTTAATTTCAGTAAAATAATTAATCATATAAATTATTGCAATTCTGAACAAGAAAGGAGTGGCATCACTGTTTATTGGTTTCAGTTTCAACAAATCCAAACAGTATTATATTTACTTCAAATGAGATTTCATCAAAGTAAAGACGATCGCACATATCATAGTCTGTGCTGACAGTTTCAGGGTTATAATTAACCATAATCGTCTTGTGACCCATCTGCAGACAAAACAGATTAATAAAAAAATAATTAATTTCAATCTCACGCTCTCATGCAGGGTTTTTTTAGTATTGCCTATTGTATTGCCGATACTTTTTAAATCAAGTACCGGTTTCTTTATTGCTGATACTGTTTACAGTGAAAATTTTCGATAGATACTCGATACCAATACTTTTCTATTGCACACTTATTGTCACCAATGAAATGTCAAAGCTGACCACTAAGTGACTTCAATTCCAGAGAATTAGCTTTTAGCAAAAGTAATTTTTACAAAAAATAATAAGTGCAGATAATCCTAGAAACAAAAAGTTTAAAAAAGTAAGGAGCCTATGCTGAATTAAAGCCAACAGAAGCAAATACTATAAAAATTAGTAAAGAAGGTCTTTCAAAAACCTTTCTTAGCTCCTGAATGCATCCAACAGCACACCAGTCAAACTCAACACTGCTTCCGATGCGATAGACGCCCGACCCTAGAACCATCATATGCTGATCGTGGAACTCAACATCATGGCCACATCCATTATAAGTGAGATACAGATAATTGGTGACAGCTGGCCACTCTGCGGCCACAGTGTCGATCTGCTTTACACATGGCCGAACGTTCAGCTGCTCACGCAGTTTCTGTACTGCTGCCTCTGTACTGTAAGACAGCAATTAAACTGACTCATATATATATATATATATATATATATATATATATATATATATATATATATATATAAAACACGCATACAGTACATTACTGTCGTTAGAAAATCAACAAACATTATCACCAGCCCTATTCAGATCTGTAACCAACCTGTGGTCAACAGGCATATTTTCTGAATGATCTATGGTCAGATGCACACTTCCCTATGACAACAAATTTTTAAAAGATAAAACATAAGCATAAACACACTATACTAACTCCGCATGACCAAAAACAGCCACTATATTACGAACACTCTGCTCCTGCTGCAGCTGCTACTGCTGCTGTGATATATATTTACCTCTTAAGGGCAGAAGCAATCTGAATGTCTGAAAATCCCAGGCATTTGGCTTTTCTTAGCAGGGAGGTTGACAGATCTTCCAGCTAAAAATAGTAAGCAATTTATTACAGAAAATGTCACTCATAGACGAGTGGCACATAAAGGCAGGAAGTTATAATCTAGAGTAGTGAATTAAAAACAGAAAACAAAAATTGTTTTAATGTTCAGAGCAACTGCATTAAGCATGTGGAAATAATAAATTTGATGCTAAATCTGAGATAAAAATGCAGACAAAAATTTATGTAAAAGTACAATGTGAAACAATGACAAGGGAGATCACATCAACTGTATATTTCTTCACAGTTCAAAAACTTACTGTAAGTCGTTCCATCTTCTTTTCAAACTCGACTATGTTTCTGAATTTGTTTAAAAACCATCTGTCGATCTTTGTCAACTCAAAAAGACAATCATCGGAGTAACCTTCACGAAGAGCAGCAGCAAGAACAAACATTCTCTGATCTGTTGGAAATTCAAGATCCTAGTATAAAAGAAAACAAACAGAAGAACTGAAGGGTCTCAAAAGTCATTCAAGCTCATATGGTTATACTAAAAAACATGGTAACGTTCTCAAAAGTGGCAAAATCATTATCATAAAAAACCTGGCTGCATCTTAACCGGAAAGAAGTCTTACTAATATTTTATATTGCATCTATGGCAATCACATTACGTTATTCTATACAACATCGTGTGACTAAACTGTATCAGTAATATGAGGAGGACAATGTCAGGGTCTGTCAAAGAATAATGGAGCCTCTTTTTACAACAACAACACCATAATAATATGAAAGAGGCATTAATTTTAAGTCCAAACTGTAATCCTTAGATGCATTAATTAACATCTTTAGAAAACAAGAAACTCAATCACTAATTAATCTATCCTAAGCAATGAAACAATTAAACAATAAAGAAGCAGCAAAATATTACCTCTTCGTCTGTTTTCATCAATTTAGAATCGAAACCATAAAATGACTCATCAACCATTCTCAAGGCTTTCTGAAACGCCTCCTCAAATTTCCGACCAATAGCCATAACCTCACCAACACTTTTCATCGAACTTCCAATCTACAGACAAAACATGTATAATTAAACATCAATTGAAAAATCACTTTAAAGCCCAACAATGTTCAGTAAAATGTAAGGCAAATTATTCAATGTAACATTCTGTAGTTTCAAAATCATGACACAAAAAATACACGAAATCAAACAAATAACACTCAATCATCTCAGATAGAATTAGATAAATAGATAAACTCAGCTTATTCAACAGACAACACCATTTATCCATCATTCACTCCAGAAAAGTAAAAAAAACAGCAATAAAATAGAAACCCATTCAATGTAGGCATACCTTGTTGCTGACTTTAGAAAATTTCTTCAGGTCCCATCTTGGAATTTTTATGACACAATAATCGAGACTAGGTTCAAAACATGCTGTTGTAGAATTTGTGACAGAGTTGCGTAATTCGCGTAACGACATACCAAGAGCAAGTTTGGCTGCAACATAAGCAAGCGGGTAACCAGTGGCCTTGCTGGCAAGCGCAGAGCTGCGTGACAGACGTGCATTGACTTCGATGATGTAGTACTGTAGAACAAAATAAAGTCAAAGACAAGCCACGATATATTATGAAACAATGCAGCAACAAAATCTAAATAACTTTAATTGTCACCCTGCATCAATACGTTTCATTAATTTAATTTATACTGTCCGATGACATTTAGCAAAGTTTGTAAAGCAGAAACATGCATATAGCTAACAAAGTCATGTATCCAGTATTTGTTTTTATACTTGACTGTAACTACAATAGCAAAATAACCAAAAACAATAGTATTGAAACGAAATCTGCAGTAATAACAGATATATGTAAATTAACTTCAACTGTGATAGCAAACAAAAAACCATAAACAGCCAACAAAAGAAACAATAATTAACAGAACTATTTACGATAAGCAAACCAGGATGCCTGAAAGACTTTCAAATAAGGTTTTCATTTCACTTCAAACATTGTTCATATTTCCTTCTGATTAAGTGCAGCTATAATAAGAACTAATTTAATAAAAGCTGAAATAAGAAATAAAACAACAGTGACTACAACTGAAATGTGAAAATATACACTAAATGCAACTGAAATCTCATGGGCATACACTCATGACACTACCACTTACTTAACATCCCGTATCAACAAACAAATCATCAAACCTCATGTGATTCTGGATTGAGCGCAAACTGAATGTTGCACTCTCCAATGATTCCAATGTGACGTATGACTTTGATGGCAACTGAACGCAACATGTTGTACTCGTAGTTGGTCAGAGTTTGACTCGGAGCAACAACTATCGACTCGCCAGTGTGAATACCCAATGGATCCACATTCTCCATATTACAAACCTAAATCAAGGAAACATTTGTTTAGAGAAATATTGCAATGTTCTATAAGGACACTTGCATCATAAAAACAAAGGGAACAGGTTTTTGAGTTTTCTTAATCTTCCAGTGAATAATACAGTTAGCAATAGGGAGTGGATGGATGTAGCTTAAAAATAGTACAGATTTTATCAATAAAATTACAAAACGTTTGCAACAATTGCAAGAATAACACTTTAATATGAAGAATCACAGCTTTAAACTTAAATACTAACAACAATACAGTTGTCATAAGCATCTCGCACAACTTCATATTCGAGCTCTTTCCATCCTTGCAGCGATTTGTCAATAAGCAATTGACTTGTGTGTGCAAATGCAACTGCTGATAGAGAGATGAGCTCCTCTTTTGTCTTTGCAAACCCAGAACCAAGACCACCAAGTGCAAAGGCAGCTCTGATAAGAACGGGATATCCAATACGCTCTGCAGCTGCAACAGCCTATGTGAGACAACAACGACAGTATAATTCTAGAAATATTTTATCTTTTTAGCATGCTAAAATCCAGACAACAAGCCCAGTATAATGTCCACAGCATGAATTTCTTTCCTCCAACCATGTCGATTCCCTGTCTTCTCAACTGCTGCTGCATAAAAACTACATGTCATTAAATAATTAATTAACAAATCAAGCTGCCTTGATCAATAAAGTTCAAAACAGTCAGTAATATCTTAAACGAAAAACCCAGCTAACCAGACAAGTTCTTACCTGTTCTACACTATCAACTGCTTCACATGGGGCCACTTTTTCCCCAATTTCCTGCATTTTCTCAGAAAACTTCTTTCGATCTTCTGTTTCCTCAATGGCCATTACTGAAGTACCAAGAACTTGCACATTATATTGGCTAAAGATGCCAGATTTGTACAAACTAACACCACAGTTGAGTGATGTTTGGCCACCAAAGCTTAACAGAATTCCATCAGGTCGCTCATTACGTATAACCTGTACGGCAAAAAATTTTCAAAGGTAAGAAATTGAGAAAGTAAAGCAACATAACAAGACTGCAGTTTTTCATGCTTTTATCAAATTGAACTTATGAAATATGGAAAAATTTCAGAAACACAAAAGTTCACAGTTGAATCTGAACGTAAAGCACGCAATGAAAATTCATGCCCAAAAAATGTCAAGAATCAACCAAGAGGGCAATAGTCAGCAATAAGAAATGTTTCTTATTAATAGTCCGCAATAATAATGGCCTGCAGTTAAAATCTGGCAATTTAAAAACGATTCAAATTGCTTACTTCTGCAACATAATGAGGAGATACTGGAAGCATGTAGATTCTATCGGCCATTCCTTTCGAAGTCTGAACTGTCGCTATGTTTGGGTTGACCAGAACAGTGTTAACACCATTCTCCTTCAGGGCCTTGATTGCCTGCACAATGAAATGTTAAGTATTTAGAAATAAATTTCAAAAAATAAATAAGAATAGAGCCAAATTATTAGGATAGAGGTACCATAAGTCCCAAAATGGAAAAGTACCATCATCTTCAAACCCTGTGAGGCTTACAATGATGATCTACTGTATATCTACTAGAAATCATTTACTTAACTAGATAACTGATAATAGTCAATATAAAGTTGACTCAAAGACCTGTTCTATTAGCAATTGACATCTGACCAATATTTGATGAAGACCAATGCGTAAGAACAGTCACAGAAAACACATGCAAAGACACTTACATATACAAAAGTGCAACTTAGATCATTAACTTCCATATAATGTCTCCTCCAGTGCCAATACTTGTGCAAAGATAAATTTTCACACAAAGAAAAAACTTGCATACTGCATTGTCAGTAGCATAACTATAATGATTCAATACCTCCATATCAAGACTGATCATGGTATAAAAGTATTTATGAGATTAAATTTTGCCTGCTAACCTGAGATCCACAATAATCAAACTCTCCAGCCTGTCCAATTGAAAGGCCACCAGACCCAAGAATAAGAACCTTCTTTGGCCTTTCGTGTAAAACCCTTAGTGATTCTTTCTTGGGCGTATAAGTAAGTGTTTGCTTTATCTTCTCTTCCAGTGTGAGTTCACTGTCAAAGAATTATAAAATATATCAAACCCTTAACCCCCTAACCGTGTATTTAACTGTAACTCGATATAAAATGGACGGATATATCCGGGGTTCCCAGTAAAGGGATTAAATATAAATCTCCACTTATCAGACATCACAATAATTTTCAATATATCCCATATAAAGCAAATAAAATATAACTTCAGGTTGCTCAATAAAGCTAATAAAACAATATAAAACTTGTAATCTTTGTTGTTCAACAGTGTGCTTTTTGTCTCACACATGTACAAGTTTATTCACAGAAATAATTATATGTACCTGGCTACAGCCATCTTCTGTTCTCTAACTCGGTTCAAAAAAATATCAAACAAAATTTCCAAATCCATAGGCCCAGCCATATGCTCTGGATGAAACTGAACACTGAAAAATAAAAAGAGTATTTTAATTTCTACTGTGCACCCCTGGACAAGTGAATGTGGTATATAGCACATCTAGCATAGCAAAGTTGGTACTCACCCCCTTACATTCACTTGAGAATTAGTTGGTTGGGCAATACTTGCTGACAAAAAATCTAGTAATTTGCAGCAAAGTCAATGGATGTGGCTCATTTGTGAATATGATAAAGTTAAAATAAATAATAAAAAGGAAATCAATCAGTGCTAGCTCCTCAAAGAGTCAACTAATGAGCCACAATAAATAAAACGTTTTCAAGAAAGAATTTTCTTTAAATCTATGCTTCCAGCTAAGGATTATCCTACAGCAACACATTATCTGACCTGAAAATTGGCTTTGATCTGCAGACCAAGCCTTCATTTGTTCCGTCATTTTCATTGACAAACAGAACAGACCAATCGGAATTAAGAGACTCTGGGTCGATGGCAAAGCCATGGTTTTGTGCCGTTATATAGCAACGTCCAGTGCCAACATGAGTGCATGGTTGATTGTGACCTCTGTTTCCATACCTCATAACAAACAAATGACAGAATTTCCTTTTGACTTAACACAGGAAAAATAAAGCAGAAGATCTTAAATATTCCAGTCCTACGTCAACCATCTGCAAGTAGCAACAGAAATAGACCGAAGTCTTTCTTTCTTTAAAAGTCAATACAACGTTCTACTAAAGCACTTTTAGGGTTAAACAGTTTATCAAAGACTTTGAAATTGCCTTCCACATGCCAACCCACAAGTTTCTGGATACAATAACAGACATATTTTCATTTGTAATGAAATGCCATTTGTTACGACAAATGCAACTGTAACAATTAATCTTCTGGCATAGTACCCTATTAAAATTGAGCAATATGTGCCAAAGCCAGTATGACAAAGTACGAAGAGCTGCTTATATCATACAGATAATCAAACACAAAATTCTGTAACCTTAACATATGCATTTACTGCAAAATCACAAAAATAGAACCTAAAAACTCATCATTTTTAACTCTTTCATTGTGCCATCATTATTAGTAATAACACAGGAATTAATAATACTAATAGTATTGACACCATTTGCAATTCAAATCATAATCTGGATCGCGGATCTGGGCCGGATCGCCGGATCGTACGGGTTAGACTGGCATGCCTACGCGGATGACGGGCAAGTGTACGCCTCCTGCCGTCCCTCAGATACGGGGCACCTGCGATCTCGGTTCGAGGACTGTCTACAGGAGATCATGTCATGGACCGCGACAAATCGCCTCGCGCTTAATCCCGGTAAAACAGAATTGCTATGGATCAGTACTCCCAGGAAGGCTCACCTATTAGATCGTTCTCCTCTAACCATCGGTGATGCCGTCATCGCTCCGTCTACGGAGGTGCGCCTTCTGGGTGTACTTCTCGACGACTCTCTATCCCTCGCCGGCCAAGTGAGCTCCGTAACTCGTGCCTGCTACTTTCAGCTGCGCAAGATCGCAGAGATTCGACGGTACATTTCAACATCAGCAGCGATCCACGTAGTCCGGGCACTAGTGCTATCCAGGTTGGATTATTGCAATAGCATTCTTCTGGGGCTTCCGGACTATCAGCTTGACCGCCTTCAGTCGGTCATGAACGCTGTCCGATGACATTTAGCAAAGTTTGTAAAGCAGAAACATGCATATAGCTAACAAAGTCATGTATCCAGTATAATTGACGATTGATCTTTAGCGCGAGATGGAAGGATCACGTGACTCCATTGCTAAAGGAACGGCTACACTGGCTGAAGATCTCGGAGCGTATAGCTTACAAACGCTGTATGGTCACATTCCGAGCACTGCACGACCCTCTCTGCCCGGAGTACATTTCTGCGCTCATACAGCGGCCGATGCCGACTGACTGTCGCAAGCAGCTGCGATCAAACAAGCGAATTCGCCTTTATGTCCCTCCTCCGTCCAGGACGGTGATGCTGGGGGAAAGATCCGTGACACGCGGCAACCCCCTTCTTTGGAACTCTTCCCGCCTCAGTGACATCCATCACATCCCTCGAGGCGTTTGCGACTGCCCTCAAGACGCACTTATTTCGCGCATCTTATGAACATCTGTAAATCGCTCTTGATTTTAGCACTAGCTATGTTATAGCGTTTAATAAATCATCTAGAAATAATAATAATAATAATAATATATTCCTGTTTATTTGTAAAATAACATTACAGAACACACAAAAAGCATGATATGAAAAATGCAAACTCACTTCATCTTAAATGAAATGGCACCAGCAGCCAATGCTAAAAGCTGATGTCCAAGGCAGATTCCAAACACTGGTTTACATTTATTGTCATTGATGATTTGTCTCAAATTTGTAATTGTTTCAGTGCAAATCTTTGGATCTCCTGGACCATTACTTACAAAAAGACCATCATACTCTGGAAAAGACAGAATCTGTCATAATTACTTGAAAGTAAATGAATGGTCTTTCACTTATATTTTATGGCAAATTTAGTTTTAAACCAATGCTCTCTGTTGGCTCCTCAATAAAATGCAAAAACAATACTGCTACCGCTACCAATAAATAAAAACACCCTAAATCACATAATCAAAGGCAACAATTTGAAAAATTAATATTAACGACTCAGATAAAACTAATAGCAGCTCGTTCAATTTATAGCATTTTATTTATTTTACCACTAATATACATTCAATTAATAGCATTTTATTTATTTTACCACTAAAAGACCTGCTAATTTATCACATATTTTACTGGTAATATAACACTGATTAGTAAACACAATTAACTTTCATTTATAATCTTTATACAAAAATGATATCAGCCAGAAGAAATGCATAGCCTATGATTGGTGTCTAAAACTTGTCTTGGAACAAGAGAACAAAAATTTAAATATCTCATTTATTAATTTAAATTAAAAAATTATAAATAAAATAGCAAAACTGATTGATAACAAATACAACGTCAAAAGGACGGCAATTCAAGGACCTCACTTTCATCTGACAAAGGATAATTCCAAGGGATCACTTTCACCCTAGCACCACGCCTGCACAGACAACGAATCTGGTTAAACTTTAAGCCACAGTCAATGACAAGTATGTCAATGTCACCGCTTTCATTGAAGACAACCGGCTCCTTAAGCATCAAATAATAAACTGCCAATTAGCATCAAAGAAAATAAAAAAGAATTCCATCAAGCATCAAACAATAGTTAGAACTGGCCTTCATGTTTTAACCCTTTGGCCACATAAGGCCAGTATTTCGGATTTATAACATATCGGTTATATGGATTGCCGGGGCGAAATGGTTAATTATTCCATTCTATAGCACAAAATAGTAACTACTGCACTGGACAGTGGTCCATCAACTTCTTTTGGGTCATAATGCATTGGTCAGTGTCCAATTTGAATATGCAACTTTACTAACAGAATGCCAAACGAAACTAGTCAAAACTAAATCACCATTCCCCCAAAGCTTATCAACAATTGTACCACACAACTAATATCTGAATTTGTTGTCAATTCTACTCCAGGCTATTCTATGTCAAAACATCTACAAATCATTTCACAAATGCTCATACTTTACAGGCTCCCAACTTGAAATTAAAGGATTGCGGTACTATTCAAAAGAATTGGATGTTTCAGTCGGCAAACACTAAAAACAATTGCGAAGAATTTGATAATTTTTGCAAATTTTATAAAGCAAAAATATTAATAGCCCTTATCATGATCTTGGTAATTCATTCAATTTCATTTGCTTGCAAACTTCAATGTTACCAATTAGTTAAACATGACAATAGTTCAGTTACCTTAATCGACACTTGAGACACTAAATTCTGCTTATTTGGGTCTTCAAATTCCAACACTGAGGCATCTCCTCCTTCGGCAATTACCTAGACCATGCCAAAAATCACTGAGCTCACCAAAGGTTGAACTATTTACAGTTGGACATATCTTCATTCAGAAGAAACACAGAAGAATATCTTAAGCCGTTCTACTCTACCTAAACCAGAGTAGTTACTCATGGAATCAATATCTATTTAAAATCCAGTAGAGGTTTAGAGGTTATTTGGCAGCTTGAGCTACCCTCCACAGATCTTTTACACAGCATAAATGACTATATCATTTACATTATGGAGTGTTCACCCACACTTTCATCAACCCCTGCCATATATGCTGCCTATGATTCCGACTCAATCACATATACGTATCTGCAAACAATAAATTATAAATTTATATTCATGTATTTGCAAAGCTTACCAAATATGCACAGATCTGATCTCTGGTACTAGGCAAGCAGCGACGCAGGTGGCTTACGCCATTAATCTAGAGTAGGTTGCCATTACTTTCTCTAGACCTGTGTTTTACCCTTCGCAGCTTAGCACTGCTACCAATTTATCGAAGCCTAAGTCTGTGTTACTTGCAATATAATCATAAAAATCGACTAAACTAAAATTCGTGACTTAAAATCTAACTTTTCCGAGCATTGTTCCTCTTTCTCGGATCTTCTTTGTTAGTACTCTGGTATCAATTCCTTAAAACAAAAAAGAAACATTTGCAAATAAGCAGTCCACATAGGAATAGTACCTTCAAGTGCAACCAGAAACAAAAGAAATAATTTAAAACATCAATTCCATGAACCCATTTGTGCAGTTTTATAAATTGAGATCAACATAATGATGCAGTATAAGAGAAAAAAGGAGAGACTTTTTATATGTCACACCATATATTGCTGGTATTCCTTGTTCTGCCAGCCAGTCATGTAGCGACCGCTTTCCATTCCAGTGGCTATACTCGTTAGTATAGTCTCCAACAACTAGAGCAGCAACATGGATACTGCCTGACTCAAACCACTTGAGCAGACCAAATTCATCTTTGTCATATGATGGAACACCATAATTGCCTATCAGAGGATAAGTTAGCACAAGAATCTGTGATTTGTAGGAAGGATCAGTCAGAGATTCATTATATCCAACCATTCCAGTTTGAAACACTGAAACACAAAAACATTTAAAACTTTATAATTATAAAACTTCACTCAAATTGCTCAATTGCATGACAGCAATAACGTAAATAGCAATAATAATTCAGCAATTACCGTGCAGTTGCAACAATAATCACTGCAAATAAAGTTTGTCTTAACAGATTCTTTAGCTAGCTCCTCCTGTAAAACATAAAAGTTATGTTTCATATCATATCCATCACAGCTATTTCATTCTCCGAGCTCCAACTCTGATTGTCCATGTCTTTAGTCCACTTCTCAAAGCCTCAACAGTGTGCCTCAAACATGAATCCCCTTATTTTTGAAACAGGGTTTTGAGTCAGTCTGGAATGCTCTTGACCCCAGTATACATAACTTATCCAATGTTGATTGCATGGCCTGAATTTTTAAATGACTTAAAACTCATCACTTCATCAACATGCAGCAATTGCAGCAGTAGCAGTTCCTACTCAGTTTTCAGAAATAAATATTATGTAGCATTACATTGAATTACAAACTACAAAAGTGCATATTATTCATAGTTTCCGCCACGTCAAAATCAGTCGTCTAATAATCAGATGAAGACAATAAACTCCTTTGCAGTGAACTCCTTTGTACCATCTGAGTGGATTTTCAAGCGCGTCATCTTCCGATCCTCACTGACATATCAACGTCGTCAAAAGTGCTTCTGACTTTGGCCTTCACCTTGTTTACAGTGCTACATAAGCTGTCTCAATAATAATAATAATAATAATAATAATAATAATAATAATAATAACAATAATAATAAAAAGTAACTTCTAATATTCACTTACCAACTTCGCCTGATATATTTTTTGTGGCTCCAAATGCATGACCACTGTATGAAGTTCCATCCTCCAAGTAAAGGGTAGCAGACATTGCTCGTAGATGAAAATGCTCGTTTCAAAACGATTAACCAAAGCTAAAATTAAGAAAGTGTGTGTGTATATATATATATATATATATATATATATATATATATATATATATATCAGTCATAAGACTAAACTGCAACATGAAACTCTGTGATTTCTATTTCCACACCTTCAACTTAAAACCAAAAGTCCTGTTATAAACTTTTTAAAACTGCATAAAATGTGTATAATTTAAGAAGTGCTCAGCAACAGTTGTGAAAAACAAGTCTAAGTCATCACTCTGGTGACTCTTGGTGAAGTTGGTGAGCAAGCAGAAATACATTCAGATGGCTGCACCACCTACAACTCTATGGACCTTGTCTGCTGCAACCTTCTGATGGAGAGTCTTTCTGTGAATTTGACGCTTTATCCATTGGCTATTAGATTTTTTGCTAATCACATATCTGCACAAACTATGTCATTGAAGCACTGGCACATACCAAATATATTGAAATCGGATGTATCAGTGCTTCAACAATACTGTGAGTGCTTTGTATCCATGTGCTTCAAACACTTATCCGAAAATATAATGTTGCTGTTTATTTTTGTAGCTTCTTCAGCAGGAGTAGTTGACATTTCACCAGGTCATCACTTTCTGGTTAAGGCGTGGCACATATTCAAAATGATGCAAGGCTTTTGAAAAGAAAACTGATGGATGGTTATTATGGCCACCATGTCGGCCTTTTTAGTGTCTGAAATATGGGTACGTTGTCTAGGGATTTACCGCATAAAGTTTACTGGCAAGAGCTATCAGAGCAGATTTTGGCATCAGATCAAGTATTTAGCTCAAAATTGCATCCTTGCTTGATATTTCAATAGTGGCGCCATAGTGTTCACTGCCTGATTGAAGTTGATTGGTTGATTACTTGGTAGACTTAATTGTTTATAGAGAGCACGTGTTCCGCATTTGAAACTGGACCAAAAATCAGTGTTTAAAACCAACGTTTTCCTCGGGTTAAGGTATATTTTACTTACGATTCTGCTCCACGGAACGACTTCGATATCAGCCGCCCTCGACTTTTCGTATGTTCGACCTCGGTTGATCAACTCAATAAGAGAGACAGAGACAAGAACTGTTTTTGTTCAATGAAATCAACTGTTATTGTTAGGCAAATGTTATTGGCCAAACTCCGCTAGTGTGGAGACCGAATCTCCTCTCGCGAGTAAGTAAGTAAAATCTCGTAATTTATATAACGCTTTTGGTTTAGTACGGTAGTAGCTACTTTATCTTATGCGATTAATCTTTCTTGAAATAGCTATAGACAAGGTGGGTTGTCGGCCGGGCAAAGGTGTGTGTGTATCCATGAGATGGCGAGTCGGGTTGTTATAGCTATGGGGCTGTACATTAATTATGGCAACAATTTTTGGGCAATTTTTGCCCCCTCCCCCTTGTCAACTTTCAGTTAACCCCCTCCCATAATTACGTCAAAAACTTTTGACACCCCCCCCATATTAATGGCAGGTCCCAATAACAAGGTTAATATTTTTTGCAGTGACCATTTCTTCCCTTTTTTGCTCGTCAAGTGTCAAAATGTGATGGTTATGACCCTTTTTGCCATGCTTTTTTCCATTATAATAAGTAGTATTCCATGAAATTTCCTAGTTTTTGATTATTTGTAAAAAGTGAAATTGTTGGCGTCAACTTCTCTTGACCCCCTCCCTCTGTCAACAACTGCCAAAAATTTTCTAACCCTTTTTTCTGGTTTTGAAGTTTAAAAACCCTAAACCCTTAGTTTTTTTAAAACCACATTTCAGCCCTGGTGGTTACCTTCTCCAGATAATTCAACTTCTATGGCGCCAATTTGCCTTGTACACAACTTAACACAAGTAGGCCCTAAAAACAGGCATACTACATTGTGTCAGCGCCCGTAGTAGAACTGAAAGTTTAGCGCCTTCAGTTTTACATTGAATCGGCTGAAAGACGGCAGCTGCCAGCCTTTACCTCGCTGCCTTTCCTTCCACCAAGTTAACACCCAATGTACTTACTCATTCACAGCTGAGCCGACAGGTGCGCTTGGTAAAGAAACAACTGAAGTTTCTGCTGCGACTGGGACTTGAACCACAGAGTTCAAAATTGGCAAAGCAGTGCACTAACCACTGCATATCAAACCCTAATTGCATAAGAATACAAGTACACATGCGGGTCAAACAACTGGATGACAAATTATGGTGGATAACGTAGGGACAAAAATATGAGGTTTTAGTCTGGATCTAAAACTTTGATAAAGATTGATCAGTTATCATATTCACCATCAGAAAACCCTCCAAGTGCCTTGCCTTTGAATCAAGCCATTGCATGACTTCATTCAACAATCTAGTTCACATTTTCATTTAATTTTAGATACAGAATAGGCCTACAAATATTCAATTTCTGTCTTCACGAAAACTAAAACATCAGATCTGTATACTTTATTAGTTAAGCAAGTTAAATCCACAATCTGTTTGTGCTAAAATTCAACACAGGGTTCAAAATACAAATTGAAAATCTCAATATGAGTTATGACTATGCATGAAAACTATTACCATAAGCACGTAAAGAAGGTGTGCTGTAGACACAGGAGAACAATGGCAAAGCATTACAGTGAATTATAAAAGAAACTGCTAATGATCATTGGATGTACTTAAACTTCTGTTTCTCATAAATACAAAATCATCTGTAAACCAATATAACCGATTAACCTGTGCATCGTATTTTAAAATCAAATTAAAACAATAATGCTATAATATAATTCACAATCAATTTAAACTTTGGCCATGGCAGACAAGACAGTATGCTGCTACTGATAAACAGGGTGCAATTTGTGACCTGGAGCAGTGGGGGGATACTGTATGTCGAGCTTGGGGGGATGTAGTTGTTGGGAAATGTAGCAGTTGGGCAGTGGGGGGAAGATTCCCCCCTTCCCCCTACAAATCACGCCCTGCCGATAAAGAGATTATTTACATTTGACTGATAGTGGATGATAGCTCATTCAAAGTAAACCTGTATCCTGTGAACCATAAATTGCTAATAAACAAAATATGTAGACAATAAAAATTAGTAAGCATTCAACAATGTCAAATGTGAATATTATAAGATGTCTTAACAGTGTATATAAGTGATTCACTGAAGACCAGAGGACTTTATACGAGTATCCTGTTATTAAAAACCAACTATTGGAGAAGACAACAGCAAATAATCATAATACAATTTAACACAAAAATATAAACTAACTCAGCAAAAATCCATATCCCATCAAACATTGTTGCACGACTTACGTTTAGGCAAAACCAGTACTAGTTCCTGTAAATGTAACTGTAAAATTAATAACTACCGGTAGTTTATCAAGGACGCCTCTACTAAAGCTCTTTAATATAACTCAAAGTCTACAATTATGAACATTCCTGTTAAAATAAAACAACCACATTAAAACTTATGTACAAAATCAGCTAAAACTGCTGAAGAAGTAAAGTTTGATTAAAAACTCATTAGTTTAATCAATTCAGACACTCAGATAACTTTTATTACAATCACCGAGAGATCAAAAAACCGATGCATGCAGCTGTTTTATATGACAGACACCGAGCAACATATGGGCAACATTTCAGATTGACTCTAAAGTGAGGGCCCTTCATTATTAGATAGTACAGTAAAAAGCTGTTAACTCATATTTAAAGCAAATGGTAAAAATCATCAACAGTAAAAAGCTGTTAACTCATATTTAAAGCAAATGGTAAAAATCATCAATGTTAACCAAAGGTCTGTGTTAGTCAAGTCCAAAGAACCAAAGAAGTCTCGACCAATAACTTGTCCAAATAAACTGGTCTGTGTTAACCGAGAGTTCATATCATTCAAGTTCACGTTAATGAGGTTTTACTGTACATTTTCTGTTCAAAAACTCAAAATAATCCCTTTTCAACACGACTTCCGATTTGTCCACAAGCAGACAAAAAATGCACTTCACCTAAATATAAAAATTAGATCTAAACTTCATCTATTTCTGCTTGAATCTATTAACATTCTTCACTCAATACAAGTAGTGTGCCATAAAGCAAATAACAAGCAGCATTCAAATGACACAAAATGATACTGAACAACTTGACATGGACAAAATCAAGTATTTGTTGAATGGCAGACTTTCTAAGGCCGATCACATCTACATGCAATTGATAAGGCAGTCTTAAGGCAACCTTCTGCCTATCAAAAGGCATAGCCAATTAGGGTTAGTTTCCAAAGGCACAATACAGACCCCCTGAATGGTCTATAAGGTTCAAATAAGCTGAACCAATTAACAGTCTGCATTATTCAATAATAAATTCTTCACGTAGCAATGCTGGTAGAAACCAATTTTATTGGAAGCACAATCAACAAGTTAATGGCACATATGTGTATGATGCCTATTTTCAAGCAGCACTGCACACCAGTATAATCACAAAGCCAAACATAATCTAGTCACTTACAATGTTTCACCTCAAATTTCTTTTATCCCCAAAGAAATTCTTCAATGACCAATCTCCGAGGAAGTCAGTGCCAAAGCCATTTTAACTTTTAGACACGCATCACACCTGCACCCATTCTATTTCTAGAAATTCTACCAATATACTAAAAAAGTATTCGATGGTGCATAACAAAACCTAGGCAAGTAAATGAAATTAACAAAATCACAGAGCACATCAAAATGCTCTTTTGACAATTATTCACAAAATATGGAGCTAAAATCTGACAAATAACATAACCACTCACATCAATTTTTCAAAAAAGCTTCAAAAAGGCAGAATGCAAAATTTAAAAATAAATGTACAAGCACATTCACATAAGAAAACTAATGTTAAGGACAGCAGCCTTAGAAATGCAACTATATTCACCATGGCTAAAATCCTAAAATCTTGGGAACCTCATAATTATTGCCTGATGGCAAGTAACAATTCAAGATTAATGAGCACACACAAAAAAATATCAAGTCAAAACCAATTTATAAAAAGAACAGATTAATAAAGAGTAGGGGTAATGTTCATTGCACTCATGCCATATAGCAAACACTGAAGACACCTCTTATAGGTCAATGGCTTACATTATGGAAACAAATACTTTCTACCAGGCATGCAATACAATGGATATGGGCTGGTGCACCACATAGCATGCCTGTTTGACTATGTCTACGCAGTATTACTACTGCTACATATTTTTTCACTGCCCTCTAGTGAGCGAAGGCTGAGTCAACCCTAGGCCTCTCGAGAGTATCTAACCCACAAACTTTGGATCTCCATTCCAATGTCGTTATCATTCTGCTAACACCTTCTAAAATTATGTAAATACAATCGATGATCATGATCCAATGATCAGTTTAGTAATGCAATAGATCAAGCATAAACATTTAAAATCCACCACTGTAATGTCACATGCATAAAATGCGGTTCAAAGTGTAAATGCCAAAGCTTACATTCGACAATGTCAACTCAACAAGTCAAATTTCAAAATATATGAATAACAATATTATTGACAGTAACATTGAAGAGATTCTTAGCAAATTTTGTGCCTAATGAAGCAGAGGGACAAATCCAATAAAGCCTGATGTTGTAAATATGTATCATTGCCAATGTGCACAATTACAAGCTACATACACAATAGTGTTAATTAAAAATGAATGCAAAGAAAAATGGCTGAAATTTTCTTTTAAAAAATACCTTAATTAAGACAGATTATGCCAAAAATCTCAATGACAGGCAACATAATATATTGTACACCTTTGCAAAACTTCAACTGTTTCACTGGTTATTGTTCAAATACTCAGTACAAATGGCAAAGAATCAAGTTCAAGACACAGAGCAGAACATCAATTCACCATCTTGGCTTAAGCTATGCAGTTAACTCCAGAATTCCATTCTAATTCTGAACAAAAAGGACTTCAAAAGAAACTCTAAAAGGAGAGAAACTCTGAATATTTATACTTGCAATCTATAAAATATAACCACTATTGATCGATGAAACAGTACCAACAGGTTAAAGGTTCCTGCCACAGTTAAACATCACAGGTTACAAGTCTCTATTCATCATCACTAAAATAAACACCCTTCCAATAAGGGGTCTTTCAGTGCACCTGAGTAACCATCAAGCAATAACATAGACAGTGCAGGTGGTAATCAAGTCTATATAGAAGAGACAAAGTATCAATCAAATGTAGACTGATTAGAAGATAATGAGCAAATACAGCAATAATTTCATAGAAAATTCATTAAAATTTGATTTTTTGAGAAATACAGCATTCAGTGCAAAATGGCTAAAGAGACAATTTAAACGTTTCTATGTAAATAAACGAACTAAAAGAGTATTAACAAAATCTACTTGCAAATATAATTAAATGGCTACAATGATACTGTAGACAACTGAGTGGCATAATGCACAATTTTGTTCACAACATTCAGTTAAATTCAGTATTTTATATATCAATGACAAAGACAGAAATAAAATATTTTCAATTTATAGGCATATATAATAATGCACTAGTTATCAGTATAAAGTGTTATGCAGACCAGATAAATGTCTATTCTGCACCAGAAAAAGACAGTGTTCTTAATAAAACTAAAACAAAAACAATCAGCCAGAAAGCTTATACACAGGTAGTTCATTAGAAAAACTCTGCTGCATGCAAGTATCACACAGTCTAGACACATGTAAAACTGAACCAGATGGAGACAATAAAACAACGAAAAAATACATTCAGATTCGGTAAACTCATATCTGCAACAATATCATCATTTACATACGATTTATACAAATATCATCAATTGCATCACCAATTTCGACCAGATTCTGGTTTATCTCATAAAAAATCATATAAAACCATTCAAAATAAAATATATGATTTAAGTTAATTATCTCATAAACACATATCACCTGTACAATATATATCATGCAGTAATAATGCACAGTCATGGTAATAATAAAACTTATCGTATTCAAAAGACTACTTACTAACCTTTGTCACTTACAAAGGAATAAGATATTTTCTTGTCAGTGCAATTAGCTAAGGAAAGCAAATATATAATAAGCAACATTAACATTCATACTGCATATTTACAATAATGTATATTCACAATTTAAGACAACGATTTTCGAATTTTCACATTTTAAGCCCACTGAATCCTTCAGTAAAATGGCCATAACTTAGTAACCCCTGTGGAGAAAAGATCACAAAATATGTAAAAAAAAGTGTATAAATAAGCCATCTGCAGGTACAAAAGTCTTTGGAAATATCTCATCAGGTCTCTGAAAATTTATGAAAAAACAGAATGGAGTGGTGACCATATCCCTTAGCAGTGCAAGGGTAAATCATTTACATTAGATTTCATTACATAGTTACTATAAATTTGTAAAAGAAATTTCCATAAAATTAGAAATACAAATACGACATCAGATAGCAGTAAGCATGTCAAATAAATTATTCCACACTTTTGGTTATGCCAGACCCAAATATTATCTGATTGGTCCACTTTAAACCCTCTGCTATAAAACCTCAAAACTGAAAAAACTTCACACATAAATAATGCAAGAGCACAGAAAGTCTACAAAAAGTACCTACAGACGAGTATCTTCAGCGATATTTGAGGAGTCTTCCTTTGATCTTCTGGTCGTGACACTCTCATTACCAGAATCATCTGGATGGTTCCGTCTCGCTGGCGAAGGAGGAGGGACACCGGAACTTTCAGATCTAACTTTGCCTTCAGTGCCACGGATCTCGGGCACAAGAGATGGGCTGGCATTATTATAAGCACGATTGCTGCTGACGTCTGTAGACGAACTACTGAACCGCGCAGCAGACGCCGAAGTAGAACTGGATAACAATCTACCACATTCTGACTGACTTCCGGTGGCAAGCGTACCAGCGTTTCTACGCGATGTCAAGCTGCCTTCCAGCCTGGTCGATTCGGTAGATTCCTGCAACAATTCTGAGCCGGTTCCTGGCCGGAAACGGTCAACATCGCTGTTGCTGCGGCCTCTCGGAGACACCTCTGGAGATTTATCGCTCAGGAAGAACAACTTGAGTGACTGAATCATTTCCTTATGGTCTGATTGCTTTGCCTGTGATGATGCACCAGCTCCAGTAGTTCCATAACCTGTGTTGCTACAACCTTCACTACCAAGATCAGATGATGAAGCATCTGAGTTCACAGTATTGCAGTTAGCAACACTCAAACCACTGACACCAGAATTTGTAGCAGAGGGTGTAGAACTAAATTTGGCTGAGTCGGACTCACGAGTCCTACCCTGTTGTCTTATTACATTGGTGCATTCTCCTTGTTTCTGCAGATTCTCATTCGTATTCTTATAAGATTCATCTTGCTTGCCAAGATTATTTTCTAACTGAACAGACACTCTGGCAGTATTCACGTTGTCAGATTTTATATTCACAATCTTGTCACAATCTTTATGGGTCATGACCTGAACATTACACCTTTCTGTTGTCCCAGAAGCCTCAGTGACATCTTCCTTATTTACCACATTTACCTGCTGTCTAGTTTCGAAAGGCACAGTGCTTCCCTCAGATCCTTCACTTTCTGCTTTACTTCTGCTTTCATACTCTCCAATGCTAGATTTACTTTCGCTCTCGACCCGAACGTTTCCTCTGTCAACTACTATATCTTTATCAGACGTGACTTCTTTGCTGCACTGGCCATGAATTACTGTGGCACCAGCGTTGTGTGCAAGTGCTTTCACTGCAGAATTAGTTTCAAGTTGGTTTTCAATTCTAGTAAAGTTCGAAGCATTATCAGCCGAAAGAATTTGAAATGATCCCTGGAGTGGGTCTTCATAAACCGTAAATTGCCCTGCTTCTGACCTATTCTTCATCGCAGAAGCAGCATAATTACCTTCTTCGATAAATGACAGCTCTGGTTCAACACGCAGTTCCTGGTTCTGATGATTAGATGACTCGGGTGTCGGTGGTTCAACTGAAACGCAAACACCTTTAACACACTGAAGACGATTTTCTTTCGAGTCATTGTCAACAAAATCTTTCCTATGAAGTCGTGGAGCTCCCTGCATACAAGAACTTGGAGCACCCAATGGCGAATCAGACACATTTCTATCTTTACTAAGAGCAGAACTGACAGAAGTTATAGAAGTCTTCATTGCATCTGACTCCTTGCTATCAGATTCTAGAGAACTAACTGGCACTGAAGGCGTGAATCTTGGCAAGACTTCTTCTGCAGCTGCACGTTCATCTACACAAAATGTAGCTCTTGTCTGAGGGTCAACTCTACTACTAGAAACTCCAGATACCAAATCCAAAGCAGAATCAGATGATGTACCAGATGCCTGATGATGGGCATCGGGGGCCTTTTCACTTTCAAAACAAGAATCTCCGTGGACTGACTGATATTTTTCGCCATGCCTCGACTCTGACACAAAATCATCAAGACTTCGACTGACAAGCTTTTTGGGAATATTTTCGGGGATTTCCAGCATACCGCTTTCGGAGATTTTATCGCAAGAGCTGGAGGACTGTCTGTGAGCGAGTGCACCATCCGTCTGCTCGTCCCTCGTCCCAGAATTCTTAGGTTTGATGGGAAAGAGAGGCTGCAACAATACACTTGTCTTGTCAAGCTGAGGTTGAGCAGGTCGAGCAGGAGGAGGAAATCGTGGCCTAGCTGATGCAGCATCCTGCTTCACCGCCCCTACTGAAGTCGTCTCTTTCATCGTAGAGGACACATTAGAGGCAAGTAGTGAGATGCTTGCCGATCGCTGACTTCCAGGATGTGCAGGAGGGGCAGCAGAGGCAGCTACCTTTACCCTTTTCAGTGGTTTAAAGACATTGTATGAGACACTCTCTGCCAATTTACTTTCTAACCTAAAATGAGACACGACAAAAATAAAATAAATCTTTTGCTCGGTCTGTCTGTTTGAAGAAGCCTAGACAATTTCTTTGTTTTCAAAAATGAATCCATTCACCAACACTAAAGTTCATCTAGAATATTTACTTATTACTAATTAGCAAACTGCCAAATGCATATATGTGGATTCAATGTCTATCAGTTGCATAAAATAAATATCTGCAATGACTCAAGCATTAGCCGATAAATCAATCTGTCCTGACACTTGGTTATTCCTCTTCAGCCTCATCCAGAAAGCCTCTCACATCAATTATAATGAATTTTTGACATTTGGAGAAATTTCAGGTCAAATTTAGACCTTGTTCTTACAAACTATAGGATTTCTTACAACAACAAAACTACAGCTAAAGCAAAAAACCTTGCTTCTATTAAATGCAATCAGTTTAAAGCAGATTGTGCAAGCAACAAAATGGTGACCTGTAGACCAGGTCATGATTTAGATGAAGACATTATTCTTTAAGAAATTTCATTATTCAGAAACTGTTTCGATTGATTCAATAACTGTGTGCAAATGTAAAATGCGATGAGACATTCCATGGCAAAACACAAGTCATTACAACCAATACCCTAAAGATATGATCATAGCAAAATTTACATTTCTGATTTCTTGGCAAAAAATGGAATGTAAATTTGACAAAATCTAAATTAATGCAATGTTCAGTTGCAGAGACTTTAACAGTTACATTTCATAAACAATAAATAAGAAATAATCACAAATATATTAAGATGATTAAAAATCTTAAAACACAAGAAATACCCATCAAAATCAAGATAAATGGACAATAAACTGCCAACAAAATTAAATTATCATTTCCAATTTCATTCTTTCTCCCTGACATCAAGATCACTGGGTTAGCAGAAACATTACAGTATTTCAACTTACAAAGAACTCCGTTCTAAAAGACTGCCGGCCGAACTGCTGGTTTTCAAAGTTGTTGATGCACTGTTACTCTGATTTCCATCTAGGAAAGCGAATTTTGCCTGTGATTTTTGTAACGACACGTCTGATGAAGAAGAGATGCTAGCATTCAACGCTAAACTGCCAGCTGATGGAAAATCCACATCTAAAACGACATTTCAAGTCTTAGAAATTTGCATCAAGTGCTGAAAAACAGTGTAAATTCTCTCATCTGTACTGCGATTGACATTTTAAATACAGCAGAAAAATTCATAAAAAAACAAAGACCTACCTCCAGGAAAGAACCATTCAGAGCTACCAATGAGAGCCTCCACAATCAGTGCCAGAGAAGAAGTGTGCTGAACATTGCTTCTGCAATATCATAAAATACTGCAACCATGATACTAGATTATTGCAATATCATAAAATTCACAGTTCACAGTCAAACTGGTAAAAATTGTCAACATCTGAAAAGATTGTAGAAAATCACATGACAATCAATAACAGATCAATAACTAGGAGTTGCAACTAGGAGTGTCAACGGGTACCATCGGAGTCCAATTACCCGGGTAGCAAAATTGGGTACTTGTAGAAACCCATGTTGTGACCCTTATGCCAAACATGACCCTTATGTCAAACTCCCCATTTGTTTGCTGCAACTAAGAATAGAATCATTAGTTGCAGCGCCTGGAGGGGGAGTGTGACACCATTATGTCACTCACCCTCTGGCCCTGATAGGATCATTAGCTGCAGCAACAGGTGGGGGGGTGTGACATAATGGTGGAGGTGGTCTAGCATTAGTTACAGTGACTGGAGGAGGAGTGTGGTCATTTAGTAGGGTGCAGAGATAAGAGGCCACAATGGAGAGTATTATAATTCGGGTACTCGGGTATCCATACAAAATTGAATGGTACAAAACTGACAGCCCTAGTTGCAACACAACAATAAGTGTCTCGTGAAAGAATAAAGTAATGTACTGCTTTAATGCATACTAGATGAAAAAAATTAACATATTTCAAGTGTGCGCATTTCGTCCTTTTAGGTACTAGCATAACTGCTATCCTTATAGCATCAACTTTTGATATTAAAGCCATATACAGAAATATTTAATAGCACCATAACAATTTAAACAGCATTTGTAAAGTAGTTTCTAATACAATGTTCAATATGACAAGGGTAGGAATGCTTAATCCATCCATTGGTTCAGACCATAACAATGGAGGTCCAAAATTTGGGGTTTTAGCCATCCAGCCCTCACCAGAGGAAGAAAAATTTGGGCCTCACTATGCTTTGAAAAGTCAGGTGCGACTCTAAAAAAATCTTTACTGAGAATAGTTAAATGAATCTAAGTTATAAAGGAATTCTGACTCGATTTCATTAATGATGCTCAAAACTAGTCTAAAATGATGTTGGACAAAATAAAAAACCAACTCTGACCGGTTTTCGCCAGGCGGCCAAAGCAGATTCGGTCCAATTACAATGCCAAGATTTGAAGCATTCATCTTGTTAACATCT
The DNA here is from genome assembly GCA_018105865.1 of Metaphire vulgaris. Lineage (NCBI taxonomy): Eukaryota > Metazoa > Annelida > Clitellata > Crassiclitellata > Megascolecidae > Metaphire > Metaphire vulgaris. Next base: position 10,029,998 of record CM030845.1, on the reverse strand, counting down.
GAATGTTCTGCCACCTTTGCAAGAAACTTTATGACGTACCTAATTATCAAGATAACATAAAATTAATTAAGTAAAACCTGCAATCTATAACCAACGGTCATCAAAATTGTACAACTAATATAAAATCACAGTGCTCAGTTATAAATATGTAATAAGTAATAATAACAACGTAAGACTTAGTTGCATTAATAATTAATTACAGAATGTATTATATTTGGTTCATAGCAATCGAAGTCCTTTACCAATCGATCTCTGGCTTACACAGAGAAATGACAGGCTACTTCAGATATTAATGTCAAAAGTGTCAATGAAAGCAGTGAACAAATGGCTTATGTTGTTATTTTTCAAGTACTTTGTCATTGTTTTGGATTCTTCTCACTGCTAATTTACATTCAGCTACAGTGAAGCCAGGCTGAAATGGGCAATGGCGTTACAAGAATGAACCATCTTGAAGAAATTGCAACGCTTCTAAAGTACAAGTTATGGCCAACGCTGACTCAATTATTATAATGCTACGAACAGAAATGGAAATTCGATCATTTAGAGTCTTACCGGAGATTCAAGTAATTGAATTTCGGTAGTTTGTCTACAACAACCCAAAGAGCATTCAGTCGCTCGTCAGGAGGTCTAAAACAGAACAATTCAAACTATAATCAACTCATCCAATAACATAAATAAGCAATAAATATTTCAAGTAATTCAGTTGCATTCTTGTTCAATCTATACAGTAAAATTTTTCCAAATTTGATATTTAGCTTTAAGAAACTTTACAACTAATAAAAAAACCTCAATCTATATAGTAGCTTTAACATAATACTCGATTCTGTCAGTCTCTCTTACAATATTAGTAGTTTCTTTGTTAATAAAATATAAAATCTAACCGTTGGCAGGCCTGAAGCCATTCATTATAAAGTTCAAATGTCATAATTGGCTGTGGGAGTTCACGAAGGTAATGCTTCAGAGAAGCTGCACAAAAAAACAAATTTCACAGTCCTCGGAAACAACTAGTCTAATATACAACTTTGACAAAACCTACAAGAAGGCAAATAATCTCTACCGATGTACAGCATCAATGCTGATGAGCATCTTTGAATGTACGGTACACTGAATGCTGTTCATAGCCAAACACTGATACATGCATGCAAAAAATACAAAACTAAAAGTTGAACAACTGAATGTACCACAAAAGCAGTGAATGTCATCAAATTCATCCACATCAACCATGTTTGCATCAAAAGCAGCCTGTAAAAACAACAAAACAACAATTGACAGATGCACATTAAAATGTAGTAGCAGCCTAAAACAATGTCTTCATTAAAACAAATTCTGCTCAAATCAATATCAGTTGCAAATGTTAAGAAGAATTGACAAGATGCCTTTAATTAGTAAGGCCAATTCCATGACCCTTTTCAGACATGAGTGAGTCAAACTTACATAAAACTATTATTATTATTATTATTATTATTATTATTATTATTATTATTATTATTATTATTATTATTATTGTGACATATGGGCTTGACAAAGGCCAAAGACAAGGGAACTTTAACAAACATCACTTGTATGAGATGTTAATAAATGAGTCTTTAGATCTTGTTGAATAACACAATAGAGCTAACATCAGTAATGGTTTCAGGCATTGAAGTGAACTCCATAGAATCAGACTGCCACATTATTTCAACAACTCAAGATGCTCTTATTCGATATGTGCTCCCAGCAGTTTATCAAGCTGGATATGCCTGGTATCAGTCACAAATCACCCGACCAGTTCGTGACCCGTCAAATGTGTGGCCGACATTTGTGCAACGACAGTTGTGTGATGTTTATTGATATAATACGTGCTTTTGTCGGTCGCGCATTTGTCGATTTTGCGCTGGCGCATTTGTCGTTGCACAAATGTCGATCAAACAAATGTTGGGGCACAAATGTCGGGCGTGCAAATGTCAGGGTACCGATCAGTTTTGCCTGACCTTATTGAAAGATTCTGTGACTTTGTAGAGATAATCTCTTGCACAACATGGAATGATCAATAAATGGGCATTGACTGTGGAGATTGACACAGAAAGTAAATGAGAATGCTCAGAATCATTAAATCTGTCACCTATGATTAGAAGAAAACAGCACCAGGAAAAAGTCATTAAAGGAAAACTGCACTTGACCTTTAATTCCTTGACCTTTGATGCTACTGGTGCAATTCGAAAAATTCCCTAAAATCATAAGACAATAACCATTCAACACAAGATATTTACGACTAAATCTGGATGGAGAAATTTATCAACAACACTCCTTGCAAACATATGAAAAGAATTAATGCCATGATTAACAAACCTCCACATCAAGTCCTCTCTTAATGATTTCTGCTACACAGTCTTCAATCACAGAGGCAATCTCACGCTTTGAATGTTGAAGGTGCTCCTCAAGACTGCATCCAAAAACAGGTCGAGCAGCCGTCAGTTCTACAAATAGTAAATTGTTAAAGCATTTAGATATTCTCACGCAAGACCAGAACAAGCAACAAAAGTCAAAATAGACATCTGTTTTACATATTGATTGTATGCACATATTGCATCATGTGTTTCATTCAACAACACGTAAGGTCTAGCACTGCCTATGTAATCCAAGTCTTTTCCAGATCAATGAAATTGCAGTGTCATCGATATGGAAAGAAATTTAAACAGCTTATGATAGCATGTACAATTGTATATAATAAAATCTTAACCCTAAACTACCAGATTATTGTAACTATATGCAATGCAACAGAGTATACTCGGTTCCGACGGTTTAAGGGTTAATAAGTGGGCGTTGCTTAATTAGACAATTCCATGTAAACAAAAACTGTATTTGTGGAAAGATTTAAAACCATTTGGGAGCATGCAATACTCATTGGATAAACAGATAAGTAAGTAATTATGTAAAATCTTGCGAAGTTCTATAGTGCTTTCGATAGCAGGTACTGTATTAGCTGCTTATTCCTAGGTGCTTAATCTACTATTGAAATAGCTATAGCTGAGGTTTGGTTGTCAGCCGGGCAAGGTCAATTCCAGATATCATTCAGAGTGGGAGTGGGGAAGTGACAAGGCAGACTATGATATTGCTCAGATACTGTTACAGATACTGCATAGATACTGTATAGATACTGTATAGATACTGTTCCAACAAACATGCTTAGCACTCCAGAGCTCATACACTTGGGTTTTACTATATTAATGAGCTGTGAGTCTGAAGGGAATTACCGATCTCTTCTCTCATTACTGAAATCAGACGATCTAAGGCATCAATTGACTGCTGGTGATAAGCCGACTGTGACTCCAGGATCTAAAATAATCAATGCAATCAGGCTTTCCGAAGGACCGATAATTCCTATATAAATTATAAATAAATGAAAGTACTAAGTAGTTTGAGGAACAATCTAAAAATTCAAAAATTCCGAGGTTGCATGTCCTGAAATTTACTTCTACACAAAGAAGACTGCATATTTCTTTCAAATGTTCTGGCAAAAGAGATACATGTGTCTCGGATGTTTTGGACAGCAGGCTGTTTCCAGCATCCAAGTTCTGCTAGGAATCAACAAAGATAGCAGCAAGAGTATGGTACCAAACACAAGCACCAAATACTATGATGGATATGTATAAAACGTTTTACCATAAACACTGACAAATAAAGCACTAACAAAATGTCAAAAATGACATGAAACCAAATTCTATTAACACAAAGAATGCATTAGAGCCAAAAATCAGATCATGATACTAAAAATGCATATACACTGTATGTATGTATGTACGTACGTACATATGTATGTACAGTATTTATACTGGACTATTTTTTTATACAGCCCGTAAGCATAGCATAACCAAAGACAAGGGCGCTGTACAAAAGGCAACGATATGACTCCCGGAACAGATGGTTTTTCAGTCTGTTATCAACGATTGCATGTGTATGCATGTACGCACACAAACACACACACACAAACAGTCATAAAATCGGAAAGTCAGGGGAAAACTTGAAGCAAGACTCAATCTGTAATAAATATGCCAAGTGGTGCTCGAGTAATCAAAGAATTACTTCAATGTAGAATACAGACAAACTTGTACTTGCTCTCTAAATAACAATCTAATAACCAACTTTGAACCAACACTGTGATAACAAAACACACTTACCGATAGTAACATCTTACACAGTTCTTCTTCTCGTGAAAAGAAAGAATACATCTCCGTTGCAAAGACGTCCTAGAATGCAATTACACAAATTCACACAATAGTCTCAGATGTAGAAAAATTATTAATAAACAAGGCATTGGCAAGCACTATGGTACATACAGCAAGTAATTCATCCCTATCCAAACTACTTGTTTCCAGTCACAATAACTGCTACAGTAAATAAATAACAGCATAATAAATCTCTGACATCAAAATAACACAAAAGGGTTCTTCTTGTAGGCATGTGCTGACTCCATCCATCTGAGCTTCATTTCTTACTCCCTCACTCACTTAGTTCAATGCAAAAGTCAGTCTCGCTTTTTTATCATGTAACTTCCAAAGTCAGAAGTGCTTCTGAGAAGAAATAGAAGAGGTGCTATACAAATACTGTATTACATTACATAAAATATATTCTCAAACTTTCTACGCAAAATATGCCAATCATTATGAGCAATGGCACCAGCTTAACTCTGTCGCCCCGTAAAGCCGCAAAAGGGGCTTTGGCTACCGATACAAATACCCGTAAGGCCGTTTTCGAGGTTTCAATAGTTTCTGTGGGACATTGCTTCTTGCCGTTCATCAAACTATCATTGGACACACCGGACTGTGTCAATAATAGAGGCATGCCATTCAATGCAAATTACAGCTTTTGTGTCGTCTTGTCACAGAAGCAATTAAATGGGCGGTCTCAGCCACCTCAAATGCCTGTAGATGCATAACTTTCATCGATAACCATTGTTCGCTGTGGTCTGACAGATAGGCAGTCCTTCAGAACAATGTAACAAATGCCCCAGGGGCATAGGGGACAGGGAATGTACCCACAGGAGCCATAGGGGCGAGAGGGTTAATGCCACCGAGAAATTCCACATTGCAAACTTTTGTCTTAATTATCACAGTCATCTGTGTACAAATATTCTTGAAACTCATAAAAATAATAAGGATAGGGAGATTGATCAGTTGAAGAGTTATTCTTAACACAGCTGCCAAATCAGAAGAATATAAAATTTAACCTTGAGAAAAAAGTTTTTAATGTCAATGAATATGAAGCCATTGCTCTTCAACAAAAGGTCAATCAGCATAAAATTGTTCTCTTTTTGACTTGGAAGCTTATCAAACACACCAAAAGTCAAAATCTTAGTACTAGCAAAATCAAAATTTGAAACTGGACATCCGTTTTCTTTGTCATGCACAGGCCAAATGTTACGGAAATAGAATATATTCAATTGAAAATAAATTGATATGCCAAGTCGTGCTAGAGTAATCAAAGATTTACTTTAATGTAGAAGACAGACACTGATATAAAATGAATCAAAGGGTACCAAAATGATCATAATGTGCAGTCATTACTATGACATCGTGGCCCTAAAAACTATCAACAGTAATCATCTTAACCTAACTTGAAATCGAAACAGACAAAAAATTCAGCATCTAGAACCTTCTGCTACAATGCTACAAGGCAAGAATTATCAACTAAGAAATAGTTAACTTAACTGCAACTCTTGGAAACATTAATTTTTCATTTACAGAATCAATTAATTACCAGGTTAGGAATATCTCAACTACAAAAAAGGATTTAACGCAAGACCACACAGAAACTTGACGACCTAATAACATACTTTGCAATGTTCCACTTTTGCTTCAGCCTCCTCAAATTCTTCATGTGCTGCATCCAACCGCACTGAGGATGCTGTATTCTGCGTTTGTTTACACAAAGCCTGATGCCTAACAGAGCAGTTATTCAATTACTTAATATATTAACAGCTGCAAGAGCTCGAATCTCAGGTAATCCAAAAAACTTAATCATTGTCACAGAGCAGCCTTAAAGAAAATCATACAGTGTGCATTATAAAAATATTTGTCTATATACTATTGCAGCAGATGTACCACTGTTTGTAGGCCAGTCAAAGTCAATTTGTCTATTTTTTTATCAGACTATTGATCAGACTGCTATACAGATTCTCATGACTGATGTCTTAATATTAATTTTATGCTCCATAAACATGCCTTTGGATAGTCAACTGTTAATACAAAAGTATTTTAAGTAATTTTCAGAGTAAACAGGGACTTAGGCATTTATAAGTACCCCATGGCAATGATGCAATCAATCTATTTTTATTTATCTCTAAATATAGACAATAACTGCTACTAGCAATAAGCACCAAATATAGCTTTGTGCCAACCACTGGGATGTTTGACCAATCAGCTTCGAGTTTGGTTACCAAAGTTCATTATCACAGCAGTGAAAAGTTCCCATCAGACAGACCCATTGGCAACTGTTTAGTATAAAGCTCAAAGTACACTAATTCAATGTATAATACTTAAGGCTCATTGATTCCATAACTTTAGTCTAAATGCTAACCTTGACTTGGCAGAATCCATGTCCAGTGTCATGTTAGCCAATTGCCTTCTCAGTTTAAGTATAGCTGGAATATCCCTCTGAAATAGAATAGGACACAATACACAGCCGATGGTCATAACAACTTACAGCTTGAAGACTCAAAAAGTAACTGGAAAGAATTTGCATTAACCATGGCAGAAAACTTAAGATACTGAAGGGAAAACTTACATAAGAAATGATGCTTCACATCATCATTAATTTTTTTTAAAAAATCACTTCTTAACTGCCATTAACTAATATTGTAGAGAAGTGATAACCATCTGAACCTATAAAAAGTGTTCAAGAGTCTACATTCTATGTACCAAGACCACACTCATCCACAAATGCAGTGGTCGATTGCACTCTATAGTGTAACTGTTAAAGTTAGCAACCAAAACTACACACATAAAAGCCAGGTCTAACCCAAGCTCAATCCTAATGCATCTGTGCTAGTATCTTCACATAATGCCACAAAATGATGAGATCTATGACCTGTTAAGTATTTCAGCATAAAAAAGTGTCAGAACATTGGTTCAACTACTAATAACTGAAAGCACAAATTTATATCAGTATCTGAATAAAAAGAAGACAGTATTTCCAACATTGACATCAAATGAAAAACCTACATACTTACTTCAAGCAGAACTTGAGCAGGCTGAATAACTTTTGCCTCAATGTCTATGGTGTAATGAACTAATCCCTTTGCTACAAACATTTCTGCTTCACTGCATAGACCAAACAATTTTCTGGAGTAACAAAACACCAAAAATATAATTAAACTGTCATCAAACAGATAATATAATAAATTTAGCATGACTCAATACTATCAATAGGTTTACTTAAGATCAAAACAAGTAAGATAAAATATATTCCACAATAGCAAACTTTTAAAAATAGGGAATCATACTGAAGCATCACATAATGTTTTAGCTCTGTCTGAATACAAATAATGGGATGTGCTTACGAACGCAATAAAATGCAAATATCAAATAGCAGCTTCAGGAAATGTTCAATTTCATCTAAAAATCTTTTTAAAAGCTTGAAAATCTGTCCACAAATGTGACATTCCTCTCAAAGCAATAGCGATATTTACCGTAACCAAAAGATCAGCATAATCAAACTCTCTTTTAAAGAATGCAAGACCAGCAAATGTTTCTATTTATCCAAATATTTGAATGAATATTCAGTGAATATAACTTCTGAAAATTATTAATCTTAGTACAAATAAGAAAAACAGTTGAACAAGGCATATGTGCAATAAAGAGGTCCTAGACATTGTAAAGGAGGAAAAGACAATAATACAAATAATAAAACAAAGACAACACAACTGGATTGTGCAGTATCATGTGCACATTCTAAGAGGAGACTCACTGTTTAGAGCAATACTGGAGGGAGGGACATAATACAGTATGGGAGGAAGGATAACCAGAGGAAGGCCATGTAGGTCACAGATACAAAGGATCAAAGGCCCAAGCTGCTGACAGAGAAGGGTGGCACAACACCACTGGGACCAGGACCTGCTTCTGGGCAGAGAACTTAAGAAGAAAGATGAAGTAAAAATAACGAATAACTACTCATACAAATACCCAGGACATATCCCAATTCATATTATGTCATTGATTAAATGAAGACAAACCCAAAAACAGTCTCATTGTTGAAGGTAACTGCTAAGTCGCCGAAGCAGCTGGAAAGAGCATATTCTGGTAGCTTTCGCTACAAAGGAAAAAAATGAATCCACTAGCCAGCGATATGTCTATCTATATGTCTAAAAATTTGGAATCTCAAAACAGAAGAAAGAATTTACAAAACCCTTTTATATGAAATTGAATATACATGTAAGTAAACAATTATTTTTCATGTGCAAGACCGTACCAGGCGTTTGTCAGCCTCTCCACTGTAGGGAATAAGACAGGCCTGGAGTTTTTTTACTATAATCTGCAATGCATCCTTGATCTGATTCATCTGACGCTCAAGCAGCTGAAGATCATCCGTCAATACTTCAGACTTTTCAGACCTAAAACAATCAAATAACCAATTGAATCGTGTCACAAATAGTTTGGAACTTTGCCATGTGATCAGCAATGCATTCTGCAAATTTCCTGCTCTCATAAAAGCTTCATTTTCTTCCAAAAGTCAGTGGAGTGATGTGGCCAAGACATCGAGTGCCAAAGACAGGCCTTGCAGGTGTGTTCTGCACCAACTGTAGACAATTCAGCTCATAATTATGGTAATCAGGTAATCATAACATTTTCAATTCCAAGCTAGCTCGGTTAAGTCATTGCCTGCCACTTAATTCAAGATATTTTATCATTATCATGCATATTATCATATACCACATGCCATTATCTCAAGTGGTTGTTGGCTCTGCAAATGCGTGACATCCATTGAGTTCTGTACTGAACTGTGCAAAAAATGTGGGATCTAGAAAGGCCACTCCACATAGTGATGTTACATATTTCGTCTGCCATGTTTGCTTGTGCCTTCTACTAGTCCTGTCATCACAGATCCTTCCAGTGTCTTTGCTGTTTCTTATTACATGGCCAAAGCAGCAAGTTTGTGGGTTTTAATGTGGTTCAGTAATTCACAAGTGGGGTATTGGCCATCCTGTAAATCTGGATTGGCAACCTATGGCCCATGGGCCACATCCAGCCCACTGGTGAGTTTAATCTGGCCCTCCGGCCTCCTCAGCTTTTTTGGGTAAAACAGGTCATCGCTAATTTTTTGCATTTGAAATGTATATTTTTGGAGAACTTTTGAACTTTTTCCAGCAATATTTTTCTAAAAAACATAAACTTTAAAGCTTTTTTGGGCCTGTTGAAGAATTATTTTATTACATGGCCCTTGACAGACACTGCCGTGGCCCTCAGATAGACACTGCCATAGCAATTTGGCCCTCGCTGTCCAAAAGGTTACTGGCCCCTGCTGTAGAGCTCTATGTTTGTGACCTCTCTAGCCCATATAATTCACAGCAATTTCCTGATACATCTATTTTCAAATGCTTGGATACATTGCTCTTCTTTCGTTAGGGTCCATATTTTACAACCATAGGTTACTACAGTCCATACGAGAGTTTTGATCAGATCTTGGTCTCAATACTAACTGATCAACTTTCCCATGCTTTATCAGTGTGATAATGATTATTGGCCGATAGCCAAACTAGTCTTTATATTTTCTGGTCATCTGAATCTTGATTAAATTTGCTACCTAAGTAGAAAAAAATCACCTTCACTGATTCATCATTCATGTTTCATTAGTGCTGGTCATTATTTTGGTATTTGCATCAATTTTCATGTTTAGCTATTTTGCTGCTGATTCAATATGTTTCACTAGCTCTTGCAGCTTGGCCTGTGATGCTGTCAGTAAGACAATGGCATCTGTATGCTGTAAGTTGTTGATGAGCTTTCCACTGATTCTAAAACCACCATGGAAACGTAACAATGCTTTCACCATTAAGTGTACCGGCAGGAAAATATATCATGCATATTAAATGTCAGCAATATAAATAGTACTGAAGCAGACTAGTCTTGTTATTGTTTCAGCAGGGTACATTATATGAGATGCTGACAGTGTGCCAACTCTTCATATATGAGAGTAGCAATAGTAGCAACCATAAGCAGGGAGTCCCTTCTTACTGATTATTAATTGAATTTACTATTATCACATGCATATAAGATTCAGCACTAGTAAATATTGTAACAGAAGCTGGCAAACCATTTAGCTGTATTGCCATAAATGCCATAAGAGTAGGTAACACAATAATAATAATAATAATAATAATAATAATAATAATAATTGGCTTAGTTGCAATTTATCATTACATATCTCTAAATTTACCAAAATCATTATTCATTTGTAATTTTATTATTTTCATGCAATTTTTTGAAGTAATGAAAGAGGCATCTGCTTTAAGCAATTTACTCCTGCCATTCTTAACCTACAGGAACTCCTGTGACTGTTATGGAGCCATAGTTAGGTGTGGTCAGGGTGGGCAAGCTGTCCCGGGCGCCAACTGGGAGGGGGGCAGAAACCATGGTTGTAACAATTTTAATGCCCATTGAAGGTATTGCCAGTATGACAAGCAAAAAGTCATCACCCACTTTCTGCACTACTTTAATAAGCAAAATAAAAAAGGTCATCACAAATTCAATTTTTCAGTTTCAACTGTTGGGACAAAAATGTATACTTTACCCTGGGTGCCAATACTCTAGCTACGGCTCTGGACTGTTACCAAAGTCCAATTTGCTTGATCTTGGAGATTCCCTTCCCAATGGTTAGCAGACGACCCCATCGGTCTTTTTAAAAAATTGGGGACAGGAGTTGTCCAACCCAACTGCTTTTTCTTAAATCAACCACTGATTGTCACTTTATATGGGCTGATTGTAAGGCATTTATTGTGGTGGTTCCTCCTGGTAAGTAGCCACTTCCAACAGCTTTACTGTTTATCACTACTGGCATGTCAAAACACAGATACACTTAGCATATTCACCTTTGTAAGACTACTAGTCATAGGTCATTTGATCACAATACAATTGGCCATACAACACTTGGTCACACATATTGGTCACAATACAATTGGTCCCAAAGCACTTGGTTTCCCATTATTATTATTATTATTATTATTATTATTATTATTATTATTATTATTATTATTATTATTATTATTATTATTATTATTATTATTATTATTATTATTATTATTATTATTATCATTTAATGACAATTTATAAAGCACAGTAAGCATAGTGAAGGCTAAAGTCAAGAGCCCTTGTTAAGAGACGAGACACCGCGGAGACACCGTAGGAAATATTAAATAAATGCGTCTTAAGATGCTTAGTAAACAGTTCTGGGGAGGTTGCCATTGTCACAATCTTCGGCAGTGAGTTCCACAGCCCCGGATTGCCCCTCGAGAAGGACCTGTCCCCGAAAACCGCCTTCTTGGACGGAGGGGGGACCACTAATTGAAGATGGCTACTTGATTGAAGCTGCGAGCGCCGATCGGACAACGTAGGCTTGCTGATCAGACACGATAAATAATCTGGGCAGAAAGGGTCATTCAACGCCTGAGACGTTAGCCAACAACACTTGAAGAAGATTATTCGCTCCGGAATCCGGAGCCGGTGAAGGTAATCCCATAGTAGCAGAGTCACGTGTTCATTCCATCTCGTGCCAAATATCAGCCGAGCTGATCCTATATTATGGCTATAAATGCATATACCTTGCTTTGATATGTGCAAATTGTTATAAAGAAGTTATAACTTAATAACATATTTGACTAAGTAATGGAAATTTTGGAAATTTACGGTAGGTCAAAATGTGAAAAACAAACCATCACTTTCAAAGGTTATGAATACTGTAACCTAGAACAAAGATGGAAGGAAAAGTAGTTGGGTGATGCTAAAATGGCAAAGCTTAAAATGCAAAGCAACTATTTTGGTGGAAGGATTGCAAATACTGGAAGAGTATAATGCTGAACATAACCACAAAGTGAACCCTGCCATCACTTGCAAGAAAGCTGTTGTGAAATGAAAGAAAAGAACAGACACCATGTTTAAATAAACCCTTATTGTCATCTCAGGGAAAGAATACAGAGAGCAGGGGTATTCAAACGGTGGCCCATGGGCCAGATCCAGCCCATGGTCGGGTTGAAATGGCCTGCGAAGATACTGAAATGATAAATAACTCTTTTCTAATACTTAACAAATATTTTTTTAATATCCTGCTTTCAACTTATCTGTTTTCTATTATTTATGAACTATGGTTTAGTAACTAGGAAATAAATTTACCTGGCCCATGGGCATAAAAAATTTGGGCCATTATAAAATTTAATTGAATAACTCTGAAAAAGAGCCATAGAAACCTGTGGACAAACAGCTGTTCTAACATGTTTACGTGTGCTTGCTCATTTACTGGTATCATTTTAAGTAAACCATTAACATCAAATGATTTTGGTCATTTTTCATTAAGTAAAATATTAGGCAAATTTCGTAACTTATTTTAAATTTATAATTAAATCTCTCAAGTGTCTTTGACAAATCATTTGTGACCAATTGTCTGTTGACCAATCATCCCTATGACCAATTGTCAGTGTGACCAAATGACCTGTGAACAACAATCAAGCTCCACACCATGCTAACGGATAAGTGCATGCTCTTGATTTGAGGTGTCAAATACCTCAAATTCAGATTCAATTTTAAATCAGAAAATTAGCTTACTGAGGTGGCAATGGTGAAGTCATTGTGAGGAAATAATATTAAATTAAGAACAAATGCAAGACACAGATATAAATGGCCGCAAGAGATTGAAAGCCAGTTCTCATATTGAATAAAGCTATCTAAACCGAAGCCAGATGCACATCATAATAAGCAATGAAAATCCACTAATCATTCAAAAGTTTACAGAAGGCAGTAATGCTTTTAGATTTCTAAAGCTATTCATACAATTTAAAGGGATAGAAAGTGACAGAATCAATACTATTTATTTGGCTCACAGATCAGAATGCTCTGTAAGACACATTAGATTTGAGTCTCACTCAGCCAATCAGAGGATAAGACAATACCATAAGAAAATACCAAAAAAAGAAAAGAAAATACCATAAGTTCTTTGGGAACAAAGTACAAAAATCTATATAATTAAACAAATTTAGATGGAGTGCTTAAGTTACAATGTAAAATGACAATTATTCTTCTAGATTATCCAATTAATAGTTAACCTCTGTACTAATTATTGTCACATCTGTAAATCTATAATATTAAGATCGTTATCTGTATGTCTGTTACCTTCAAGCGTTCTGATTGGTTGACTATTGCTAGACGGTTTAGACCGTTTAGTCCTTACGTCGCGATGCGTTCGTGGGCGAGCGTTGACTATTGGTAGACGGTTTAGACCGTTTAGTCCTTACGTCGCGATGCGTTGGTGGACGATGTTCGAAAGCGACGTTGCTATTGGTAACAATTGTTCGTAGAACCGGTTTAGTCGAGTCATTGCAGCATCAGAGGGCTGGGCGTGCGACGACGTTGCTATTGGTAACAATTGTTCGCAGCAATTTTAACGTACATTTTAGCGTACACAAAAAATACGTGTACAGCGTCACAAATGGCCACAGTTGCGTGATTTTAACGTACATAGGCCTAATTATTACGTGGCGCAGAGCTTGGCTAGGTGGCGTATGTACAGTACATCATTGAAATGTTCTTCAGCATGAATTCAATGATTGGGTATTAGGTATAGGTATTGGATTAGTATTATCCTGCACTGCGAGCGAAGCGAGCGCGAGCGAAGCGAGCCTTTCTAGTAATAATATAAATACTGTTATTATAATTGCCTATCTTGTCCATTCTGATTTAATGTATTATAATAATTGTGCAAATAGCTGCATAATAATATAACACATAATCTCAGATGTGTGGCTGTAGAGAATACAGCGGTTCTGATAGTGCTGCACATACTCTGATAGAGGTAAATGAGATTGCTGGAACGAGCAAATAATGTAGCCTTTTATTATTCCAGGAAAAGATCTTGTTGGTTGGGTGTCAAAATGTCTGCATGTCTAAATATTCTGCTATTATGGCTTCAAGATCTGTGGGGTTCTTCTTTCGTCCATTAAGTCACGTCTATATAAGGAACATACATTTGACTACAGTAAATAGTGAATAAATATTCTCACATTTGACACATTAGACTGACTGAACCACTCTAGACCCAGTTATTATCATTACTAATTTACTATTACCGGTACTTATTATTACTACTGCTGCTGCTGCTGCTACTACTACTACTACTACTACTACTACTACTGCTACTACTACTACTACTATCATCATCGTCGTCGTCGTCATCATCACCATCATCATCATCATCATCATCACCATATCATATCACGACAGTCCAGATGAGGGGTTAATTGTCGTATTAAAGGGCAGAAGATTGCTACTCGTTCAACTGACAACACGTTCGCCAATGCATTTACCTGCCGAGATTCTGATCGGCAAGCTGCTTCATCCGCAATAACTGCTTTTTCCAGTCTTTTTTTGACATTTTGCGATGAAAAATTACAGCGATAATATTTCCATTGACGATCGCCTCCGCACTTGGAGGAATAATACCCCGCACTCTTTGCCATAGACTTTAATACCAGACTTCATTCAGTTGGTCTCCGCCGGCCATCCCGTCCAGTGTTGCCATCGTCGAAATATCAAAGAACTAAAGCCTACGCAGCTTTAAGTTAAATTAAGTAAAGTAAAGTAAAATCTCGTGGATTTCTATAGCGCCTTGGAAAGCAGTACAACAGTAGCTGCTTATTCTTAGGCGCTCAGCCTCTCTTAAAATAGCTATAGGAAAGGTGTGGGATCAGCCAGGCAATAGTCAATATCCGAAGGGCAGTGAGGCTAGGTTGTTACAGCTATGGCGGAAATGATTTAAGAAACAGGAAGGATTTAAGCTTAGACCTGAAGACTTGAGGATATAGTGCAGGAATTATAGGAAAAGGGGCACTCAGATTTTATTGTTTGAAAGTGTCCAAGTGTGCGAAGGGAAGCTGGGATCGAGTTCCAGAGTTCAGGTGCAGCGTATGAGAAGGCACGGTTGCAAATTTTCAGGGATGATTGATTTAGCGGGCGTGACAGAGTGAGATGAGATGACGAACGTGTGGGTCGAGGAGGCTGAGGGGTTAATAGTGACTTAAGGTAGACAGGTTTTGATGACTGAAGTGAGCTATGTGTAAGTGTTATTATCTTATATTGGATACGTTCAGTTATTTTAAGCCAATGTAATGATTTTAGTATGGGTGAAATATGGGAGAATTTAGGTGACTTAGTAACAGCACGAGCAAGTGCATTTTGTATTGATTGCAATTTGTTGATAGCTAGGCCTAATAATAATAATAATAATAATAATAATAATAATAATAATAATAATAATTATTATTATTATTATTATTATTATTAATATTATTATTATTAATTATTACTATTTCAGTATTACTATATATTCATTTGTTAGGCATTTGTTAACAACAAAGCTAAAATTGTAGAGTCAGTATTGTTATAGTATAGCTGTAAAATGCTTTTATTAATTTATTTTCCTAATGTCACCTAATTTGACTGAAATGAGGGCTAATTAACAGCATACATAGCAGTCAAAAGTAATTGCCACAGTATGACATTCGTGAAATTTCATATCATGGTCAACTTATAAAAGGTTTTTATTTTTTATCAGAAATCGGTATAGAGATTAGTTGCTAAGACACCTTGATAACAGATTTTGGCGGTTTATTTAATAATTGTGTTTTAGCGATATGTGCCAAAACATATAATAAAACTTCGTATTTTAGCTGTGGTAATTTCCTTTGTCCACTGCTATATGTTAACCTCTAACAATTTGTATGCTAGAAAGTTTCCGGAATAATTCCGGAAAAATTCCGGGCATTCTATTTTTCCGGAAAAGTTACAACCCTATAGACAATCCATTCCAATCATGCTACCGTTCGCAAAGACCTGAGACGAACAAAGACTGTTATGGAGAAGATCAATTAAAGACAGAAAGTTATCAATATTTGGACACATCTGCAGAATGAGGGATGAAAGACTAATAAAGACAGTGATGATGGGAAGATCAGATGGTATGCGAAAAAGAGGAAGACCAAATTAGAGAAGATGGATCAATGATATTCTTGAATGGACTTGACACCCAAAATGCGACACACATGGCCAAAGAAAGGAAAGGGTCATGGACGACTCAGAACGAGCACTTCTACACCGTTGGCTCCGACGGTCCTAATGGACTATGAAGTGTAGTGGTGGTGGTGGTGATGGTGATGATGATGATGATGATGATGATGATGATGATGATGATGATGATGATGATGATGATGATGATGATGATTCCAATCATGAATTTCTCTAGAGCCACGTACTACATGTGTAGATATGTAGAAACATCAATTAACCGATGACGCTTCAATACCTAATCGCATAAGATACAAGTCGACATCTAGAAAATGAGGCGGACAACCGGATGACACTCAATGGACGAAAAACAAAGCATGGAAAAACTAAGAAAAGGCAGCTAGATTGACAAGTATTGGAAAAGAGCAGAACCAACCCACAAAATTGGAGGGGCAAAAAATTCAGACAAAGAAAAATTGGCTGCTACTAGCATGTTGGCCATTAGGCTAGGTTTTACCAAACATTGAGTCTTTAATATATAACAGTGACCGTTTAATGTAGGCCTATAGGCCTATGCTAAATCTTTAGTATGAAATTTTTGTGCTGTTGGGTCATGACTATAGTGAGATGGGGGGCTCTTACTGTAGAACAGTTAGCTGCCACGTACGGAAAAGAACAGAAATTTCGCGAGTGCTCAAGAACCAAATGCCTAACTGAGGAAAACCTGTCTTCAGAAAACTGCAAATTGTCATCAGACAACTTGAGACAAGCACCCTGTAGCCATGCACCAGTAGGCCCTAGATAGTTCAAAGGGTGATAGAAGGGACACTTTAAAATGAATTGGACCGTTCGCATATTTTTGGGTGACAATATTGATAATTCTTAGGTCATACAAAATAGTGTTTATATAAATAGTTTTTGTGAATAACTAACTAAAGGACTTCTGTGGAGCCGTTTTAGTAATGTTTTCCATTTGGCATCAATCGGCAGTCGCTGTGAAATAGTATTACAATTCCTCTTTGCGAGAGCCAATAAGTCATTCCGATTTTCCGGTTCCGGTTATGGCGAATAGGTAATGGAGAATCGATAGGTTTTGAGTCTTGATCGAAAGGTTACAAAAGACTCAGAATAGCGAACTAGTCTCCATTGGCGTAGCCACCGGAGGACACGGGCCATCTATTCTGGATGGGATCATGCAGCCACAGGCTTTACGCGACTGTCGCAAAGTCGTTGAGAAAATTTTTAGGGAGGGACGGGGTAGGTAGAATGATTGCAGCAATGATGCCAGCCTCCAACGGCGAGTCATCAAATCCGAGAGAGAGAGAGAGAGAGAGAGAGAGAGAGAGAGACAGACAGACAGACAGACAGACAGACGGACGGACAGACAGACAGACACAGACAGACAGACAGACAGAGTATTGCATTAGAAAAGCGAGTTCTGGAAATAATTAATATTGATTAGTCTTGAATTGGTAATTATTATGCAACTTTATACGAAAAGGTTCTGTGTGACATAGCAGAAGTAGCCTAATTTTAAGTCGAGTGACAAAATAATATTGCAGTATAGGCCTATTGATGGTCGAAAAACGCTTCTGTGCAAAATGCTTGAAAATCTTATTGTTATACGACAAATTACGATATATTCTATACTTGTTACCCTACTTGGGTCCAGATGTGGATTAGGCCTACTGATGATGTGGAGAGATGTAGGGGCCTATTTTTCATAGGACCAGTGATTTATCCTCAATCGGATTCCAACTAATTTATTTCAAATTGCTTTTTCTGTCTATGGAGTTCTTCACATTCATCTGCAGATTTCTAAGCACGATTATATGGGCTTGGTCTTCGAACCAAAGCGCAGATTCATCAATGGTGCGGTCTAATTGAAGCAACCCGGCTGCTCTCCGATGGTTGATCGTAACATGTACAGCGTTTTCGTAACGTTCTGTAAGCTTAGGCCTATAGGCCTATACAGGGTGCGATTTGTGACCTGGAGCAGTGGAGGGATATGTCGAGCTTGGGGGATGTAGTTGTTGGGGAAGTGTAGCAGTGGGGGGATGTAGTGGTGGGGGATGTAGCAGTAGGAGTAGGAGGGATGCAGTTGGGTAGTGGTGGAGGAATCCCCCTTCCCCCTACAAATCGCGCCCTGCCTATATAGAATCGATATTCTTTAGCGGCGCCGGTATCGACTTACAACCAATATGCTAAAACCATAGAGGCAAAAAGCGAACATTGACGTGTTAATCTAATCATTCTCCGCATACAAAAAGTCTGCCAGTGAAGCACATTGCACGCTCCGCCTCAGGGCTATCTGATTCTGATGCCTACGCAAGGACTACTAGATTGCTTGGACGCGTAACTGACGCGTAACTGAAAAAGGAGCCATACTTCAGGGGGCTGGATAAATGCAGCCTCCTGTGCATTTGCATGTAATTTTGGACTTTTTCAACTTCCAATTGCTCGGATTCTGTGAAAGCTAAAATTATGAGGTATACACCAATGTTTTGCATTTTTATCCCTCTTTCAAACCATCCGTGCAAAATTTAATAACAATTGGGATAAGGGTCCACAATCTGGCCTGAAACAGAACCCCCTCAAAAAAATTTTTTTTTAATGTTCCAAGCTGTGTTGATAAAATTTTTGAGTGGCAACCTAACTTTTGTGAACAGCAAAGTTGTAGGGGAATGTAATTGGAACAAAATAAATCAAACATTTTGAAAATTGGACAATATTTGGTCGAGATATAGCAAATTATAAAAGAAATACAAGCATCGTTCTAAACTGATCGAAACGACAATTTATCGGAAGGAGAGTGCTCGGGGTAGGAAGAACATATCTCGACCAAATATTGTCCAATTTTCAAAATTTTTGATTTATTTTGTTCCAATTACATTCCCCTATAACTTTGCTGTTCACAAAAGTTAGGCTGCCACTCAAAAATGTTAGCAACACAGCTTGGAACATAAAAAAAAATTTTTGGGAGGGGAGATCTGTTTCAGGCCAGATTGTAGACCCTTATCTCAATTGTTATTAAATTTTGCACGGATGGTTTGAAAGAGGGATAAAAATGCAAAACATTGGTGTATACCTCATAATTTTAGCTTTCACAGAATCCGAGCAATTGGAAGTTGAAAAAGTCCAAAATTACATGCAAATGCACAGGAGGCTGCATTTATCCAGCCCCCTGAAGTATAGCTCCTTTTTCAGTTACGCGTCCAGACAATCTAGTAGTCCTTGGCCTACGCCGAGTGTAGCAGGCGAACATATTATGGTAGGTTCTCGAGGAGTCAACGGTACGGCTTCCCTAATGGTTCGCTATCGCAAACAGCATCTCTCTCTCTCTCTCTCTCTCTCTCTCTCTCTCTCTTTCTCTCTCTCTTTCTCTCCCTGCGTTTCCGCTGACAGTGCTATACAGCTCGAAAATTCGGCTTCGCAGATAAGCAAAGCAAAGAACACCAGGCAAAGCCATACAATCGCATCCCGCTCTCCCTCTTCCAATTTTCTCCCCTCCTCTCCCTTTGCGGCGTCTGCAGCATCCGAGGGCGTATAATAAGCAAGCAAGCAAGAAGCAAGCGGCGGCCTGTGGGAGCAACAACAGATCGCTGGTGTACGGCAGAGCAACTCGAGGGTATTCGCCTACTCACTTGGGTGTACCGACTGAAAATACTGCACGATTCACGCTAGGATTGGATTAAAAGCCAGAGTTTTTATAGAAGACCTCGGCTCCAACGATGACAAATCTGATGATGACGACGACGACAAAATGGACGATGCTTGTCTTGGGCTTACTAGTGCATATGATGTCGGTCGTCAGCGCACAAGAAAGTAAGTTACCGACGGACTATAGTTCTGTGGACGTTGTATGAATGAAACGAACATTGAAACACTATTTCAGACCCGTTTATTTGCTGACTTCTCAGGACAAGGGGACGTTTTTTTTTAAAAATAAAAGCGAACCCATTGAGTTTGTCGTTCGAACCCAGTGTTTTATCCACAGACTTCAGGCCTTGTGGGGAACTTGACTTGGCTGGAGGGGAAGAGGCGCAGTTCAATGCAGTTTTTTTCACTGCTGGGATTTTTGTTCCGGAGGGGGAATTTTGAGGTATTAGAGGAATGGGGGATATTCCCCTAACAGACCTGGATAAAACACTGTTCGAATCTATTCGGAGCTCGCAATAGACACTGAAAGCAGAAGCGTAGCGTCCCAATGGTTACTATATGGCTTTGGTCATGGGCGGCACACGTGACGGAGCGGCAAATTTTGGAAGCGACCTTTTTTGCTTGTCGGAGGAGGTTTTAGTGAAGGCGGCAACGTTTAGGCCTAGAGGGGGCGGCAAATAGGCCTAAGTGGCGACGACCTTTGGTTTTTGCTTGTCGTGGAGTTTTGGCGAAGGCGGCATTGCCGCGGCAAAATTTAGAAGGGGCGGGAAATTTAACGGCGACGATCTTTTATTTGCTTGTCATGTGTAATAAGAGTGAAATTGGGGCGGCATTTTTGCCAAGAGTCATAGGCGGCACGAGTGCTCGCTACGCCACTGACTGAAAGTCTTAGAGTGATTTTAGTAGCACTTCAGTAGATGCTTCCAGTGTTTATTCTAGGCCTGTTTGGGGGGAATCCCCCCAAGTTTTAAAATTCCCCCAAAATTTGTATATGTTGGCTTGGGGGATGGAAATTTCCCCCAAAAGCATGGAGAGACAAATCTTGCCCCCCAAACAGTTCAAACTCCCCCCAATGTCAAGGTGGCTAGAATAAACAGTGGATGCTTCTCGTTGCCATTGGCGTAACCTTGAACCGCGGGATCCATGGTTCAATCGAAACCCGGAGCCTCTTGCTCTGAGCTGCGTGGGCCATATTGCTGGCCACTAGTCGCTACAGGGCATTAGGTCGAACGATGTCGTGCACAGATGCACTGATAATTTCGCTGCCAAAATCCGAGCCATTTGGAATCAGAAGCCATCTGGCGCTGAGCAATGCATATTCTATTGCTGTCGAGCCACTATTCTTAGCCTTCTAAATAACACATTTTTACGAGTAGGCCTACAAATAGCAATCAGGCATGCAACTCGAGTTCACTGAATTTATGAAGCATACTTGCAAATCTCAAAATGCCTCGGACAGAAGTAGGCAACACAAATAAAGTAGAAAGTTCCGAGTAACTTAAGTTATGGAAGTTAACTAGCGATGATATGTATAGGTTGGATTAAAATTGTATACAAGCAGGTGACTTAGACCTAATGTTTAAAATTCTAATTCTACGTAAGAAATAAATTCGATTATTCGAAGGCTTTATGAAGTAAGAAAACCTGAAACTTAGACTCTGGATAGCGTAACACTGAATCCAATAATAGGCATCTTTATCATATTAAGATCCTTATATGTATGTCTCTCTGTCTGTTACCTTCAAGCGTTCTGATTGGTTGACTATTGGTAGACGGTTTAGACCGTTTAGTCCTTACGTCGCGATGCGTTGGTGGGCGAGCGTTGACTATTGGTAGACCGTTTAGTCCTTACGTCGCGCGATGCGTTGGTGGACGATGTTCGAAGACGACGTTGCTATTGGTAACAATTGTTCGTAGTTTAACACGGTTTAGTCGAGTCATTGCAGCGTCAGAGGGGTGGGCGTGCGACGACGTTGCTATTGGTAACAATTGTTCGTAGCTTGAGGAAGTTGCGCAATTTTAACGTACATTTTAACGTACACAAAAAATAGGTGTACAGCGTCACAAATGGCCACAGTTGCGTGATTTTAACGTACATAGGCCTAATTATTATGTGGCGCAGAGCTTGGCTAGGTGGCGATCATTGAAATGTTGTTCAGCATGAATTCAATGATTGGGTATTAGGTATAGGTATTGGATTAGTATTATCCTGCACTGCGAGCGAAGCGAGCATCTTTCTAGTAGTAGTAGTAGTAGTAGTAGTAGTAGTAGTAGTAGTAGTAGTAGTAGTAGTAGTAGTAGTAGTAGTAGTAGTAGTAGTAGTAGTAGTAGTAGTAGTAGTAGTAGTAGTAGTAGTAGTAGTAGTAACAATAATAATAATAATAATAATAATAATAATAATAATAATAATAATAATAATAATAACAACAACAACAACAACAGGGCGCGTAACGAGTGGACATTAAAAGTGGCCAACGTGCCTGTGTGAAAACCACTGCGGGGAAGTAGGCCTAACAGCTATTTTAATTTCAGGTCGTTGTTATCCCGACGTCATCGTCACTATACTAGATCATATCACCGACACAACAAGCGCCTTGTAGGCGAGGCTTGCTGCTTGCATGTCCGCTATGATCGAACAAAACTACAGCTAAAAGCGGCTTTGGGCAGTGGCGCAAACCCGGTCAGAAGAATGGTCATGTCCTAATTTCACAATATAAAATATATTGGCTTGTCAGACTTTTCAGGGCGTTAAAGATGCAAAAAACACAAAAAATACCCATGTCAGGACATTAGGACATGGATAGTAGCCTAGTTTGCGCCCGTGGCTCTGGGGACCAAATAGTTTGTTCGTTATATACGATATTTCGCTAGATGAGATTCCGCTACATCTCATGCTTTTTCTACTGTACAATGTACATGTTCGCAGATGCGCACGGCCGGAGCCAGCGGACCTATATAGTCGGCGGACCGATAGCCTACTCCGTTATAAACAAGTTGTTATAACGGGATTACACTGTAGAATATTGGTCCTTTATGCGATGTGAATGTGTGAAGCGATACGTTCGGGCTTATGTCTATTGTCTAAAATGATGCATACGGCTTCCCTGGAAGTAATTGCTCTCTCTCTCTCTCTCTCTCTCTCTCTCTCTCTCTCTCTCTCTCTCTCTCTCTCTCTCTCTCTCTCTCTCTCTCTCTCTCTCTCTCTCTCTCTCTCTCTCTCTCTCTCTCTCTCTCTCTCTCTCTCTCTCTCTCTCTCTCTCTCTCTCTCTCTCTCTCTCTCTCTCTCTCTCTGTATGACAAGTAGCAATCGATAGAATCGCCACATTTATGCCGGTTGGTCGCATACAGAGCAATTCTCCACAACGTATTATGCAGCACTCAGCAGCAGCAGTACTGTTCCTTCTCTCCGACATCCGATTTTCGGCAATAGGCGTATTGACGCAGTTTCTCGCTTAACATAAATTCCGGTTGGTACGTACGTGGACCCTCCTTCCTTTCCCTGTGGCCGGTTCTTCGAGCGCCACCTGGTTTTCCATTATCCGCCCCTGCATGCCAGCCACTCGCATTTGTCATCCAGCCCATTTGCGTTGTTGCACTCAAATAAGAACAAATATAAGAACGCTCCGTTAACGCGTCGTCTCGGGAGGGATTGCCGAAAACCACGCGTTTACAATCGCTGACATTCGCAAATTGTTATTGCACTTTCACAAGGACGTAAAACACGGGGGACGGCGGGGGACGGTCCCTCCAATAATAATTAGTATAGGAGGGAGACAGAATATCAATTATCCCCCAATGTTTTGTGCCTATGGAAAAAAGTATATCCTCCTCGCCCCCCTCCCGTGATCCGTGATGTTGATGCCAGGATTAAAACCGTCTGCATTCACTCATTTCGGATGACATTGTTTTGCTTGTCGGTGTCAGTGGCGTAGCCAGGATTTCCGGAAGGGGGTTTGAAAAAAAATTCGTCAATAGCCGCCAAGGGGGGGGGTGTAAAGTATAGCTTTATACTTTAAAAGAGCTTTATTATTTATCAACAGTTCTGTGTCGAGCGTGTCGCTAGTTCGAGTCTCTGTCGATGACTGCGTATCACTCCTGCTGCTGTAACGTCTGAGAGACCGTGCAGAGCGCCATTGGCTGGCGCGTACGTCAATCATGATAGGCGCACGTGACATCTTTCGTTTGTTAAAAAAAATTTAAAAAAAGATATGTTTTATATGTAGACGTGAAAAAGAAAAGAAAGAAAACTACGTGTCTCTAGAACTAAATGTCTCTTGCAATGTCTCCAGCTGCGTGGGCTTTAGTCTTTGTATCTGGCAGGCTGATTTATCAGACGACCTGAACGAGTGGTGTATGTCGCCATCTGGTGGCTAGGCGGCAGATGTTCCGATCTTGGATCCTGCTGTGAAGTCGACAGCTGCTGTGGGCTTGTGGATCTGTCGCCGGGGGAAGAGGAAGTTGGATTCGCTTGAATGGGCGACCCGTCGGAGGCGATTAGTGTCAGTTCTGGCTTCTCCTGAATTGGCGATCTTTCGGTGGCAATTAGAGTCAGCTGCGGATCCGCCTGACCGATGGAATTCGTTGGCACCTGTTGTCCATCTATCGCCGTGCAGTTTATCTTCGGTTCGACGGAAGGGCGAAGATGATTAGATGTTCTGCGGAGTTTCATCCCGTCTTCCAGTATAATTTCGTACGAACGATAAGGGAGGCATTTTTCAACTTCTCCTTTGAGCCACGGCCCCCTGGGGTCGACCCGAGCTCTGACCGTCTGACCGACCGTGAGCGGGGGTTTCGCTTTGGTGCCTTTGTCGTAGTAAAATTTCTGTCTAGCCTTATTATCTGCAATTGATTTATGTATTGCCGCTGACGCTGGGGTCGATAGCAGACTGCTAGCCGTTGGTAATGGAGTTCTGGTTCTTCGACCAAAAAGCATTTGAGTTGGAGTTAATTTCAATGTCTCGCTCGGGGTGTTTCGCCAATCAAGCAAGGCCAAAAACGGATCCGTCTTCACGACTAGCTTTTTCATTAGTTTCTTTGCGACCTTGACCGCCGCTTCCGCGCGGCCATTTGATCTTGGGTACCGCGGGCTAGAGGTTTCATGCTTAAATTCATAATTTTTGGCGAATTCTCGAAATTCCCTGTTAGCAAAGGCATTATCCGAGAACAGCACATCTGGGAGGCCGTGGCGTGCGAACTGGCCTTTTAAACAGTAAATGACGTCACGCATTTGCTTTGACTTGAGGCGGTCGACCTCAAAAATCCACTAAAGTAATCCACTATTATTAGGTACTCCTTATCATTGCAGAAGAACACGTCGATTCCTACCTTTTCCCATGGGCGAGTGGGTGGATCATGTGGCAGGAGTGGCTCTCTCGGCTGTGAGTCCGCCATCTCTTGACAGATTTCGCAACTGCTTATGTGCTTCTGAATATCCTGCGCCATGCGGATCCAGAAAACAGATTCTTTAGCGCGGCGTATACATCCGTTGATGCCTATGTGGGAGCGGTGGACACGCTCCAGAATATAGCGTTTCGCTCCAGCGGGCACTATAAGTCTAGTACCTTTAAGTAGTAGGCCGTCGTCACACAGTGTAAGCTCGTCGGCAAATGGCAGATAGGGCCTTAGCAACGGCGTGACGTCAGACGCGTTGTTAGGCCAGCCTATCAGAGTTTGTTCTTTCAACAGCTGGTATGTTTCATCGGCCTTTGCAGCCTCGCGAATGATGTCCAGGGTTTTTCTGACGCAATCAGGCGAAGCTCAGCGCGTTGCTCAGTTTCCTCTAAGGCTGCTATTTGCTCAGAAAACAGGGTTTCCTCAGCCGAGTTCATCGGAAACGCGCGACTAAGTGCGTCAGCGACGACCACCTCGGTTCCGGGTCTGTAGATGAGTTCGAAGTCGTACTGTTGCATTTTAAGCAACATTCTCTGTAGCCTTTTGGCGCTGACGAAAGCGGTTTCTTGACAATCGTGATTAGGGGTGGTGGTCGGTGTGAATTTTTACGTGTCGGCCGTACACGTAACTATGGAAACGCTCCAGACCATAGTAGCAGGCAAGCAATTCTTTCTCGATCTGTGCGTAGGATTGTTCCGTTGACGTCAGGGCACGTGACACATACTCGACTGGACGATCGTTCTGAAGGAGGCACGCTCCAAGACCCGCCTGAGATGCGTCGCATTGGAGAGTTGCGGTCTGCTCGACATCATAGAATTGAAGGACTGGCGCGCTCGTCAGCAGTTTCTTCAGTTGATTGAGGGCGTCTCCATGCCAGTTTGGGTCCCAATGAAACTCGACGTCTTGCTTGAGTAGCTCGCGCAATGGCGCCGTGGTTGTGGCGAATCCAGGAGCGTATCTTGCTAGATACGTCGCCATGCCGAGGATCCTCTGAAGTCCTGTCCTGTCGACCGGCGGAGGCATGTTTTGTATTGCCGCAATTTTCGCAGGGTCAGGTCTGAGACCGTCTGTTGTGATCTCGTGACCCATAAATTTCACGCTGGAGCGATTAATCTTCAATTTGGCTCTGTTTAATCGAATGTTCATAGAGCGGCATCTGTCGAATAGCGCGAATAGATTCTGGTCGTGATCTCTTTGCGCCTCTTCCGAGGTCTCTCCAGACCCAAAAATCAGTATGTCGTCTGCAATGCATGCCACTCCTGTGAGACCGTCGAGCGCCTCCAGAAGTTTCCGTTGGAAAATTTCCGGTGCCGGGGACACGCCGTAGGGAAGACGAAGCCAGCGATATTTCCCGAATGGAGTGTCGAAGGCGGTGAGCTTGCTGCTGTGATCGTCGAGTTTTAAATGCCAGAAAGCGTTGCTGGCGTCGACGGTGGAAAATATTTTCGCTTTGGATAGCAGCGGAAGCACGTCGTCAATGGTAGGCATTCGGAAGTGGTCGCGCAGGAGTGCTTTGTTCAGCGGTTTTGGATCGATGCAAAGTCTGACGCCGCCATTTGGCTTTCGCACGACTAGGAGTGCCGATATCCAGGCAGAGGGCTCGTCGACTGGGGTGATTATCTGGTGCTGTTGAAGCAATTTCAATTCTGCCTCTACTTTTGCCTTTATCGGGACCGGAAGTCGGCGTAGCGGCGTTCGGACGGGCGTAACCGACGGATCCGTGTGTAAGTGCAGTTCGCCCGGCAGACATCCAAAACCGTTGAACAGGTCATCGAAATGCCGTATCAGTTCGTCAGTGTTGTTGAACTGTCGATCTGATTGCACGGCGCAGATATTTTCATGGTTCACACGCAGCAGATCGAATAGAAGACAGGCGTCGAGGCCCAGTATCGGTTGCTTATGCTGCGAAGCTACATAGAAGTCTAGAGAAGCGCTCTGTTTGGTCGTTGGGTGTGTTGTAATCAGCGTAATCATACCTGCCGTTTTCACCGCTTGTCCATCGAACATTCGCAGGGTCGACTGGGCCGGTCGAACTTTTGGTTTAGGTCGAAGTTGATCTAGAATCGATAACGGCAGTAAGTTGACGGTTGCTCCGCAGTCCAGGAGGAAACGAGCAGTAATGTTCGCGATTTTCAGTTTGCATAGAACACGACGTTTTCGTTCTGTGGTCATGGCCATGACCATTTCCGGCTCCGAGTCTGAGTCCAGCGCATGGACCGCAGATTTTTGCTGAGTCTGTGGTTGTGACAAGCAAGCTGAACTGTAGTGATTCTGCTTTAGGCAGCGATGGCAGGTCTTGCCAAACGCTGGGCATGAATTTCGGCCAGGCGCATGAGAACCGTTGCAGTACTTACATGCCCGGCTTGTTGGTTGGCGTTTCGTTTCGGTCACAGGGTGACGCAGCTGGGGGCGTTTGGATTGTGAAGAGTTCCACTGCTGTGCTGCATTTACGTCTTCCGGTGGTTTCATCGCCAGCGTCTGTAGATGCTTCGAGGCGGCTTCGCTGGACTTACAAATGTCAATTGCAGTAGGTAACTCGAGTTTTCTAGTCTGCAATAAACGACGTCGCGTGTTGTCGTCCTTGATGCCGATTACTATACGGTCCCGAAGAATGGAATCCTCCAGGTTTCCGTATTCACATAACCGAATTAATTTCCGTAGTTCAGCGAAGAATTCGTCGAAAGTTTCGGTGGAGTCTTGGCAGCGACTATTCAGCTCGAAACGCAAGAGTGTGATATTTTTTTCTCCGACACAGTGTTTTTCGAAAGCGTCTAGAACTTTGTCCACATCTTGTCGGTCGTTGTTCTCTGCGAAATCTAAAGTCTGAAAGAGTTCGTAAGCGTCTGTCCCGACGCACGCAAGCAGTATGGCGGCTAAGCGCTTCTTCGACGCTTCTGCCAGATCAGCCGCTATAATATAGTTATCCCATTGGGACCGGAAACGCTTCCATTCTCCTGCGAGGTTCCCATTCAGCTTCAGCACAGCTGGCATGGGTATCTGGGGTGAGTTTGCCATCGTCAGACTTCTGACAGCATGTAAAGTATAGCTTTATACTTTAAAAGAGCTTTATTATTTATCAACAGTTCTGTGTCGAGCGTGTCGCTAGTTCGAGTCTCTGTCGATGACTGCGTATCACTCCTGCTGCTGTAACGTCTGAGAGACCGTGCAGAGCGCCATTGGCTGGCGCGTACGTCAATCATGATAGGCGCACGTGACAGGGGGGTTCACCCAAAAAATTGCCAAAAATCGCCTCAAAAAATAAAAATTGCATGGAAATAATTTTTTTTTTAAATTTCGCCGTCCAAGGGTGATTTACCCCCCAACCCCCCTCCCCCCGCGGCTACGCCACTGGTCGGTGTATTTGGACAGGCAGGGGAAAACTGTATAGATGAGTGGTTTCTTGCTCGTCAAGACTTTTTGGGAGACGAAAAAGGGGTCTGACCTGACTTTATAGACGATTCTATTCCCCCCCCCCAATGATGACGCCAGGTTCACGCCACTGCACTTTCATATTATTTTAGTCGTCATTTTTACCGTAAATTTCCAGACTGGATGCAGCATCCATTTGAATAGCCTAAAAAACACTGGTGTATATCAGGATACCCAATCGGGGGCACCACGGCTTCCACAGACCGACATACAGTATGCCCGTTCCGATTAGCCTAGAGGTCTTGGGGAGCGTCATGATTACCTAACAGGTTTTGTGGCGGAACCAGTGCTTTATTGAGGCCTGTCAGAGGAGATCCCCAAACCCACCCCACAAAAATCCCCCAAATCCTTGCACTGACACAAATTTTTGCAGTGAGCTGCGTCTCTTCCGCTCCAGCCAAGTCAGTCCCCACCAAAGGCCTGGAGTCTGGATAAAGCACTGGACGGAGTCCCAGTCGGAAAAAGCTGTTATGCAACGAATAAGTTGGATCTATATCGATTTTATCGACAGGCATCCTGCCATCCTTCCCCAGGGGTGGACCTCAAATCGTGAGATTAGCGCAAAACCGATGAGAAAATGTTGTTTTCTTGGATAATATTTTGGTCAGACCTGACTAGGGGGATTATGGGGAGTTCATGACCCGACCAAGTTGGTTTGCAAGAATGATTGTGCTTACATTCTGCCCTCCTGGCTACGCCAATGTTGCTTCCACAAACACTGAAGCAAAGCACTCGATGCTATTTGCTTGTGTTCCTTACCTTGCTATTTTTTCCATACGGTATAATGCAGTGGCGGTTCCACCATGCTGATGACTGGGGATGCATCCCCCACCGGGGTTCCGGATGACCTTTTTCGATTGCCAGCCTATTTTCCAGCAATTAGTTTTTTAAAAAAATTAGTGAAAATGCTGCAATTGACCTTTTTCTTGCTTGTCGGCCTTTTTGGCAAGGTTTTTTAACATTTAGTGAGCAAAACACTACTAACAATTACCTTTTTTTCTTTTTTTCTTGTTTTTCTTCACTTTGCATCCCCCCACCAACTTCCCAAAAATTGTTTTCATCCCTTCCCACCAAGAATTCCTGGAACCGCCACTGGTATAATGATTATTAATTAGATTATTTTGAATCAGATTTTTTTTCTAAATGATGCTGAAAATTATTGTAGGCATCAACGCCCACGAAGGCTTTGACGTTGGGATGCAGGCTGGCATTGCACTTGTCATCTGCTTCGCCATTCTAGCGACCTTCACCATTACGGTCAACGTCATAAAAAGAAAGTGCGTCAAGGTCATTCCATAATTTTCAAGGTCGAGATCACAACTGCAAGACACAACCGGTGTCTTCGTGGAGCAGCGGGAAGTATTTGAAACAAGGACTACAGCGAAGGAAAGACAAGGCGTGCGTGGGAGACATTAGAAGCTAGCAAGACCTGTAAATAATTTAGACGTAGGCCTATACGACTTTTATACAGTTTTTGAATTTCTTAGGAATATTCTTCTATTTAGCCAAATGTAAATCTGGCACACCACCATACGTCAGAAGGCATGCATTCAAAGAAGAGTCAGGAATAGGGCAAGAGGAAACGTTTAATATTACTCTTTAACATGGGCGCCCACAGAAATTGTTCACAATGGTCACGGCTACGCCACATAAGTTTTTCCAGGAAGGGGCAGCATACATTTTTAACACAATCGTCATTGTTAATATATTTTAGCAAGGCTTTCAAAGTTCACTGTGAAATATTAGTATTTGCATTTTCTATGGGGGAGGGCAAGTGCCCCCTCTTGCCATAATTTGCGGGTGCCTATGCTCTTTAACAAAAGGTTGTATACGCTTTTCATTCTTATATTCTTACCAGATGGCCTTCTTTTGACGTTTGCAACGTGTCCTTAAGTCTCTGCCTACAAAGGTGGTTAACCGGTGCCTTCTGAAACAACATTTAGGGTTCCATCCATATATTACGCACACAGAGGGAAGGGGTTGGATTTAGATTTTGCGTATGTACGGTGTGCAAACAGGGGGCAAAATACTGTATGCCTTATTTTGCGTACATACTATATGAGCGGGACCTTTGTGAAACAAATTTATAATAGGCCCTATATGATATTTATGAAACTCGTGATTTATTAAGTCTAAGCAAACATCAGACAGGAACTTCTGATTCAGTTAATGCACATAATTGTTATGATTACAAAGCATTTTTCTATTTGTCTTTCCCATGCTAGTTTTAGTGTGTGCTACATGTATAGGCTAGGTATTTCCAATGCTAGCGGTTAGCGTAGCAGTTGCTGTTGTTGGACTTGTTTCATTTGATTCTTTTAGTCATGACATAACTTGCATTTTCTTGCATATGTGCTGTACCTATTTCCTGAAATAAGCAATCCATTAAAACACGAATGACAGACTTGTGCTTAAATTATTTAATCGACAAGAACAGTGTCTGAATCAGGGGAGTGTCGGCTGGGTTTCTACAATTTAAATTTATTGTTTAATACCAATTAAAAAGTCTTATATAATTGAACTCCTTGTTAAAATAATTCACTTTTGGTACATCCTGTGATTGCCAACTTAGAGGCGAGCTGTGCAATGCTACATGTACAGTACTTGAAACAATAAACATAGTGTAATTTTGCTACACTTACCGGTAATTATCCACATTGCTGGCATGACACAAATAGATACTTAGATGACTGCAATTGATATAATAACAAAAAGTGTAAAACAGAAGTTAACTACCGGTAAATCGATAAACTGATAGGTTTTTCATAACAAAAGAACACAATGAGTAAGTAACGTTATTTATTCTTCAACTGTTTACTGGAACTAAATAATGAAAATGGATTAGCACAGCTAAGAATCAATCAAGTTGCATAAATACCACAATAAAATATTAACAGCATATTCATATATCACTGTAAGACAAAATCGGTTTTAAATTTAGAATGATGCAATAATTCTATTGCCTACATCAATTCGAGCATTTGAAATTGCACTGGAATAGGGAAGCAAATAGATCCATTTGTTTACTTCTCAGAACAATGGGGAAATTTTTAAAAAAGCGAACCCATTGGGTCTGTTGTTCAAATCGATTTGGAGCTCATAATACACTGAAAAGTAAAATTAGTAGTTCACTTAATTCAACAACTTATATAATTAAACAATATATTACATCTGCTAATTGTGCAAGAAAATGTTTATAATTATGAACAATCTCAGATCTCTAAGCAATCACAACAACATGTAATCAAGTGTGAAAATTTAACTAGCAGGAACTGAAAGAAACGTTTTAAACATAAAATCAACTGCCACAATCATGTGAGAAAGCACATAAAGAAACCAAAATAAAACATCCCATCAAACAGGATCATAAGCAGACATCCGATGTAACTGTCCCATCTAGACGCCGATTTGCATTCGGTCAGCGACTATGCCGCTGAAGAGGGCCTTCACTTCCCAAGTAAACAATTCCAGATGCAGTACTTGGAACACCACTCATTCGTGCAAATAAACCCAAACTAAATTTTTATAACTGTTTTAATTTCATGTTTCAGGCATCCAAACGGCAAAGTTCAAATCTGAATAAAAACAAGCAGAGTAAAAACACATTCAAAGAAACATTCACTCAAATAACAAACTTATGTTAACTTGTTAATAATTTTAATTTAACAGCTTAGTGTTCGTCTTGATATTTTTTTGATTTGACAATCTCTCCACAACCACAGCACCCTCCACTCCACCAAGGTTTTGTCATAGCACCAAAACTCTATCCTTCACATCAATTCATTCATTCTGTAGGTGCATGGGTAAATAAGAGGTTCAGCCAAACATGTTAAAGACCTGTGTCCTATATGGACTGCCATATGAAAAGTGGCATTTTTGGCATAAGCATTTGTAAAAGTTTCTTATGAGCAAGAATCTCTGGACTAACTAAACCATCTCCACTGGCCAAATTTGGCCTGCAGGCCAATTTCCAGTTTGGAGACCAGTACCAGTAGCTACAAATGTAAAAATCATCAATAATGTGCTTAGGCATTTGCAAATAATTACAAATAGTTTATCAACAATAACATTCAGTTTGCCATCCATCTATACTACCAAAATCTTGCTGTCACAGAACCTCAAATGCTCTGCAAATCAAGATACAGTTCAATTAAAGAAACATACACCTGCATGAAAAGATCCTTATATCATATGCCTCATGGAAAAAAGTACTGTCAACAGAGCTAAATGGACAGTACTCACAAAAACTTCATCCAGAAAATTAGTTAGGTCCAAGGATGGATACTAATATGAATTGTTCTTCAGTTTAGATAGCTATGATACAATTAAATAACCTAAAATTATAGAAAATAAAGAATGAAAATGAAACTGGTTTATCTGCGTCTGAATATGTATACTAATATAGTCACTTTGCAATTAATGAATCTCATAGGAAAAACAAGGAAACAAAGCCTGTACAAGATCATATGTATAACAATCACAAGCCATACAAAGAAAGATTGTATCCCATCATGATATCAAAGCTATTATTTCCAACATGAATCATTACTTACTTTATTATACAGTGTGGATTTCAGAGAAGCATTTTGTGTCATATGCAACACAGATGGCAATTTGAATAAAACCAACAACCAGTGTTAAAATTTGTAAACAATAATTATTAAAACCGACTACTAAACTTCTTGTAAATGCATAACTCTTGAGTTGATATAAATCCAGCTAAATAAAGCTTACAAGTATAAGGTCACAGATAATGCAACAAAACGTTTCCATTCTAAGGCATTAATTACACAAGTTGCAATATTATACTTGTATACATGTGTTGTCAGCCATGCATATAACTTTGTAAAGTAAAATCCTTTTGGAAAAATGCTTGATTATATTATTTAACGCAAGAAGTATTTGAGAATTAGCAGCAAGAAATAACAATTGCAGCAAAATGCACAACAAATTGTCTATGCCAAAAAAAAATTATCCAAAAGTTGTTCACAGTGGAATGAATGCAGCGGCACATCAACCGGTCAACATCGGAGGATCCGGGTCGTCGAACTCGGCGTCGTTGTCGTTGTTGATGAGCAGCGTGTGTCGCCCATACTGACCCTGATTGCGTCGGTACTTGTAAACCAGGAATATCATAAATCCTGCTATCGCAATGACCGTACAAACTGCAGCCACAACTATTATCCAGGTAGCTGGACCTGTAAAAAATTTCACAACATAACAATCAAAGTTAACAGTTAATATCGTTCACCGTCTCGTGCTGCAGTTTTCCGAGCATGGTTGCCGATGCCCAAGGTCCAGTTTGTTCAAACACCACTTTGACCCTAGGAGAAGTGCAAGCAGCAGCAGCAGCAGCAGCGCAAAAGCATGGCGGCACCTGTCTCTTACAGAAGTACACAAATAATAAAATTAAGTTATGCAGATGCTGTGCTGAAGAATACAAAAGGGAGGCAGTGCTAAATAGCATCAGGAATAAAAACTTTTTCATGTACAGTCTGCAAGTGCTCAACCAAACCAAATGGCATTAGCAGAGCTCTGAATGGCATGGCATGTATTTTTATGTCTTTTACAGCCACATACCATTGCGCAAAACCTCGTGGACTTATGCATATACTGTATACTGTCGCGAAGAGACAAAATCAAGATGACAAAAAATTACAACAGAAAAAAATATAAAGTTACTGAATAAAGATGTCCATTTACCATTACTTGAAGATTGCTCGCATTCTTTGGTATTCCCATTCCAGCTGTATCCATGTAAACAAAAACACTTTCCATCACCACACATTTGGGATTTTCCTCCGCATGGGTTTCTCAGTGAAGAAGGTGAACACGTGCTGCCTTCAAAAATATAACATTTCCAATCACTACAAATGTGTTAATTTCCTCCCTAAGAAATTTACATTTTCATAGCACACAAGCCAAAATATAAATAAATTGCAAAACATGTTTATATATTAAAATCCTATTAATAACTAAGCCAATCCATTTTCAATCTTAGAATTTGTTAGCAATGCAGCTGAAATATTGAAGTATGGGGTCAGATGAAATTGCAACATTTTGTTAACCTCTGAATAATATCAACATGGAGACAAACATGCCAACCAATAAATATAACTGCCCAGTGATTTGAAAATCTCAGATCAAGTTCAAGACAAAAAAATTTAAGTTTAAGTTTAATTTTTCTCAAACTTCGATATCAGAAATCAAACCTCAGCTTGCATAAATCTAATCAAACTATTGTCACTCTAACGTCACAAATCAAATTATAACACTCAAAAAACTATTTTGCATCATCCATATGGATTTAACAAAAATATTCTTTCAACTATTTCTAATTCTAGTGTAAATAAATCCAAGGGGTCATCCATAAATGACATAACACGATTTTGACACTTTTTTACCTGCCCCCCTACATAACACGACGTAACAAAAAGTCAGACCCTCTAAAGTATGAAGTAACAACGGGCCGACCCCCCTTTTTGTCTTCCGAAGTCTTGACAAGCAAAAAAGGTAATTCATCCTTCTATTTTTTCCCTCTCCAAACATACTGACAAGCCAAAAAGGTCATCCTTGTATTTTCCCTCTCCAAATACCCTGACAAGCCAAAAAAGGTCATCACTTTAATTTTGTGTCGCGTTACATCACGTCACACTTACCAAACCCCCTCCCCTTATCACAATTCATAATAAATGTCCAGACCCCCTTCCCTAGGCACGTTATGTCATTTGTGGATGAGCCCCAAGACAAAATTCTGCAAAACGCTGCAATGCATAGGACCTATCCAAGAACTCACCTGTAAATTCTGGAGTTGTATTTTCTGTTGCACTATCCAATGATTCCGACAACGGATGTAAGGATGGAGGTTGAGTTTGCGATGGACATTGAGGAACAGGAAAAGTAACATTTGGAATGAGAACAAAATGGTACACAGGTGGTGGCAGGCCTATGACCTTCACTGTAACAGCCACCTATGGTTAACAAGGCAATGAACTAAAAGCAATTCTTAAAGCAAACAATCATGCCATAATGTGCATGTGTGTTCACGAGCATGCGCGGATTGCGCGCGTGTCAAGAGTGGGAAGATACAATAAATGAAATGTGAAAAAATGCAAGGGAAGGAAGAGAGAATTAAAGATAGAGGAAATACCACACTCTCACAACTGGAAACAATATGCCAAACAATGCTATGACATGAAAAGCATCAAATCATCTACAATTGAGAGCAATCATTAGTCAAATTCAAAACAGAGAACTGAGCACTTGACAGTCAAACTATAATTCCATCACTTAAGTCCATCACATTGAAAGAGATAAATAACTAGATAAATTAATGAAGTAACAAAAGCACAACTGCAAAAGTAAAAATACATCTTTTGTAAAGTGTCCAAGCAGTATTCAGTATGATACGCCATCTCTTTACGATATAAACAAATCAATAAAACTGCACAACTACAGAAGTTCAACACAGATAATCAATAAATACCACAGCTGTAACAATCTGCTCGCCACTGGGAGATATTGTAGATGAGAGTATAATAGAAAGGTTTCCCTCAATTGGTAACGGACCAAGGTTTCTAGTCAGTCCTGCAATATACAACTAAGTCCAATTAATTATTAGAACTGAGATAGGCAGTAATAAGAATTATTATTATCATTATTAGCCAGATGATTTTTATAGCACCATGGGCAAGGTGATGGTCACAGTCAAGATCACTTTAACTCCGTTAAGGTTTGGCTGCGTCAACTCGTCCATTTTACATTACGTTACATATAAATGGACACTAAAGGGGTTAACAACAGTCACTTGAATTAAATGAGACCATGGAGCAACTCTTACCCCTACCTTAATTACTAGACTGCAAACATTTACCATAAATCTGCAAAAGAAAAACACTATAACAAACTATAACCATAAGATTCCAACACATACACAATAGCAATGAGTGCTTCTAAGCTCTTGTCCAAAAAAGGCACTATATAAATACTTTGTGCCATTACTGTACGTTACATTACAATACATTGCTAATAACATACGTATTAAGCAATCAAAAACTAATACAGTAACTGATGCAAGACCAACCCAAAAAACAACACATATTGTTTTCACATGTTCCTGAAAATATAACTATTTTACTAGCAATTATAAATACGTATCACATGTAAAATGCTTATTATATATTTACTAACAATAATTTAGCACATAGTCATTGGACCTTTGACCAATTTGTTAAAAAAACTAGTATTAAATAGCAAGTAATGAATACTCTGGCAGAAAATGCATTAATTAATATAATTTAAGCAATGAATAATAAGTACTTAGGTACCTGGTAGTGGAAAGGTATTGTTAATGACTTGGTTTTTGCTGACATTCAAGGTCAAATTAAACGGAGGATACTTGGCAATATCAATGTCAACTTGAAACTTTAGAGGATCCGAGCATGGAAGGATAGATATACCAAAACTAACATTGTCTTTAACTGTATCCAAGTTCTACAACAATTAAACTAACAACTATTTACTAATAGTTTAACTAGACTATGAACTATATAGGCCCAAATCTATATTTACCATAATACAAGCAACAAAATTAGCAGAATTAAGCCTGATATAGCCATGATGATGATGATCCTGTGAAGAAAATATTTTATACCTATTTGTTTCAGCTGCATTATGTAATCCATTTCTTCAAAAAATTTAAACATTCATTTCTCATATATTGGAGCTCAAAACATTTAACCCTTTACCTGTTCATTTGCTTGTAACGTAATGTAAAATGGGTGAGTATTCTCAGGACAAACGCGAAAAGGGTTAAGCCTTGAGGTTATATAAAAACAGTTGCTCAGATCTAGATGTCCAATGAAGTCAAAGTGTGTGTGATCACAGGTAACAAATTAATTACCATGATGCCATTACATTTGAAGCCAGTACATGGCTGGTAAATATCACAAGTAACATTCAAAGGATCCAAACGCTTCACAATATCGGTCACATTCTTCCATGGCTGACATTCTGGCTGACCTGAAAGCACAAGAAAATACAAAATTCTAGCACAGTGGTTCTCAGCCCATGGGCCGCGGCCCAAAGGTGGGCCACGAGATGGAACCTTGTGGACCACGCTGAAGTCTCAACGACAAAAGAGAAGTTAATCGATCAAATAAAAATAATCCAAATTGTTACACACTTTATTAGTTTATTAATTTTAGTTCATTGGTATGGCCACAGGAGGGCAGGATCCCCTTATTCTTGGATCAGTCGTGGGATTTGCGCATAAACCTTTGAGAAATTGTTCAATTGTGACCCAATGATATTCCGTGCATGCAAAAAAACTCGGTGACTCCAGGGTTGGCATCATAAATAGTAGCATTTCCTAGACTATGTAAAGTAAAGTAAAGTAAAATCTCGTGGATTTCTATAGCGCCTTGGAAAGCAGTACAACAGTAGCTGCTTATTCTTAGGCGCTCAGCCTCTCTTAAAATAGCTATGGGGAAGGTATGTTATCAGCCAGGCAATAGTCAACGTCCAAAGGGCAGTGAGGCTAGGTTGTTACAGCTATGGAGGATATGATTTTAGAAAAAAGAATGATTTAAGCTTGGACCTGAAGACTTGAGGAGATAATGCAGGAATTATAGGAAATGAGGATTCAGATTTTATTGTTTGAAAGTGTCCAAGTCTGCGGAGGGAAGCTGGGATCGAGTTCCAAAGTTCAGGTGAGGCGTATGAGAAGGCACGGTTGCAAATTTTCAGGGATAACTGATTGAGTGGGCGTGACAGAGTGAGGTAAGATGATGAACGTGTGGGTCGAGGAGGCTGAGGGGCTAATAGTGATCTATGGTAGACAGGTTTTGATGACTGAAGTGAGCTATATGTAAGTGTTATTATCTTATATTGGATACGTTCAGTTATTTTAAGCCAATGTAATGATTTTAGTATGGTATAGTATAGGTAGTATAGACTAGTGCGCACTTCTCAAGTAAGTCCGCTTAAACTGTCAACTAATAAAAAGTATCCCGTATTATCTTTAGAGCTAATGCTTCTAGTGATAAAACAGCGGACGCAGACCAGTCGTTCCGGTCGCACACAGCGAGAATCCAGACGCAAGCAACAGACAGAAAATCCGCAGAAGCTCCATTTTACCGACGGACATTAATCAAACCATAGATTCTTAATTTCTTAATTCTTAATTTTTATATACCCAACGTACATAGATTTATTCGAGTCATCCATAGATTTATTATTATCATTATCATCATATCATGCCACCAATGATAATAATTAATATAAATCATTAGATAAACTACTAGAGCTACATAATAATAATAATAATAATAATAATAATAATAATAATAATAATAATAATAATAATAATAATAATAATAATAATAATAATAATAATAATAATAATTATAATAATTATAATAATTATAATATTTATAATATATATAATTATAATATATATACTATTATTATTATTATTATTATTTCTAGACAATTTTTCCAGCGCAGTAAACAAGGCTAAGGCCTACGACAAAAGCGCTTTAACATAATTCTATCAATAAAATCCGATATTAAATAAGTGTGTTTTAAGTTCCTAAGAAAGGATTCCGCAGAGACAGCTTCCGACACAACATCAGGTAACGAATTCCAAAGTAACGGATTCCCTTTGGAGAATGACCTTTCTCCAAACTTGGAGGTCTTTGACGGAGGAGGGACAAGCAGCAGGACTCGACGACTCGACCGAAGCTTCATTCTCGACTCATTTGACGTCGTTCGCTGCACCAGTGCACTCAGATATTCTGGGCAGTGTGGATCATAAAGGGCTCGGAAAGTGAGCCAACAACGCTTGAAAACAATACGCTGTTGAACGCGTAACCAGTGGAGGCGGTCTCTCAGCAGTGGCGTGATGTGGTCATTCCAGCGACAACCAAAGACCACTCGTGCTGCCAGATTCAGTACGGACTGAAGTCGATTTAGCTTGTTTTCCGGTAGGCCTAGCAGGACACTGTTACAGTAGTCTAACACTAACACTATACTTATTACTAATACTAACACTTCGAATCACAAATCTCCCAACTTTCAAAAGCCTGCTTTATTCATATTCGTGACCTTCGTCGCCTACGTCCTTGTCTTGATATTAAGACTGCGTCCACAATCGCCACCTCTATAGTCCACTCCAAATTAGATTACTGTAACTCGGATCCCTCTACTATAACCTTCCCAAAGCCTCCATCAACAAATTGCAATCAATACAAAATGCTTTAGCTCGTGCTGTTACTATGTCACCTAAATTCTCCCATATTTCACCCATACTAAAATCATTACATTGGCTTAAAATAACAGAACGTATCCAATATAAGATAATAACACTTACACATAGCTCACTTCAGTCATCAAAACCTGTCTACCTTAGATCACTATTAACCCCTCAGCCTCCTCGACCCACACGTTCGTCATCTCATCTCACTCTGTCACGCCCGCTAAATCAGTCATCCCTGAAAATTTGCAACGCGTGCCTTCTCATATGCTGCACCTGAACTCTGGAACTCGATCCCAGCTTCCCTTCGCACACTTGGACACTTTAAAACAATAAAATCTGAATCCTCATTTCCTATAATTCCCGCATTATCTCCTCAAGTCTTCAGGTCTAAGCTTAAATCCTTAATCCTGTTTCTGAAATCATTTCCGCCATAGCTGTAACAACCTAGCCTCACTGCCCTTCGGATATTGACCATTGCCTGGCTGATCCCACACCTTTCCTATAGCTATTTTAAGAGAGGCTGAGCGCCTAAGAATAAGCAGCTACTGTTGTGCTGTTTCCAAGGCGCTATAGAAATCCACGAGATTTTACTTACTTACTTACTTACTTAACACCGTCAGCCAAAGTATTTCACGTGGCAGAATACTAAAACGTGTATATGAAATTCGAAAAGAAATATTAGTAGGCCCCCGATTTCTGACAGAATATAATGATGACCTTGCTTCATTCATGATTGATCAGATTTGGCTGGGCAAACTTGCCTAGTATCCTATAATAATAATATAATATAACATGGTTTAAAGTGGTTCAGTAGGGACTGCCCTGTGTGAGAACCACTGCTATCTGGCATATATATTTAATCCACATAATTAAGACACGACTCATTTCTCCAGTGGCGTAGCCAAGGGGAGTTTGGGGTGGGGGTTAAAACCCACCTTGGGCGCCGACGAAAAATTG
This sequence comes from Metaphire vulgaris, assembly GCA_018105865.1. NCBI lineage: Eukaryota > Metazoa > Annelida > Clitellata > Crassiclitellata > Megascolecidae > Metaphire > Metaphire vulgaris. The sequence continues at coordinate 9,989,069 of CM030845.1, read as the reverse complement.
TTTAAAATGTGTTTCCATGCATTTTTAATTTTCGGACGCGATTTTGAGGGTCAGAAGTCAGAACCCCCCTTGGGGCTGCTGACCAAAAATGTTTAAGTGCCTAAGCGTCACGACCTCTTTTGCTTGTCAGCATCTGAAAGGAAAATTTTTAGAAGGAAAGACATAGGATAGATACATAGGATGACCTTTTTGCTTATAAAGAGTTTTCGAAAGTTGGTGTAGGCCTATACGGTCAAAAGTCAAAACCAAACGGTTCAAACCCCCTTCCGGAAATCCTGGCTATACGTCACTGCATATCTCTCGATCGACTCTGCAGCCATTTTGACAGTGAATAGATTTTTAGAAGACAGCGTATATAGTGTCCTTTCAAATGGCTCACCAATTTTGTGGTCTTTCGAACGCTCTAGAATAAAATTAGAACGGTAGACCTAGCCTATACTGTGACAATTCTACTTCGATTTGACGCAGTAAAGATGGAAGCTCAAGAAAATATAGTTTTAATTCGTTTCATCACTCCAATGAATTTGTTCATATTTCTACACATAGGCACAGTGTTTTATACAGGCCTGTTAGGAGGGGAGATTCCCCCCCCCAAAAAAACTCAAAATCCCCCCCAACAAAATCCCAGCACTTAGACCTACACACATTTTGCATTGAACTGTGTCTTTTTCCCTCCAACCAAGTCGATTCCCCTCCCCGAAAGCCTCAATTCCCCCCCCAGGCCTGGAGTCTGGATAAAGCACTGCATAGGCATACTGTAGCAATAATTAATAGTCGTTCGATCCATAGGCTAATGTAAAACAGGTAATCGATTTTATAATATTTTTGACGTCCATATAGCCTGTGATACAAGAAACCGGTTACTTTAATGAACTGAACTTGTCACTGCAGGGAAGAGATTCAAACATCCCTTGAAGGCTGAGCGTCTTAATTGGGCAAAACAAGTTATAGGCCTAATAAGCAAATAACTGAGAAAGTACCGCATACAATGAGCAAAGCACGCACAGCAACCGGTTGGTCACAGGAACATAGGACAGGACAGAAAGGGATTGAGGATGGAAAAAAGCATCGGGGAAACAGTTAATTTGTAGAAATTAGGGTCTATGCTTCACTGGCACTAGGCCTATATAGAAATCATGTTCATTACATATGACATTGGAGAGGTAGTAGTCAGAACCATATTTCAGCCGTTTTTCGAAAAGTGAAACACCGGCCGAGTACAAGCGAGATTTGTGGTAGTTGATGATTACAGTCAACTGGTGCGGCTTTAGGAAGAAGAGGATCAACTGCAGCGAGAATCGCATAATAAGACTGCGAGACAGTGTTGTCTATATTATAAACAATCAGTTTCAACGATTATTAGCATCTAATAATACAAATTTTTCTGAAATTCTAAAACAGTATTTCTGTAGAAAAAATGCTGAAAACTGAACTTGTTAATTATCTACTCGTATCTTAAATTTCTATAGCGACACCTCATAATGCACAGGAGCATCAGCGATGCCACACCAAATCAAAATCATTTAAGATCCAGGTCAAATCCAGGGTATCCGGCCGGACAAACGGGTGACAGTCTATGGAGGATAAGCCAGGTCAAAAATATGGGGTTTTAATCTAGTGAATAGTTCTAAACATCTGTAATGAATTTGTAATGCGCACATGCTGAGGCAGAGTTCCAGAGTTTGGGGGCGGCCACTGAGAAGACACGAGAACCAGGATATCTGTCCGAGTAGCCTATGAGAAAGGGAGAGAACTATTGCAGATGAGGATCTGGTCAAGTAGTTGTTTATTTGTACAGAAAGTTTTGAAAGGAGGTAACTAGGTTCTTTTGTAATAAAGTGTTTTGTATACCATGAGGCAGATTTTAAAGTCTATCCTTTCTTTAATTGGAAGCCAGTGGAGACGAACCTTACGAGCTGGGGTTGTGTTCACGTTTTGAGGTTTTTGAACCTATCCGAGCCAGTGAATTTTGAACTCGTTAGAGTCTAGTCAGGTTGAATTTAGAGATGCCAAGATGTGTTCGCGCAATTCGCTCTACTGTAGGCCTATGTGTCCATATTTATGAAACTATGCTTATTTATGATAAGCGTTTGCGAAAACGCCTTATTACGAAGCTATAGGCCTACAAGCCAGTGTTTTATCGAGGCCTGTTGGGGGGATCCCCCAAATCCTCAAAATTGCCCCTCACAAAAATGCTGACACTAGCCGGCACAAATGTTTGCATTGAACTATGTCTCTTCCGCTCCAGTCAAGTCGATTCAACCCCCCCCCCCAAGGCCTGGAGTCTGGATAAAACACTGTATGCAGCGGACGTCATGTTTAAACATTTCCGAATACCCGCTGTTCAACGCTCTACAGAAGGAATCAATATTCGTTGCCAAAGTCCAGGCGTAACAGTTTTACAAATTGCTGAATTTTAAGGTCGCGACTTAAAACTTCATTCTTAAGATATTGAATTTCCTGGACTTTGTCGTAGTATAACGAAAGAAGCTGCAAGCAACAACAACAAATAGAAATACAGCAGTAGAAATACAAGTGGAAGTACATTAGCTCCAAATGTTTACTGAAATGCGATTTGGAGAGCGCTAAATTTGGACTTCAAGCAAGTTCCGAGAAATTAACCAATAGGCCTATAGCAGCGGCGGCTCAAGGATTTGGCAAGTGTGGGGGCCGTTGGGGTGACAACTTCTAATCATGGGGGCCAACCATATGTTGGTATGTATGTAGTATTAAGTATAGGGTCCCAACAGGGGGTCACTGTGGGGCCAGGCACTCAATAGGGGGGCACGGGGCCCCCGGGCTCCTCCTGTGGAGCCGTCACTGGCCTATAGACGAGTCCTATCAAAGTTGGAGTGATGAATCTGTAATTCTGAAAATGTAGAAATATCTACAAGAAAGGTGTCATTTAAAGTTTGCATGCTTCAAATCAATGTAAGCCCTAAAACACTAACAACAGCGGAAAAAACGTTACGTCGCCTATTATCGCCTATTGTTAGTGTCATGAGAAATGGGGATTGACTGACTCGAACCTGTGCCCCTGCGGTGTCATTCAAACAATGTCGCACCTTGCTGACTCTTGCCCTATAACCAGGCTAGAGGACGGTGGATTACAAACTTTACACGCAGCTGATAATGTCGCAATCAAATGGCTGACATCATTTAGCACATTAAGCATTCGAGAATAATAAATCGCCTATTGTACGAACATATGAAAGTTCTGGGATTAGACGACGCTACTGCTTAAAATATCAACAGCTGATCATCTGGCAATTGTCATCTGATAACACAGGGGTTGGCAACCTACGGTCCGCGGGCCACATCCGGCCCGCCAGTGAGTTTAATCCGGCCCTCCGACCCCCACAGCCTTCTTGTAAAAAAGGTCATCACACTTTTTAAAGTCTGACAAGCAAAAAAAGTTCAGCAGTAATTTTTAGCACTTGATATGTATATTTTTAGAGAACTTTTGAACTTTTTCTAGCATAACTTTCTTTTTTAAAACATAAACTTTAAAACTTTTCGGGGCCCGTCGAAAAATTATTTAATGTAGAGTATGGGGTCTTGAGGATATCTGTCATCGGACTCATCAATCAAAATTGTTATCTTGGAGCAACATAGAGAGAGAGAGAGAGAGAGAGAGAGAGAGAGAGAGAGAGAGAGAGAGAGAGAGAGAGAGAGAGAGAGAGAGAGAGAGTTAGAAATCGAGAACTTTGAAGTCGAGGAATTGGGTTTTTGATAGATGGATTTTGCCTGTCAAAAGTGACAGTCGCGATAACATATAATTTCGTGATTTATGGGTCCCAGACACGAATTATATATTAATTGGCTTAATTTAAAACACCTGTCTTCAAAAGAATTGCTTTGAAAGATTTATCTATCGTATAATTAGTTGCCCTTCAATCAATGTCAGACGTATCTTTGAGGGTCCTGGGAAAAGTCGAATCCAGGGACGCAAATGTTTTAATTAATGGGAAAAGCTTTTGTTTATAAACCTGTCATTTTGATTTATGGATTTCACGCGCGGCATTTCATCGAGGTTGTTTGAAGTCGTGAAAAGTGATTTGTGTATTGTCAACAATGCTTATCTGGAAAGTGACATAGATTAATTACTGGCGTGAATCAGTGGCGGCTCCACCGGGGGGCCAGAGGGGCCCGTGCCTCCCCCTATTGAGTGCCTGGCCTCCTCAGTGCCCCCCCAGTTGGGACCTATACTTAATGCTACATACATTAAACAACAAATGGTTGGCCCCCCATGATTAGGAGTTGCCACCCCAACGGCCCTCCCCACTTGCCAAATCCTAGAGCCGCCACTGGTGTGAATGATATATCGCAGCTGGCGATGATAGCTCTAGCTATTTGCTACTAATTCTTTGTTGTCTGGCGTGATGATGTCATTGTCTGGATTTTGTGAATAAATACGTGGCGATCGAGAGGCGCACACACTTGCCCGGAACCAGAGGCTAAGGAGTGCTGTCTCTCGACGACATTGAAAAGTCAACAATGCCGTTATAGTATGTCGTATACTATATTAACTACATGGCCCTCGGACAGAAAATTATAATATTTAATCAAATGGCCCTCGGACGTCCGAGGGCCATTTAATTAAATATTATAATTTTCTGTCCGGGGGCCATGTAGTTAATATTGTATATAGTATGGCAGGGTCCCTGCCATGGCAATTTGGACCTCGCTGTCCAAAAGGTTGCCTGACCCCTGTGATAACACTACACTAACTAAAGACTCAGAACGAAAGCATGCCTAAGCCTATACTGTAGACCTACTTAGGTCCAGAGTGGTTTTTGAGAGGCAAGCCAGCGAGGAAAGGAATTATAATTGTTTCATTCTGCTAAATAAGTTAGTTAAACAAGGCAATGACATGAAATTTTCCTGATATGTATAGAGTGGATCAGTAAGTAGAGTGGGGGTGAGGGACCCAGTAGACAGTGACCATGAATTCCCCCTCATCCCTACAAATATCTCACTACTTGCACGTGCTTAGGTCTACACAGGCCGAACTATAACGCTATTCGAAATTTTGTGACGTAAAACCCACGACCTGTCCCAGCCAGAATCGGCGGGGGGGATCCAGCCCCCATTGCCCTTTGGCTACGCCACTGTGGCGTAGAGCCGTAGGCCTATACACTGACGTACCGTATCGTAGTCTGTCGGAGGCGGCGAACTTTCCTCTCCGAAACTGCCTCGGCGCAGTTGCTTCGAGTGTCGTGTGTCCGCTGTAGATTCGCCGTTTCTCGTCGGAAAATGTCCGTACTCGAAAACTTGTTTTCGATTCTTTGCATATTCATCGTCGTCGTCGTCGTCGCCGCCGTCAAACACCCTGCTCCAACGATTCCATTCGTCGCCGTGTTTCGCCGTCGTCGTCGTGACGTCACGTAGATTGTGTGACGTCGGCGTGACGACGGCGTTCTTCGTAACGATGACGTTTTCCTGAGACTTTGGCGACGAAAACGACGTCGCATTGTAGCTGTCGTCATATTTGTCGATTCCGACAGAAGGTCTCTCGTATCGCAGCCGCCGTTGATGGATGGTACTTTCCCTCGGGATGGACGGAACAGGACCTCCGTGTTCCATCGGAGGGAAATCCTTTGCTTTGGATTCTATTTTAGGCGAATTCGTCGTCTGCGGCGAATGGGAGAACAGCTTCACGGAGGCGCCATTTACGCCGAGCTCCGATTTCGATCTGTGCTCTCTATTGGAACTCCCATCTGCAAAGTAATGCTCGTCAATGACCGACCGAAGGCCGCCGCCGGTGGCCGTGGCGGCCCGGTTTCCCGCTTCCTTCAGCAGACGATCGGCGTCCGTTCTGACGAAGCTCGACGCCTGCAACGGTCGACCAGTCCTCCTGCCACGCGGCTCTCGCAGCGACGTCGCCCGCCGGTACATGGGGCCCGTGTCGGCGGCGGCGATGTTTCTCGTCCTGCGCCGCGAACGCATCGAGGAGCGGAGAACGGACGGCTTGACGACCGTGTCGTCCGGGGCGTCGGTCGAGATGAAGTCGATCATGCCGTCCACTTCCCAATCGCGTCCGTCGCCGCCGCCGCCGTCGTCGGGGTCTAAGACCGACCCCGAGTGGCGATAGTAACTACCCGCTTCCATCAACGATTTGGAACGCAAAATGTTGTTTCTCTCCCGGAACTTGTTCTCGTTTCGCTTGTCGTCCGTTCTAAGAACCGGATCTGTTCCATCTCCGCGCAAATGGTGGTTCCACGTGTCATTCGAGTGATCGGTCGCAGACGATGCCACCTGTTTAGCTTCGGGGCTCTGATGCTGCCACTTCGGCGGCTGATTCTTGTCTAGAAACGACTGTCGTAGTATTATCGTTCGACCGGAAGATGCCATCCGACGATCAGATGAACTGTTTCTAGCATCGACAGCGTCCGACTAATTTGAACAACGACAAAAATCACACGTTAAATGTTGAGAGTATTTATAGTGACTATCACAAAGGCTAATGCTTTATTAACAGCTTAAAGTCGCTTTATTATTATTATTCAGTGGCGGCTCCACAGAAGGAGTCCGTGGGGTCCGTGCCTCTATTGAGTGCCTGCCCCCCCCAGTGGCACCCTGTTGGGACCCTATACTTAATACTACATACCTAACAACAAGTGGTTGGCTCCCATAGTTAGTAGTTGCCACCCCAACGCCCCCCCCCACTTGCCAAATCCTGGAACCGCCACTGTTATTATTATTATTATTATTATTATTATTATTATTATTATTATGTGAAAGTTCCGTGGAAGGCGACTGCGTTAAATCTCTGAAGCGTCACGGATATCGTTGTAGGAGAAAGGATGTCTCTCTTTCATCTCCAGGTTGTCGTGATACGATACTGCTGATTTCCTTTATTATTATTATTATTATTATTATTATTATTATTATTATTATTATTATTATTATTATTATTATTATTATTATTATTATTATTATTATTATTAGTATTATTAGTATTATTATTATTATTAGTAGTAGTATTATTAGTATTATTAGTATTATTAGTATTATTATTAGTATTATTATTAGTATTATTATTAATTAGTATTATTATTAATTATTATTATTATTATTTTATTATTATTTTATTATTATTATTATTATTATTATTATTATTATTATTATTACTGATACTCTGTTGTGACGGTCGTTTTCTGCGTGATCGGCAGGTGAGGTGCCATTTGGAACCGTCATCGTCAGGTGATAGGAGCTTGTCTTCAACTCAGGTGTGTCGTCTGCAGCAGGTGACGTCGTGAACTGCTTTGGAGGAGACAGGTTGACGAACGTCGGTCCATACGCTGCAGTTTGCGCAGGTGGCTTCAGGTGCTCCGACTCGAACAGTCCTACGCTCTTCTTCACCTTTCCCGTCCGTAAACTTCAATAAAGCATCGCAAAGCGTCGTAAGCAACCTACCAAGGCTACCATCCATAGGCGTTAACTTTAAATATTAGACCTCCAGGCTCGAGCTCCCGGGCTCCCTCACTCATGGGCGCCCACACATTGGGGCAAGAAGGGGCACTTACCCCTCCTGGAAAATACAACTCTTTTTTGTAGCTTAGTATATTTTGGCTTTTAGCCAATATTTTCACACTAAAACAATACTGATACACAAAGTTAAATCGAGAAACTTTTACTAAATACTTAAATTATTGAATATCTTAAAAACTATTTTAACGGTGACCATTTTGTTTTGCCCCTCCTAAAAATGTGTTTGTGGGCGCCGCTGCGACACACACACATTTTTTGAGCGGTTAGCATAGGGAAGGGGAAAGTGGAAAGTACTGCATAGGGATTGGGACTGACACATTTTCATCAAAGTCTACGCCAATGTTACTATAACTTTTAGCAATCATTGCTTAAGTATGTGACTATAGGTTAAGGTTTGCGCAAACAGCAAACGATTTGTACGCTTCTGTTGATTTGATCTCCAGATTAACTAGGCCCTAATAGCTTCTAAATAGGCGTTCTCTTCACATTCTTTTTATGTTAATTTACTAGCCTGCCTTTTCTCCGTAATTTCCTAGCGACAATGCTTATCAATCAATCAATCAACCAACCAATCAACCAACCAACCAAACAGTCAGTCAGTCAGTCAGTCAATCAATCAATCAATCAATCGGATTGGATTCGGTGCGACATCGGCTGATGCCCTGGACGTTGTGATGCGATGTCATAGAAGATTATTGATAGATTTATCACTGAATCAGTGAATCAATCAACCATTCATTTAAAGAATCACTCATTCAGTCAAATCAATCAACCATTCAATCAATCAAACAAACAATCAACTTCTATGGCGCCACTCTAATAATGCCCAGGGTTGATCGGCAGACTATCAGCCTAACAAAATATCAATGATTCAACCGCAGGTCATCTTGCGACGCTAACAGTTCAGCGGGACTGACTGGTCTTTAGGCTCACCGTTCGAGATCTTTACTGCTAGGCTCTGAGTTGTTTCCGATATTGTCGACGTTGTTTCGTGTTGTTTCGTGACCATCGACGTTGTCTCGCTCGTCGAGGTCCAGTTTATTCGATACGTCGTGATGAAATTCGGGGAAAATGGTCGCTAGAACCTCTTCGATGTTCTAAACGTCAAACAGTGTAGATTAACCGATTGGAATTTAAATTTGCACCGTAGATTAGCACGAAAAAAGTTCCACCTGCGTGATTTTCACTTCACCTTAATTAGAACGATGGCTAAATGGGTACCCGTGGCACAATGGACATCCTTAACTCTCTGCTGCTATTTTTTACGGAGCCTATGCAATATTGGCAAACAGGCAAAATGATCACTGTTAGGCCTTAGGCCTATAATCACAACTTGTGCGTCCTATTCAAGGATACACAGTCCTACCAGGGCCGGAGCTAGCCAATCGAGCGCCCCCCTGCAACTTCGTATTTGGCGCCCCCGGCAGTGACAGGCTGTTTCCTCGCGGATACACATTGACTTCATAAATCTATTGGCAATATGAACTCAATATAGACAATCTTCTAAACGATCTGCACACATAACGGACTTCTTCGTTATAATACAATATAATAATAATAATAATAATAATAATAATAATAATAATAATAATAATAATAATAATAATAATAATAATAATAATAATAATAATACAATACCTTTATCTTACAGATAAAAAATGTAGCTACTACAACAGCTGTGCTTTACTGGCTTTCATGTTAGCAAATCTCTCTTTTAGTTCAGTTACAGTATGTCCAAATTACATAAGAACATACATCATTTTCTAATGCAACTAGGGCCTGGCCCAAAAGTCTTTCATGAGCAATAGTTGAACTCAAATAGATTCTTATTAATTTTAATCTGGAAAATAATCGGTTTTCCACTGACCACACTGACAGGAAGTGTAAGCAAGATCCGTAAGACAATGGTCATGCTGGGGAAAAGTGAGATGGTTTAAACGACTAAACTTTAGAGTTTCACGTAGATTAAGAAACTGATTAGACTCAGATTTAAATAAAACTCTAAATGATGAGATTTCCTAAAATAATTCTAATCCCGTTACATCTTTTTAATCATCTGTTAAGAGGACCTCCAGATCCAGGCAATTTCAACAGTAGCTGTCTTTCGCTTTCTATTTGCTGCACCAGAGTTTCCTTTTTGGAATACATATTAATAATCGCAATTTAGAAATGATTACTCTAATAGGCCTAAAGAGAGGTATCAGTAATTTATTTTTTGCACTCTTGTCGATTGATGGCGCAGAATGGACATGGCCGAAATTCCCCGCTGGCCGAAAATACCCCGTCCTCCCCTACTCTGAATATTTCTTTATATGTCTAGAAAAAACTATGTAACCTTATTACATAATGTAGTTGAATTCGTTTACTTAATCACAGTAAATTCACGCAATTAGTAATCACTACTGAGATAATATCTCTCTCTCCCATCGGGCGATCAAATTGAATCAATGCAATCATATCTTGCATTCGAGTGAACGGTCAAAATCTAGCCATCGTCTTTATTTAAGTTAAACTAAACGTCCAGGGTACGGCGTGACGGCGGTTTCCGGATGGCAAAACTAACTGTCAAAACAAAAGGAGCACAAATGCCATGTGTTCGTCTCGATTTAATATACCAAGTAATCAAGGATTACATGAATTTGAACACAATATTCTAACTTCGTTAACCCGTGCTACTGCGCGTAAAAATGAATATTCATAAAAGCAGTCAGGTCACGTGAGACAAATAGCCTAACTAGGCGCCGGTTCATAAAAATTCGTAAGCCTTCTGCTCGTCTTGTTTAAATAATATATGTATTGTAGTTCAATTCTATGTAAAGAATAGCATAGTAGGTTGAAGTAGCTGATCATTTGTGCTAAAGACTTAACAGAGCGTCATCACAATAATTGATCACTTCGAAAATTTGGCGCCCCTCAAAATCGTGCGCCCCCCTGCCTCGCGGAGCTCGCGGAGTGGGTCGCTCCGGCCCTGAGTCCTACAGGGTTCATTCGAATGACATGACTTGATGAAGCTGTTAATTTTTGAGATTTATTAGATTTAGATAATAATATAAGATAAATTGCAAATAAATTTGCAGCGTTTGTTTTGGTCAACATGGAAATTTGGCGATTTTATGCCTCATTTGATCTGTTAATCTGCTCCAAAATTTTAAACTTTAAAACTTTTCGCGAGTCGCAGATTCATCTAGATGAGCCGCACGCCATAATAAGTTATAATAAATCCGCCATTTTAAATGACTTTTGACAACGTATTCAATTCTACCACCGTAGAAATAGCCTAATACACCTACAGCACAAACTCTAACTGAACCAATAGTGCCGCATTAGACCTACTGTATGTTTGTACACCAGTTTCACCATTGTCTATGATTCACACGCAAAACACGCGATAAAGCTGCTATATAGTTGAAAGTCTGCGATGAAAAACTAGCGTTTAGAAGTCATTGGCAGGAAGGGAAACGTTTCTACTATAAATTAATTATTCTACTTTGTATTTGAACTCATGACAGGCTGACAGCGTCGTCCAGCCAAGCCCCGTTGTTGGTCTACAAAGGAGAATTCCAAAGATATTAGCATCCGCCACAGAGGTCTATGGTAGAGGTCAGTCATTCGGTCGCACTCTATGCTTACTAACTTGTTTTGAGAATTTGTCTAGACCTAGGATTATATACAGTAGGCTAGGCCTTGTAGCAATGATCTTGACCTTCATGGAGACTTTCTTCGGCTCAGCTTCTTCGCCCTGCAGCCAGTCTTTGGAGCTAAGGGCTGGTTCCGGAGAGCAAGTCGGAGGAAAGATGTCCTCGTGAAATTTTTCCAACTGAAATTCACAAACTGAATTACTGGCGTATATCCAAACCTACTTTTTATCTTTATTAAAAGACAGCATTTATGCGCAGAATGCGCAAGGTTACGGTTCAAAACAATTATTCAATGCTAAAGCGCGAGTATTTTTGATCTATAGCTGGTTCCCATTGAGAGAGAGAGAGAGAGAGAGAGAGAGAGAGAGAGAGAGAGAGAGAGAGAGAGAGAGAGAGAGAGAGAGAGCGCGAAAGAGAGAGCGCGAAAGAGAGAGCGCGAAAGAGAGAGAGAGAGAGAGAGAGAGAGAGAGAGAGAGAGAGAGAAAGAGAGAAAGAGAGAGATTGACAATTGGCAATTTCTATCTCCGTTGAAGTTGTCTGTCGAACCTTTCGAGGGGCGATCATTGAGATCGGTTCACACAGATCCTTCACCGTGTGCAGTTTGTAGAATCTCACTAACTCGCATTTGTAGGGGTCGACTCCCCATTTTGGCATCATCCCTGCCGCAAAAAAATAAATCAGAACGCGTTTATTTGGATCGCAATCTTCAGAACCCTGAGTAACTTAACTGCCGTATGGCTATTTAAGTGTTGTTGATATTATTATTAGGGCCTATTATGCGCAATTGCGCATGCAATGCTCTCCCATAGAAGTACCTGGTTTGAACTCGATTGCGTTAATATACAAATCATAGATGTAATAAACGTTTTTTATGTTTTTTTATTTTCCCCACGTTTTCTTCGTTTTTTAACGTTTTTTATTTTGCCAACGTTTTTTAAAATAAAAAACGTTGACAAAAATAAAAACATAGATTTTCTTAAACCAGCTACAAAAATTAGCTTCCTTGTTGCTTGTTGGCGTTACATTGATTGACACTTCCGTTTCATTATCTACATTGCATTCTGAAGCACATAACTACCGCTGACGGGTCTTTGTTTGGCTTATTTTCCCTCAGGGCAAGTAGCGTTTATTTAGATTCCGTGTTTATGGGCAATTATTAGACACCTGGATGAGCCAGGGCATGGCCAGGGAATGCCTCTTTTGTTAGAACACAAAGCCCCCAAATTACAGCTTTCATTTGAAAGTGTCACCTGCTCCAAATTCCTACTACTACTACTACTGGTCTACTTGAGAGCGGCAGCGGGGCGTTGAGGGTCGAGATGCCTAACTAACTGAACCAGCCAGAATGCATTTTCAAGTGTGATTTATAAAAAGAAGGAAATGTCTTTAAAATGCCTTTTTAATACAAAATTTTAAAGGTAGGCCTCTCATGTCTGTAAAGTGTCTATTCACATGGTGAAGTAGCCCTGTTTTCAACATTTGCATTTTGCAACACTTTTATTTCAGGGAGTGGCGTAGCCAAGATTTTCCAAAGGCTGGTTTGAACGACCATTTTCCCCAACTTCGGAAATTCGGGAAATCCTGACAAGCAAAAAACGTCGCTTAGTTATATGAGCTATACGATGTGGACACTGGACAGCCTATTTTTTCCATTTTTGCTACCTTATACCCGATTTTAGTGTCCCTCCACCCACAGAATAATAATACTCAATACAAAAAATTTGGTCGGCCATCCAAGGGGGTTTAGCCCCAACCCCCCTTTGGCTACGCCACTGATTTCAGAACAATATTAAGGAGGCAGTAGCCCAAGCCGACTGTAATAATAACATAACTAAAATTTTGCAAATTAAAAACTTTATCAAACAATTTAAAGTTCTTACTTCTTAAAAGTACCCCTGCACGGGGCACTTAAAAGCAGTGGCGGCTCTAGGATTTGGCAAGTGGGGGGCCGTTAAGGTGGCAACTTCTAATCATGGGGGCCAACCATTTGTTTTTTAATGTATGTAGCATTAAGTATAGGGTCCCAACTGGGGGGCCACTGGGGGACCAGACACTCAATAGGGGGTACGGGACCCCTGGCCCCCCGGTGGAGCCGCCACTGCTTAAAAGTACCCAGGCCTGGGTCGACGGGGCCGATAGGAGTCGCCTATGATTAATTTTTGATTCCCCATGGGTGGGTGTAGCACAGGAAAACTTCGATAACGTTTTTTATTCAACGTTTTTTTACGTTTTTTATTTCTCTAACGTTATTTACGTTTTTTAACGTTTTTTATTATTTTTCCAACGTTTTTTACATCTATGATACAAATAACCATTTGAACCTATGTCTATACAGCCTAGCTGCGCCACTGAGAATAACAGGAAAGATAGACACATTCTCGCGTGTCACGACCCCCAAAATGCTATGAATCTACTAAAAAAGCCCGGATGATTAGGCCCAAATTACGGTATCCAAAGCCTGTGTGATCTTCTGTGTGAACCAATAGGCTGATTGATTAGGTTAGGAAGTATGCGACTTTTACCCAGTCCGCATTGAGGAGAACTGGACTGATACTGACTGAGGTAGCTGACGTAAGGCTTTTGAGAATTAATTTCGTAATATCGAATATTCCCATCGCCCTGCAAAAATAGCGCACAAGTTAAACAACGTATACGCCTATACATATAATTATACTACATGGCAGCGCATTTAATAAGTAAGCAAAGTTAAGTACAAACTCTTGAATTTCTATAGCGCTTTAAGAAGCAAGTGCCGTAGTAGCTGCTTATTCCTATAGGCTCTTAATCTATCGTTGAAATATCTAGACGCTTAATCGAAGCTGGTCAGAGTGGGAGTTTTAGCCAGACATGAAGATAATTATTTGCCCTATTATAATTATATTAGTTGTCTTTTGTCCAGTTCTTCGTAGGCTTATTATATATTATATAATTATATATATTATTATATATATATTATATATTATATTATATATATAATAATTATATATATATATTATATATATATAATATAATATATAATTATATAATATATATATAATATAATATATAATATATAATATAATAATTATATATATATATATATATATATATATATATATATATATATATATATATATATATATATATATAATTTTTGCCCTCTGTACTTAATTCCCGAAGATCTTATGTCGAAAACAATTGTCCGAAGACAAAATTAATGTAAACTCTCGTCTGGTTCATCGAGGTTTTCACCGGAAAAGGCTCCTCATATTGCGTTGAAGCGTTGTATGGCCATTGACAGATGCTGGAATAAAAAGCTTCCTTCCTTTATGTCTCCGAAAGACTCAGAAATACGTCGACCTAATAATAATGTTTGTTGAAAAACTGCGCGTCGAGACTAATGGGGCCCAGAGACTCTCAAAGGCCAATGGTAAGAAGATGTAATATCGTCGTAGTCTAAGAGCTTTCTACCAATGGATGGTCTGTGCAGGGCGTGCATCGCAAAATGTGCAAAATTTTTGAGTGCATGAGGGACTCAGATATCGACGATCGATGTCCTAGTTGCCTAACTATACGTCTGATATGCACTGTGTATTCGAGGTACAAGACCAATCCGAGTTATCAGACTGTAGCAAACTGCGTACGGTAGCCTACACTGTACTTGCCTTCCCGGCAATGTAGACGATGTTCGTATCTGGATCGTAGAAGGGAATCAGCAGTCCACTCGAAGAGTCTACATCTTCCACGTGAACTGGACGACTCAAATCGCTCTGTCGAAAGTTTAACAGAATCTGAGTTTGTTTCTTTTGTAGACTCAAAGACAACAGATTCGACAAACGGAAACTGGAACGGTCGACTGTAGGCAGTGGCGTAGCGTGACTTTTTGGGGCCCGGGGGGCGGCATCCTTGATATGGGGCCCTACAGTTTGGGGCTGACAAGCAAAAAAGTCGTCACCACATCACCACATCGTTTCTACGGTTACGGTTTAGGGTTAGGGTTAACCCTAACCTTAACCCTTAACCCCAAACCCCCTCTTCGGGGGCCCCCTCTCCCGGGGCCCGGGGCTGTCAACAAAGTGCTCCCCCCGCCCCCACTCGTTACGCCACTAGCTGTAGGCCTATGAGTGACAGTGGCTTTTAGCACAGGAGAAATCCTACTAAACCACGTTTAACCCATTTTTATTATTATTATTATTATTATTATTATTATTATTATTATTATTATTATTATTATTATTATTATTATTATTATTAGGCCTATTATTATTATTATTATTATTATTATTATTATTATTATTATTATTATTATTATTATTATTATTAGCCTATGTCCTGCATGCAAACGCCGCGAAACGCGAGCTTGATTCTTCATGGCGACTGTCCTGTAATAATTGGAAACAGTAGAAACCATCTGTCAATAGAGATATTGCACTTTGCTTTCGGCTTCGGCTGTCCCAATTCCAATCCCAGATCTTTTACTTATAGAAACACTTCACACAAGAATTCCTTCTAAGGTGTTGAGCAGTCTGCAATTTCGTAATTTTGACAGACATTTTAGAAGCACTGGCATAGCCTATCTATTTAGCGTATAAAAGCATAGTGGGAAATGTCGTCGAAATCTACGCTTCTTGGTTTATACCGTATTCCAGACGGCAATCTGTCGCTGACTGGCGCGCGAGAATCCAGTTGTAAAAATTAAGTTTCGATCCTTGAGAAAAACCACGCGAGAAGCTCTCGAGCCGTCGTGGCATTCTGCCTCCTGTCAAATCAAGGAAAATTGTGCAGAGACGTAAATTGTCTTTACTGTAGACCATGGGGGTCATATCAGAGATGTCCATGGGTCCATTTTTTTAGAACCCAATCCAACCCAACCCATCAAATCTCCAACCCAACTCAACCCATGCCGATAATAGGTTTACTTGACCCAACCCAACCTACTGTAATACTTTACAGTTTCTTAAACCATTACTTATTTTCTGACCCAACCCAACCCAACCCACCATTACTATGGAAAAGTCTGACCCAACCCTATCCAACCCATCCCAACCCATGGGTTAACCCAACCCATGGACATCTCTGGGTCATATATTGGGGCAAGAGGGGGCACTTGCCCCGCCTGGAAAATGAAAATCTATTTTTGTAATAATAGGCCTAACTACACTTCGGGCTTTTAACCAATACCTTCACACCGAAACGCTATTTAATTAAAACGCAACAATGTCTGATTCTGGTTGGATTTTACCAGGCATTCTGGCAATCTTTTAAAATTGCTTTCTGGCAGCGCTATAGAAATTTCGCCTTACTCATGTTTATAGGGCTACTGCGCTTAA
Organism: Metaphire vulgaris; assembly: GCA_018105865.1. NCBI lineage: Eukaryota > Metazoa > Annelida > Clitellata > Crassiclitellata > Megascolecidae > Metaphire > Metaphire vulgaris. The sequence goes on along the minus strand of CM030845.1, from coordinate 9,972,628 downwards.
TGCACTATATACTATGGTCAACTTCAATGTTACACCGGTCCGCCGCGACCGCCGGCACTAGACGCCCTCGAAGTCCGAAAATGCGGGGACTGGGCGGTCACAGGGGCCTGTTCAGAGGGTGGATTTTATTTATAACTACAACTCCCCTCTCCCGCATCATCCGTTCTTCCGAGGCCCGACTATTTATTCTGCGGGTGTTAGGGGGTGTAAAAATATCCCTGTATTGGCAATACCTTCGACGGGCGTTTAACTTGTTACAACCATGGTTTCTAGTGCCCCCCAAGACGGCGCCCGGGGCAGCTTTCCCCCCGCCCTTAGAAACGGCTCTGTTCCGTTGGATTTTTTCACTTCTATAGCGTCGTGGCAGTAATGAACTAGACATCGGTCTCCGATTCATAGAAAAAATGTAAAGACTTAAACAACAGCTAAACGAAGGCAGTAGCCTACAGAACCAGCGATCGTGTAGGGGCCTATTATAGGCCTAGATGCCCTAGAACGTTTAAAGGGGCTCTGCTTACAGAGACAACGATTCCCTTTCTCGGATCGACGATTCTGATACGTCTGTCTTTGCACGTAGTGGCGAACAGGGAACCGGTCGGATTCCAAGCGAGAGACAGAATAACGTCCGGATGAACGGATATGGAGCTCAGAACGGCACCAGATTCCACATCCCAAACCATGCACTACGGACAGAAAATCCAACCGATTAGTGAATAAACCGCTATTAAATCTGAGTATTTGTCGAATAAATGGAAAATCAGAACGGACATTTGAGCGTAGCCACGAGGAACGGTCAAGGTGGCCTGCCCCCCCCCCTATTAGGGCTGGGACCGATCGCAAGATTTGCGCGAAATCGTTGAGAAATATGGGGGGGTTAGGTAGTGCAGTATAGTGTATTTGAAAAAGAACAGAGGCGACCATTTTGCTAGTCGGAAACTTTCCCCTAAAACTTGGACGTGTCCATGTGATCCCCTATTTCGGAATTCTTGCTACAGCCACTGTCGTCGACAGCCAATCTCACCTTAAGGTCGGCGCCGGCGCTGAGTAGAACGCTCTTGGCGGTGGGATGCCATTCGATCAGCAAAATTCGCTTGCTGTGTCCCTGGAGATCTCGCCAGCATTGACTAACGTCAAACTGAAGACCGGTCGGCGTCAGACGCCACACTTTCACCTTTGGCAAAAACCGAAAGACAATAAGCCATAGAAGTGACAAATTATTAGGCAACGTAGGCATAGGGGTTCCCCACCCCCGCGACTTTTTATCCAACTTTACGCCTATGCAGTTAAGACTTAAACGCAGTGGCGTAGCCAAGATGGTTGGGGATTAAACCCCCATTGGCTGTCGAAAAAAATTGTTTAATGAGTTACTATGCATTTTTTATTTTGGGACGCGATTTTGGGGGTCACTCCCTCTTGGCTACTTGGTTATAGAATATAGCACAGCCTAAGAGGCGACGACCTTTTTCGCTTGTCAGCACCTGGAAGAGAAAAATAGGAAAATAGGAAAGATGAGGAGATGACCTTTTTTGCTTGTCAAGATTTTTCCGCAGTTAGTCACGGTCAAAACCAAAACCAAAAACCAAAAACCAAAACCCCCTTCCGAAAATCCTGGCTACGCCACTGCCTAAACGTATGATTAAGATCAAGCCGTGGCTTTCCGGAAGCTACTTCCAACATTAAATTCAGCAGCGCTCACATGTTTAAACGCTTTCGCAGCAACAAGCAAGGCTAAGGCCTATGATAACAAGACAGGAAAATCTTCAGAGAAAGACAACGTAGGAAAGAAACACTTAGACAGATGATGCATTAGTAGGCTACCTCTGAATGAGTCAATGCTTTTAGTGCCTTTTTAGAGAAAACGGTGCAGGGACCCCAATGTTCCCTCTATTTCTTTCAGTGTGCGCGCAAAAGTAGACTACAGTGCCTGAGTGCCTGAATTTTTCCACAGATGTTACCAAAGATAACAACAAAATCAGTGTTATTTGAAACCCAATATCACTGCGCGGCAGTCGGAAGCTGCTGCGCGGTGTTTTCTTGTCATGTGCGGCATTTGTGCGCAGCCGCGCAGCCGCGCAGCTTAGAGGGAACATTGGCAGGGACTCTTCTTTATGGTCTTCACAGAGGCTAAGGCCTCCGAAACCATTCAATTACGTTATATCGTCTAACTAGGCGGTTTGTGCTAACGTACATGTACGTAGTCATACCGTGCAGTCTTCTGACCCGGATGCTATCGTACACGGGTCAAACGGGTCCCATTTGAGGTCGGTAATCGGTCCACAATGACCGCAGACCTTCGGATGACTGTTCGATATCCGACCGCTCTGAATAACAGACGATTAAAAGTTAGCCTAAATGATCAAACAGTCGATCGATCGAAATTCATCGATGTTTTAAGCTGAGTAAAAGTAAACAGAGAACGTATTTCGATGAATAACTTAAAACGAAGCTGCCGTAAATAACCGATTGCTGAATTTCTGTAGAATTTGATACACAAGTTCCGAAAATGGTCTCTATCTTTTCATTTCTTTCCTGTGTCTCTAGTAAGCAGAAATTGTCGGGATATATATAGTGCTTTTTTGTAAAAAAAATAGGTGCCGGTACTCACGGTGGATTGCCTAACTTTTCCATTACGATTATTTGGTCTGTGGCTAGAATTTAACATATATAGAAGCGATTTTGGAAGCATAATGATGCATATCATTTATTAAGTATTTAAAGTTTTTAGCTAAATCACAACTGCAAAGTCACAAGAAAATTATTTTTTCACGCCTTGAAAAAGGTTCGGTACGCCGTACCGGCGCGTATAAATCACAAAAAGCCCTATATATATATATATATATATATATATATATATATATATATATATATTGTATATTGTACACATATATGTATATATATACAAATAAAATGCAGGGTGGGTCAATTAAACCGGTACAATCCTGCTTCATTGCATAATATTTTCACAATCCGTGGATCGAAATGCATGTAATTTGATGTGCTTCTGCGGTATTATATTCTGAATGCAGACATTTAAGTTTTTCTGTTAAGTTCCAAAGTGCAGCGGCGCCACCTAGCGAAAACCACCAGGCTATAGGTAGGATGCGTTCATCACTAAGACAGCCGGGCGCTTATCAACATCATCGCCATCGTCGTCATCATCGTCATTGTAGTCGCATGGTGAGGAGCTGGATTAACTTATTTTAGCATTCGGTCAGTGGCGGCTCCAGGATTTGGCAAGTGTGGGGCCGTTGGGGTGGCAACTTCAAAGCATGGGGGGCCAACCATCTGTTGATAGGTATGTAGCAGTAAGTGTAGGGTTCCAACAGGAGGCCACCGGGGGCCAGGTATTCAATAGGGGGTACGCCCCCTCCCCTGTGTAGCCGTCACTGCATGCGGTTCTCGTGGTGTCCTTGGGCTGACCATTTTGATGGGCACGATGACGAAGCTACCGCCGCCCGAAGATTCGACGACCGTGGCCAGGAACCATCGGTTGACGGCGCAGAGGCTCGGGTCGTGGGCGGTTCGAGCGATGCGCAGTCCCTCGTAACAGCGCTCCTTCCTCGCCGGATAGCCGAAGACATGACGAAACTTGGACTTCCGTACAAACATCTCTGTTCATGCGAAAACACCGACATTGTAATTAATTATTAGTCCAATTAGCTCATGCTATTCATTATAGAGACGGCCTAAAATAAGCAACAGGAACTATAGACAACATAGAACTGATAAGGAAAGCCAGAAACAGAGAAGAATGGAAATCCATGGTCGCCGACCTAGCAGTACATGGCATATGAAGAAGAAGATGAGACCATTGGAGGTAACTTTGCAATAAATTCCGATTTGGCTTGCTTTTAGAAATGATGCGCTACCCGGCTGACGTCCTAGGCTGACAGATTGGCTGACTCACTGACTGGTAATTGACCGATCGAGAGTGGGAATGACTGATTCATTGATATTAAGAACTCAAACAGAGAAAGCGGCGACTGGAAATGTTTGGTTCCTCTGACCTGGACGCCAAATTTCACTCGCGATCATTACCTGATAGATTTTATAACTTAACGATAACTTCAAAGTGAATTTAGAGGCGATGCAAGCATGCAGATTCGACGAAAACGAAAAAATCTAGGTTTGCGGCGAGGGCCACATAGACAGATAAGCGTTCATATAATCACTGCTTATCACTTCATGGGGCGTTATGTGTGGGCCTACAATCGCACGACTGTTTCAGCTTGTCGATAGCATATTCAGTGCGTTGTGCTCAATAGAATTTAAAGACAATAATATATGCTGGCGTTTCCAGGACGTTCATGCATATTCAACGGATCATCTTTTCCATAATTCCAACACCAATTAAGAATTATAACAAGTCGACAGGTAGCAAAGCGTCATGAAGAGGAATGCAGGCAGATTTCTAGCACAATGTCTCACATACTGTTATCTCTGATTTTCAATGACTGTTCTACGTCCATGACTAACGTGATCACAATATGGATTTGTTTTATCAAAGAAACATACAAAAGAGAACCAAAGCATTGTGATTTTATCAAACACTACAGACAGGGGCGTAGCCAGGAATTTGATTTGGAGGCTATAAATATTTTGGGTGGGTATACATCTTAACTATAAACCACATAAACCATATCGACCACATATAACCACATGCAAATCACATAAAAACTTTAAGATAGACTGATTTGGTGAGGGGTATATGCACCGATATACCCCCTCCCGTCGCTATGCCCCTAACTACAGAAATTAGGCCGTTAGATGTTTTGAGATTGTATGCTATTCCAGAGGGGAAAATTACAGGTTTTATGGATTAGGGGCAAGTCTATTACAATTGGTGTTGCACATTGAATGCTGACTTGCATGCAGCCATCATGGACAGAAATGCATTCATTCATTCATTTGCGTTGACCTATGTCACGAATTTAGACTCAAGGCAGAGTTGACTACGAAAGACTACGCTGAAGGCTGAAGAATATTGTCGTCAAGCTCGCAGGCATGTTTTATGAGCCAAAATAATATTATTCTAAATAGGCTACTTGCGCGTCTTGCCTAAACGGGTCTAACATGTATAAGAACACTTGTAGCCTATAGGGGTCTAGTCATCGCACATTTGCGGATTGTTAAGGATTCCACAAGTCGAGTGGAGTCACTGAAGACGCCATTTCTCTCTCTCTCTCTCTCTCTCTCTCTCTCTCTCTCTCTCTCTCTCTCAGCCGAACCACCCACCCACTTGAACGATCGAACATTGTAATCAGTTGAACGACAGTGGTCAAACAAAAACGACAGACTATCGGCAATCTGGTTGAGTTCGTTTTAGAGTCCTCACAGACAAAATATGAATGTTTATAGGCCTATGTAAAATATCATTTGATCACATTATACTGGTAATGCAATCGATCTACCCTACTCATAATTTTGTAAATTCAATTTACGATGAATATAACCATAAGTAAATATTATCTTTGGAAGTTCGGAAAGACCATTGACTGATGCCAAATGCATTACTGAAACGGTGCTATAAAAGTTCTTTAGTTAAACTTACTTAAACATATGAGTTATGTTAATATCGTTATTAATTTTTTATGTTAAATTGCTGCATCATTGATTTGAGGCCTAGTCTATTTATTACTTACATGCTACTGTCATGCGGGAACTTGGGTTCCTTAGTAGCATGTTATTTCCAACATTACACTTTGCACTGGAGTTTAAACTATAAAATGTTACGCGCTTCTTGAAACAATATGTAACTTTAAACAATATATAACTTGAAACAATATGTAACTTGAAACAATTGAAACAATATGCAACTTGAAGCAATTGATATGTAACTTGAAACAATATGTAGGGCCTAATGGTTTTGTTTGTAAAATCCTTGATTGATTGATCCTTGATTGGTAGTTATGATAGGCTTACACTGAGCCAATCTTCTGAGGCCACAGAGTTCTACGACGTTTCACTGATTGCAAAATGTCTTATTCGGTCAGTCACATCTGAAGCCTGAGTTTTTCATTAGGCATACTCTTCTGAGCTTTCTCGTTTGCGCAAATTTTCTTCATTCTTTTGCTCGTTCAACGCCGCATGACATACAGTAGGCCTAAGCTTAGACTTCGCACATCAGGGTCTTCCGGGATCTAACTTGAAAAATTCTACGGACAAACCAAGAGAAAATTGTGCCGTTTCTGTAAACCAAGTCTCACTCGTACACTACCGGCATGCAACGTCTAATTGCCTAAGCTTAATTGAAAATAATTGCAGACATAAAATTTATGAATTCACTGGTCATTCATTGACTTTATACTGGATATCTCGTGGGCAGCTTTGAAGTTCTCAATCGATCGAAGGAATTTCGATTGATATTTGAACTTCAACTCGTCGAGTGGCCGCCTATCATGACTTCGCTTGACGGTTTGAGATTCGTCTAATGAACTTGACGTCCAACTAAATCCTTATGGACTTTCCAACATTTACATTTAAGAAGCTGATCGACATTGTAACTGGCTAACAGTGCGTGATATAAATACAATAAACGGCCCTGACGCCGAGAATTTGATTTGGGTGGGTATAATGTGATTGAGGGGTGGGGTGGGGTGGGGCGGGGGCATAAATCTGAACAAACTTTGAAAATGTTAAAAAACACATTAAAAATCTTAAGATAGTCTGATTTTGGGGGTATATTTACCGATATATATCCCCGTCGCCGCGTCCTGATATCCAATGTCACCGTCGTTTAGAATGCATGCCTTTTAATCGACACAATGACTGCACACAAACGAATGCTTAATAATTCCAAAGACTGGTTGGAATTTCAAGGTATAGCAGAGAGGTAATGAAGGTAAGGTAGACGCCCAGCGTCTTTTGACCCACGTGTCCTAAACTCTGACTTTGTTGAGTTTATCTTTCATAGCGTGGCTTTATCGATGCCGTTTTCAAAAACCCCCAAGCTGCCCTCAACCAATTACTGTATCAGTGTTAGGCCTATAGGCTAAATAAATATCCAACGTGACTTCTCCGCGGAGGCAACGTTTTACATGAAATTACTGGATCGGCCTATTTAGGTTTTAAAAATTCCAACTAACTTTTCTCCAAAGAAAGCTCTAATATTGCTGATTTGTGTTGTTGTTTGCCCTTTGAAACGTTGAAAGCATTGCCTACATCCAGCTAGGCTATTTCCGAGGAATTTGCGTTCAGAGGAGGTGTCCCATAATTGCAGGGGGTGTCAATGTCCAGTTTTTCATCTAAACTCCTTGGACTTAGGGGGGAATAGAAATGGGCGGGGGAGGTGGCGGGGATTCGATCCCTGGCACCCCGGAAAGAAGGAAAATACAAGCAAAAATACGATTTCCGTTGTCATCTCTTTTCCTTCTCATAGGGTCCATTCTAATTTTTGTGGAGTCAGTTATAGTGGCTCAGGTTTCAATTTCCAGAGGTGAATTTCCCACTTTAGAATATTAAATGAATAGTTTTAACATCAGTATGTTTTGGTGATAGCCAACACCACCCCTGGGAAGGGGTGTAGGAGCAGGGAGTGTTTGTCACAAACCGGGGAAGGGGGGAGGTAAACCCCCGCTGGAGTGTAGGGAAATCCTGTCTACATCTGCGAACCGGTTGTTTTGAAATGTCACAGCATTCTTATCAGGAATATTTCTAGGATTGTGAATTTGGGGGGGGGTTGTCGACCTCAAATGGGGGTGGGTGTCGGGAGCTAATTAGTATGCATTTTGTATGCATAGGCTACCATTGTCACATTACCAAATTTGGGGGTGTCGACCTAAAATTGGGGTGTGTTGGGGGGGGGGGGGTTAGGGGTGTAAAAATATCTCTGATTCTTATCCACTAGTAAATTTTGCAAATTGCTTCATAGTTTACTAAGCTTTGCTGCACCTCAAGTCCTCAAACGCAGTGGTTAGGGTCAGATTCGAACCCGCTACCCTCAGGTTAATATAATATAATAATATAATATAACAAGGTTTAAAGTGGTTCAGTAGGGACTGCCCTGTGTGAGAACCACTGTTGCGGTGCAAGTCTGCAAGAATCCTACCACTAGGGCTACTCCACCGTACACAATTAGAAGCAATGACGCTGCTATTGAGGGAATTGTTAAGACTTACTTGAAATGCTTCCTCGTTTAATCTGGCGACGCAAGGTTACGAGACATCAATGTAGGCTACTTCGATTGGATCTAAGCATAGGCCTACTGCTGATCTGACAATTTCCACAGCGCATAGGGCCTAAACGAGTCATCGCTGGTATCTCCTGATCTCGCTGTAACTCGATCAGTTAAGTGGCAATCTCTGCCTACTGCACTGGAGATCGCAGAGATCGATAATAGGCCTAGCGAAGAAGCGCTCGATCGCCCAAGTATCTGCAGATCAGTAATTATCTATGTACTCTAGAAGATGGACTATCGATAGTCTAATACAGGTATTCGCTTCACTGTTTTACGGTTCATTAACATCTCAGAGATTCGAGTTATTTATGAAGATATATTGTAGTTCTGTAAAGCAGGTTACAACGATCACTTATCAGGTTAATTGCTAAGTAGGACGCGTGCTCATTGCCATATATTAACGTCATCTGGTAAAATATGCAGTGCAGTAGACGGCGTAATTAGTGTGTGATGACCTCAAACTGCACACGCGAGTGACTTGTGCAATGTGTGCCGAGGCTAGCGGCACAATGGCCGCACAACGCAATTCCGTCATATCGACGGTCATTGCAATGCGTTGAGTCCAGGATTGTCCAACTGGCGGCCCGTGGGCTGGATCCGGCCCGCGGGCCAGTTTCATCCGACCCGCCACCGAGTTTGGGAAAATAACAATTTTAGCTATAGGATAATAGGACCGGTTATTAGTAACTTATTACCATTATTTCATAGGACTATGCTAGGACTATGAGGTTACCAAATTGCTTACTTATCCATACTCAACAGGTGACGGTGGTTATTAAACTTACTTATTTACTAGGGCCTACTTATTACTAACTTACTTACATTTTGTCATCTCGCTGCAAGTCTTGTTCTCGCTCAGTTAAAATTTGACGCCGTTTTGAGCAGTTTGCTAATGTAAATAAAATTAATTCGTGTACAAGTATTAGAAGTTCTGTGGAACCGTGGATCGTAGGCCTACTTGCTAATAATGAGTTCGAAAAGGCGGAAAGTTGATAGCGAAAATCGGTGTTTTAATAGCTAGTAGGCCTAAATGCGAAATTATCTATTTTTGTACAGACATGTTCTGGTTTACCATTGTTTAATTTTCTGCAAGTACGTGGTGTCTGTGTCGAACGAGTTTAAAATAAAACATTACGAAAATCTACATAAGAACAAAATACTATAAATATAGACCTACACTGTACTAGAGAAGCTCGCACAGCTGTGTGCAATGATTTAAAAGCAAAATTAACACTCAAGTCTTATAACTAGTCGTATTACTCGTATATAAGCCTAGTCTTATTTTATAACAGTTTTATATGGCATGTCATACATATATCATAATTATGCCTATACATATATCATGATTATGCCATATTAAATGCTACAACTCAGTGGCGGCTCCAGGATTTGGCAAGTGGGGAGGGGGCGTTGGGGTGGCAACTTCTAATCATGGGGGCCAACCACTTGTTGTTATGTATGTAGCATTAAGTATAGGGTCCCAACAGGGGGCCACTGGGGGCCAGGCACTCAATAGGGGGCACGGGCCCCCCGACGGAGCCGCCACTGCTACAACTTGCTTGGCCCGCCAGGAGTCTAAACATTTTTGTGCGGGCCGCAATAGCATGACGGTTGGACAACGCTGGCGTAGACCTACGCGGTCAGTCTGTCGAAACTGCTGCAGGTAGCACTACCTTGGGGAGCTGGCAGCTGCACATTTAGGCTAACGGCGGCTAATTAAAGGCCCAGCGGCCGGGTGTAGCTGCCAAGGGGCTGCTGCTGTCAGAGGCCGACAATTACCAGGTGATGCGACCCCGAAATTATCGATTTATAATCATCGGTCGATCACCTGTCGCTGATTCTGCATAATGGACTGATAAAGGTGTCGTAATATCATACCTGTTGACCAGGTTTGATTTCGTCCTCAAAACGTTTCAATTGCGATTTCGTTGAAAAGTCGTTATTTTGATAACGCGCCCAGCTGAGACTCCTCTTGAAAAGTCATTGCATTGAGGCATTAGTCATTGAGGCATTAGTCATTGAGGCATTAGTCATTGAGGCATCGCTTATCCGTTTCAGTATCGACAGATTAAGCTACTCCAGATTTGCTCATGATCAATGGATTGTCGTCAATGATTATGGATGATCAGAACCCATTACTGTACCATCTAATGGTCCACTTTTTGAAAAAATCAGTGAATGGGGACAAACTACTCCTACCTCCAGCTTTTCATCATCATAAAATTTCAGGGCACATAATGGAACTAATGCGCCTCGGCTTATAAATCGAACAGATGTTTTTAATTTAATGATGTTAAAAAAGTTGAGCGGGCGAGTGATTCGTCTCCGAGATACAGTGGCAGAGAATTCAAGAATGCAGGACCGTTTACACAAAAAGACCGATCTCTGATTTTAGTTCTCGTGCGAGGCTTTGAGACTCCAGTTTCAGACTCCAGTGGGGGGCAGATACGATTATGGGATTACAGTATTACGTTCTACTTTGATGCCATGTGCGTTACAAAAATGGCGCTATAGAAGTTCTTTAGTTAGTGAATTGCAGTAGTCCAGACGACTGTATTATTACTACAGCATTGGTGTGGGGAATAAGCATATTAGAAAGAACAAGGTGCCAGGTTCTATTCTTGTGTATTGAGCACCGGACAGAAAATTACTTAAGCCATTTTATTTACCGATAATTGACATAACGGTACTTGGAACTGACAATAAAGTTGATCACAATATGGAAACACTGCTGTTTTGTTAGTGAATCAATGCAATAAAAGTTTTATAAATTCAATGAATGTTGATCTAATAGGAAACAATAAACTACCTAGGCTTTACTTTTCATAAGAAAATAAATGATGGCTGTCATTTTGCTTCAAAATGCGAAGCAGCGTCAAGTTTATATTTAACAGTTCTGAGGAAGAAATTCCCTATTTAACTTTCTTGCTGAATGAATGGATTAGAGATGGCTTCCATTCCATCCACAGGGCATATCAGCACAACTGAAGTTCCTCTGCACACAACAAGACCCAACTGCCTTGTATCCTCCGTCAGTTTAAATTGATCGTCTGGGTCTGAAAGTGAACAGCAGATTTGGGCTTCGTTAGGATTTAAAACGAGCAACTTAGCAGAATTTTTCAAAAAACAATGCGTGAATAGAAATTACATCCAACTCAAACAAAAGTCTGTTATAATGAAGCATTTTAAATCAATATTACTCCCAACCTCCCCCAAGTCAGATTTTTTTGTATCTTACATACAAGGACATGCATGTGTGCAAACAATACATTATAGCCAGGAAAACTCATAGTCAGGCCAAACTGGTGTTCAGTGATGTAGCCAGGTTTCTGGAATAGCGGGGGCACATTGACATTTTCAGGTATAAAAGTCTCCGATAAGCAAAAAACGTTGTGATGGAGTTCTTCGAACATTCGCATATTCTCTTCGATGATACTACCTACCCGCACAAATATCTCAGCGGTTTTGCGCAAATCTCACAGCCAGTCCTCGCCAGAATAGGGGAACCCGGGGTCTGTGCACCCTGTGTGGCTACACCAATGCTGGTAAGAGAGGAGCATAAAGTCATGATTCAGCTGGAGGTGACAGTAGTCAAGATATCTTTACCATTCCCTTTGAATTCCATTGTAACAATTCTATTATCAAAATCTGAGTTCAGTTTAAATTGGAGTTGAGAAGGTGTAGATATCAATATATTATCTGAATTGTTTGATACAAATTTTCTCAGAAACAACATGGAAAACTGAAAAACTGAGGCAACAGTTAAATTAGGCGCGAGCGTAACAAATGTCAAGGAGATAGCAAAATAAAAACAAGTTACATTACCTCTCAAATATTCAGTTGTGCCATCTAATACCAGATTAAGGAGTGGGTCATAACCTTTCAGTATACCACTTGCTAGATTAAATAATATACAAATAAAAATTAATATTCAGATTATAAGGTCTTTAGCTTAAAAGGTGATAACTGAATTAAAAAATTTTTTGACAGTTAAATGCAATTTAAAATAAATCAGCTGTTTTCAGCTCATCAATAGCATATCCATTGCACTATGTTCAAAGAATTTTCATATAAGAAGACATATTTGAGTATTTGAAATTCTGAAATGTGAATAAAGTACTGAGGCAGCAGTTAATTAGAGTGACAGGAGTTAGGAACACTTACCTTCTCTCCCACCTGCAAATTTTACCCTAATCGGTTTGTCAAGGTATTTGGACAAATCCAAGATTGTCTCCTTTCGCTTCTTGTCTTTGTCCCCTGATTCATGCTGCTGCGACTGTGCTGGCTGCTGCTGACAACAAATACATACTGTCATCACGAGAAAAATGAATGTTCCTTTTTCACTATACAGCATCAAGATGTTACACCTCAGCCAGGAAGATTTGCCCTTAAGACACTATACAGCAGGGCATTCAAATGGTGGCCTAAAGGCTAGATCAGTGTTTATTCTAGCCACCTTGACATTGGGGGGAGTTTGAAATGTTGGGGGGAGAAGGTTTGTATCCCCAAAAACCTTGACGAGCAAAAAAAAGAAGGTCATCCTGGTACCTGGTATTACATTTTTCCTCGGAAGTGGTGACGAGAAAAAAAAGGTCATCACACATCCCTCCTTATCTTCTTCTCCACATGCTCTAATGATCTTCTGAATATGGTCATATCCTTATATCCTTATGTTTTTCCCCTCTCCTAAATAGAAAACCCCCATCTCATCACACTTTTGGGGGAGGGGGGGGGAATTTCCATCCCCAATGCAACATATAGGAATGGGGGTTCAAACTTGGGGGGAAATCCCCCAAAAGGGCCTAGAATAAACACTGGGCTAGATCCAGCCTGCCGAGGGCTGTGAAACTGCCTGGAAAGATACTGTAATGATAACTCGTATCTAATACCAACAAAATATTATTTAAACGTCTTGTTTTCAATTTACCTGCATTCTATTACTTATGAAATTTATGTGACTAAAACACATATACCAGGCCCTCCCTCAGGCACCAGTCATAAAAATGTGGCCCTTCATAAAATTTAATTAAATACCTCTGCTAAACAGTGAGAAAGATCTTTACACGGATAAGTCAAATTTACTGATGACTTCCGGCCAGTCTCTTCCGAAAAGGGCTAGTGTCCTTGTACCTCTATTATACATGTACAGTATAGTATATTTACTCTTTATACTATACATTTATGATCACTTCCAGAAGGGCATTTTTATGCTGATAACTCCTCATAAAACTCTTCTCTTGATATTTTATGATATTTTATCACGCCTTCTCTAACATTCAGTCATGGATGGATTCAAATAACTTCTTCCAAATAAATAAAAACCCATGTTTATGCTGTAAAATACATCTGAAATCTGTGGTATTGGGAGATTCTGCTGTTGTTTCTAGAATAATTTCTGCACAGAACCTTTGTGTGATAGTTGATTTCCTCTATTTCACTTGTCACATAAATTCAGTTTGTGAAGTTAGGGGTTGTCCATTAATTACATCAACAATTTAGGGGGGAGGGGATTTGAAAAAGTTTGACAGTTGTTGACAGGGGAGAGGGGGTCAAGAGAAGTTGACGTCAACAATTTCACTTTTTACAAATAATCAAAAAATAGGAAATTTCGTAGAATACTACTTATTACAATGGAAAAAAGCATGGCAAAAAGGTCATCACCACCACATTTTGACACTCAATGAGAAAAACAGGGGAAAATGGTCATCACCGCAAAAAATAATAACCTTGTTATTGGGACCTGTCATTGATCTTGGGGGGGGGGTCAAAAGTTTTTGACATAATTATAGGGGAGAGGTAACTGAAAGTTTACAGTTGTTGACAAGGGGAGGGGGTCAAAATTGCCAAAAAATTGTTGACATAATTAATGGACAGCCCCTTTATCCCCAACTTCGATCCCAAGTCTATCCTTATTCAGCTAGCCAATGCATCATTGGTATCGTCACCTAGATTATTGCAATTCCATTTTTGGCATCACAAAATAATTCTGTAGAAACTCCAGAGAGTACAGAATTTGGCAATCCTCCGAACGGCAGTCATAAATTAAACCGGTGCATCTAGTACCTTTTTATCTATGGTATGCTACGACATCATGATGACATATATAAATTATGTAGATTTGGCATTGTTAAAATATATTTTTTGTCTTGTTTTACTTCAGTATGACTGGCAGACCAAGAGCACTAGTAACTGTTACAAATGATGTAATGCAACAAAACCTTCTAATCATGTCTGACTACATTCCGCACACATTGTACTCATCTATGAACAATTGTATGGAGTGGTTTAGGTGGTTATCTAAACACCGCTTAACTCATAACAACAATAACTCTGCAAGATGTCAACATTCCAAGAATTTAGTTCATCATGCTGAGTCTCCTGAAGGCAACTCGTGGTTATGCACCACACATACTAGTACCGATCTGGAATTAGCCATGGACTGCTACCAAGTTACCTGTCAGGTTTTCAATGGCAAAATAGCCACAAGTTACATGTTTTTGGACAGAATCTAGGATTTCTTAGTGACATTTACAACATATGCATGTTTTTGGACAGAATCTAGGATTGCTTAGTGACATTTACAACATATAACTTCTGTTTGTTTCCAGCTGCAGTAGGCACAAGCAAAAAAGTAAAATCTCGTGAATTTCTATAGCACTTTTAAAAGCAGCACAGCAGTAGCTCCATATTCATAAGAGCTTATTCTTAGTATGAAGTAGCTAGTTCCAAAGATGGGGTCTTCATGCAGGATCATTTAATCAAAAGGTCATTGTGGTTAGGACGTTACAGCCATGGAGGAAATGATTTTTTTTGAAGAGAAATGCTTTGAGTTTTAAAAGAAATACTTGAGGAGATGTTGCAAGAAGTGAAGGAAATCGTGACTCAGAATTTATTACTGTAATTAGGTGTTTAATAACAGGTCGGCGCATCACATAACCGGTTTTACTATTGGCTTATTTTATAACCGCCGTTCGGAGGATGGCCCAGAATTCTTTAGAGAGCTATATCCAAAACTCCAAAGTTGGTCATATCAGCCCAGTTACAGTCCTTACATTAGATCCTT